>JADLZN010006056.1:0-600000 GCA_018155175.1 Sinocyclocheilus anophthalmus
CTTTTTCCTGATGACGAAACCTCAGGATTAGCAGCTCATATAAATGGTACCTGAATAAATCGGTCTGATTTTGGGCGATGAAATCCCCTTTTTCAGCACTGTGTATGTGATCTGAGCTATACTCCTCATTTCACTAATTTAAGGCCTCATTATGTGTTACGTATCACTGTATTTAATTTTGACTCGCTCATGTGAAACATTATGTAAAATTAATGGTGTTATTCTAACGTAGCTAACTACGAATCCACCATTGACTGTGAAGTGAATGTGCTGTTTTGATAATAAATGAATTTGTATGGGACATGCATGAATTTCCCATGCATGCTCACAGCAGTGCAAATCTGCTCCACGTGCACCTGTTGTGAGCTTTCATTGGTCTCCTAGCAACACGTGACCCCGGAATTGTGAGCAGACTCTTCCGGTTAATCTAACAACAGCACCCACTTCACAGACCTGAGTGTAAACAAAGAACTGCGTGTAAACCAAAGCTAACTCTTAAGCTAAGCCCTTTACCACAACTGCTAGCTGTTAGCATCTGACTAACGCTTAGATAGCTTGTACCGTTTAACTTTCTAACCCCCTCCTCTCCCTCCTCTCTCCTCATCTCTTCTCCCCACGTCACTGGTTTCACTTCCTTTGATGCATCACAGGTCCCTGTGGTCCCTACCACAACTTATTTACTGTGTATTGTTTAGTTTTTTGTTTTGACTTTATTCTACCTTTTTTTATTTTTTTTTTATTGCATTTATTTACATTTGTTTAGCACAAATGTACCAATTCAGCTAAATTGATTTGTATTAAATTTGAGATTTAATTAAATCAAAAATTTTTATTTTCATTTATTTATTTTTTGTCCCTTTTAATTTCCTACAGCTCTTAAGACCCTTTTTATTTTAATTTTTGATAAATTTACTTTTGTTGATGTTTGTATATTAGTTTAACTGAGTATTCCAGACCATATAGTATTAGTTATTTCACCATCACCATCTTTGCTTTTTGTATAGGATTACAGTAGTTCTAGCTACTGTCGTTTCCTTAACGAGTTATACTGGTTATTAGTAGCATAATCCCTGTTTTCTCTCTACTTCTCCTCACGCCTCAGTACCAGGCCTAATACATTGAAGGGCAGCTACCATGCAACACAATGTAGGCTAAGATAAAACTAGTAACAATTCCCACTGTTTCTTTTTCTTTTGGGGGGGGGGGGGGGGACGAGGTATTGGTGATCCCTGCTAGTTTTATCTACAGCCTAACCCTCCGTCTAGTGACTTCATTTGCTGCATCACACACAAGTGAAACCTGCTTATCCATATCTCTTAGAAAAAAACTAAAATCGGTAAAATCTTCCTTTTTTTTTGAAGTTCATCTTCTTTTATTTCAGTGTCGTCATAGTGACCAAACCCGTGAACCATCAGTGTTTTAAGTAATAGTTTGACTAAATGTATAGCCGGTCATCAGCTGACCCCTGCTTACGGCACCTCAACAAAGTTACTCAAACTCTCTATTTGTGTTCACAAACACAAAAACATAGCCCCCTACCTCACTAGCTGCCTCCCACCAACTAGTCATACCTTACACGGCCTACACAACCGTTCCCCTTAGAGATACCTTAACACCCCTGTACGTACCTGCATTTGCCTTGTGACTCTCTCTCTCTGGTGTTCCCACAAGAGTGCCAGTATGTCGCAGACATTCCACAAACATCCAGCCCTGCCAACTCACCAGGACCACCTGGAAACCCAGTAGAACACTGTAATGTACATCCTTCAGCTCAAAGCAGCCAACGACCTGCAGGCACAGAAATTAACAGCGAGACTGCGACACAAGTGACACCCGACACCCTGCCTGACACAACCGGACACTGACATCACATCCTCGTCCTCGGCCCCCCCCCTCGAGGCCTCATACAGGAATTAAATGAACTGAAACTGGGGGGGGGGGGGGCAAGGCACCGAGTTCTAAACAGATACCTGACACCTGCTCAACTAAGAAAAGCACGTAACGATGCAATGAACTCACAGAATGGTGTGCGAAGGACTCACCAGTCTGCACAGAGGCCTAACAGCTGCTAGACATCCACGCGCCGTGAAAAAGCCATCAGAAGGAACTGAAAATAGAACTTTTTTCAACAAACAAAGTCACTTAAAACACCATCTGGTGGACTAAATGAGAGACCCCATATCTAGCCTCACCAGGCCAGCCTGCATACAGCCAGAGCTGTAGTCCAAACCCTGATTCAGCAATTCTGCAACATTAAAGAGGATCTTGACATGGTTCAGAAAGGTAATTATAAACACGACCGACTGCGCAAAGACTTAAGCAAAAGACAGCCGGCTGAACATCTGTCGCCAGCAGTGCAAGCCCTCCACGCCTGTGCACAGCTGCGAAAGGGGGGAAAGGGAGCCGAAGCTTTCTGCTTGACACTTCACAAGTCAGCTCTTTGAAAACCTCTGCAGCTGCAACAAAAATAAAAATAAAATTTTCAGGCGAACCGAAACAACTCAACGAGGTGAATTCAGTGTCACAAATGAACTGAAATATGCTTGCAGACCCAAGTGACAATAGTAAAACCCGAAACAGAAGTCCCCTGGCCAGCAGATGCTCACAGCCCCCCCTCGATCCACGATCCAGAACCTGCGATGGGTGGGCGCGAGCCCTGTTCCCAACTTCACCAACCATCACCACAAGTGGGTTTTTCCATGTACCTCTCCATATTCGTCACTGCATACGACACACAGCCCGCGTGTACCCCACAGACCCCAACTCTGCTGGCCAGATACAAACAGAACACATCGTCAACCTATTACCTCTCAGTCATACTCTCAGACCCAGAGTCTGAACACAGACTAATCGCTGCCCCAGACACCAAGCAGGTCCTTCATGAAACTACTCTTCCTCTCCCCTGCTTACACCCCCAGACTTTGACGAAACTTACTCCAAGCTCCAATTACCCCTGGGATGCGAGGGACACCCAGCTGCAAGAAGTCTTTCCTAGCTAGTCTAGTCATTAGGGCTTCCGCCAATGCCTAAATCATCAACCGCTTTGTACCCTACACAGAAGGCTTTTAACTAACAAGCAAGCCCTCCTCCACTAAAGGTGTTTGTCAAAAACCCCACTGAGTCTGAACTACTGCCAAACTGCACACTCGAGAATCCAAAAGGCAAGGGCACCAGAAGGCACCCAGTCATTTCTCATTGCTACAATCCAATAAGGAACCCCTGCGCCCTAGCCCGGCCCGCCGAAGCGGATAAACAGCCATCAAACGACCATAACACAACAAACCCAGGGTTCCCAGACCAAACCACTGTGAACAGTCCCTCTGGACAAAAATTTCATCATCCTCATAATCCCTGCAAACAACAAACACCATTGTAATTGTGTCCAACACAAGCATTCCAACAAACAACCAAAACCTACAAAAACATCCCTAACACCCATCCATCCTCCTTATACTAAATCCTAATCGAAAGACAAACATGAAAAAAAACAGGAATCCTCATCCTGCAACACCATGGATGTTCCAACCGCATCCACCAAAACATCCTCCTCCACACCTTCACCCAGTTGCCAACGAGGCTACCAGTACAGCTGTACACGAGCCTACTTCTGGGTTTACAGAGTCTGCTGACACTCGCAAAGATCTCCTTGACAAAACTCAACTAAGGCGTACTGAAGGACAAACCTCTGGACTCCTTTGCCTGCGCAACCAGCATCATCCCCTCCGAAGTGAGGACATCCCTTAAACCGTCGACACTCCCCAGATACCAGGACACGTTGGATTGAGCAACTCCCACATACCCAACACGAAAGCTTCTACCAACACAACTTCAGAAGCCTCAAGTCGGTGCCCCGCCACAGAGCCCAAGCTACAACCAGCAAACCTCGGATTTCTAGTGACGTTGAGCAAAGCAGAGAGCTCACAACCACCTGCCGCGTTCCTGCCATCATCACTAGGTCAGTCTGAAACTCTCTTCACATTACAAAATCTCCATAACAATTCCCTGTAATCCCTGGAACCACCTGCACTCTCGCCAGTGAGAGTCTAACCCAGCTGTCCCACAACATGGGTACCACAGATAGCCTACTGGCCAACAACATCAACAAAAACATCCTACCAGGACTAACTCACTTCAGGATGACAGGTTACACAGCCTCGACACCTGCTGCATAAGCTCGAGGACCCGCACCTTGCTACAGCCTACATCACCACGGCACCACAACCACTCCTGGAGGGACCAACAGCCAAAGAGCCGCCACTGGCTCCTAGCCGTGAGTGGCAGGTGTGTGTTCGTTTGTTCTGCACCTTGACATCGCTCGTTGTTGTCTATCCTACGGACAACAACGTTCTCAAGGGGGAATGTGTAGCGTCTGGACCAATCAAACACAAAATATATATTTTGTTAGCTATATTTAACAAATACTCACTCTTGTAACCCCCCTCAGTTAGAAGCCAACGAGGACCCCATGAACCCTTCCCCCCGAATGCGTAACACCCCAGGAAGCCGAACAGGCCCCTTTGTTGCATGGCAACCAACGCTGATATCACTGGGTTTTATTGGCCAAAAGAATGCAAAGCAAGGAAAATCCCTGCATGTCCCAAGGAAAGGCAGAGTAGAAAATGGACTGTTTCTCTAATTAATTTATAGGAAAACCTTTCTTTGAATGAACCCACATATTCTTCAGGCCATTGTGTATAGTATTGCTGTTTTGTATTAATCTGTTGTATTATAGACTATTTTAGTAGGCTTGTGAGGGGACCCATTCCTGATCATCCCTTTTCACTATATGTAATCTTACCGTGTTTAGTATCTATGAATTTGCCTTCTTATTATCGAAACAAGCGTGTATATTATATATTGGTACATAGGCAATATTTATTAGGGCCCTGAGAATCGTTAGTAATTTTGATTTAAGTCCATTTGCAAATTACCATGCTTATAGAACAAAGGGTCGTAAACCCTCCAGCAATTGCCACCTCCCTCTTGGAATTTCCATCTTTCTCATTGGATAAGCCCATCTTGAGAGGCGGGTATCTTCTCCGACCTTAAAGGCCCGGCTCCAGGGACCCGCCCCCAGTCGGTGGTTCGGTCATAAGCAAAGAAGATGTGAGAAACGCTTCAGGATACAAAAGCATCTGTGCCAGGCCTTTTCTTCGGCCTGGTCCTTTCATTTCAATCAAGATTCTCTGACTCAAAACTGGTTCTTTTCATCGACCCGAATTCAGTAAAGATCTACGGGAAGCTTTAAGATTGGCATCAGGAATCTCTTTCAGACCGCCAAGACTCGCTAAGTATCAAACTTAGTCATATTAATTGATACATTAAGTATAATTTACACCTTTTTACAAAGGTGTGTTCGAACTAAGAATCTGACGCTTCCCTCAGGTTTAGATCTGCTGAATACGCAAAGTTTCCATAAAATTCATTCTTTATGTCTCTTTCTGTAGCTGGAGTTTAAACTCTAACCCTTTCCTAAACCAACTATTTGTGTGTGTGTGTATATGGTGTATGGTAGACCAGTTTATGTGTTTATGTAGAGTTGGACTAGTTTTAAGTGTTTATGTAGTTAATAAAACCGTACTTGTATCACACTTGACGTGTTCATTGTTTGCTCCTAACCGGAGTCACTAATCATGCAGATATACATTACAAGCTTTTGTAGAATTGTACAGTAAAAAGTTATTTCCCTTAACCAGGAAATTAAAGTTCTTAGAATTGACAAGACAGTTGAGAGGTCAGCTAAATATCTACAGCGATCTAAAATATTCATAATTAATCATAAACTAGTTATGGTTAATTATTCATATATCCCATGAGCTGATTCCCCCCCCGTTTTTTTTTACACACCTTATCATACTGTGATGCCATCTCCACATGAGAGACAAACCAATAAACCTAGTGCTGTGTGCGTAAATAACCTTTTCAATACTGAAACCGGTGTTTATTTTTGTGATTATATTCCTTTTTTAAAATACCGCAATACCGGTGTATGTCTCTTAAACAACGTTGGGAACGCGACACTGTTTGGAAGGGGTCCCTTTTCATTGTTGCACTGTGTTGAGGGAACAGCTGTATTTGTTACTAAGCGTGAAAGTTCAGAAACTTAAGCTGTAGAACTAATAGAACGTGATTACACAGAAGAACTCATCCACAATATCCATGTTGACCGCCACAAATATCCACCGCCCCGTGCCCTCAGCTCCCGCGTCTCACAACTCACACACACACGAGCGTGAATTTAGCACTAGATTTAGCAATTTTCAGACCCTTTTAGTGGCTTTTTTCCGCTATTCCGCCATAGAATATTCATACTGACAAACCTAGCGACCTTTTTCTGGATAAATCGTAGCTATGGTTCAGTTGTAAGATTTCTCCAGTGCTGTCCCGCGAATGCGAGGTCTGACTTTCCCGGAGAAGTTTCATCAACCTCTTCTCACCGCAGCCGACTCGTCAATAAATGAGTACAAAACAGCATTTCCAAGCACTTGTCGCTTACTGATTGTTTGGAATTATTAATATGAGCGTAGTTCGTCTGTTAATGCACTTTCACTTATCACATGCACTTTTTTGTTTTTTTTTAGTTTGTTACTCAGTTTGTTACTCTATACTGCAGTATTTCCTCTCTCAATAAGTAAAAAATATGGTTAACACCCGGTCATCCATGAAAAAAAAAATACCGTCATGTTCCATGAAACCGGTATAGTTTTGAAAAATACCGTGATATAAATTTCTGGTCATACCGCACAGCACTAATAAACCCATTACAAACGGCATTGTTGCTCCATGGGTACTAATTACGATATATAATGACTTATACTGTTTGTTTTTTTACGCGTTGCGTTGGCATTGCTTATCGCGCTGCGTAAACATAAATCCATGTCTGCGTTTGTGATCGGAGAAATGACGAACAACAAGCGTTTCTCTACACTGCTCAAAACTCGCGTTTTTGAATCATCAGTGGCAAATCCTTAAAAATAATACGTACTTACAGTCTGTGAGTCAAAAGCGCCAGACTGTCCATGCAAAGTTGGAACTGCCCAACTTGCCCCCCCCACTTATAAAACAAAGCCGTTGTACCAACACAGCCAGTGTCGCTAACTGGTTCCAGGAAACATTCCTCATCCTATCCTCCATACAATGTGCAGCACACAGTAATTCTTAATATTGGTAAAGTTGAACTGTTCGGGAACAGTATTTTACAATACACTTAACTAGATCTGTGACGGTTCGCCTGACAACAACCTCGGTCGTACCACCGTGTTTTTTCTACTGCCTGGCGTTAGTGCACGTGACGTCCGCACTCTTAACACATAATAACGCCGTTTTTGGTATACAAGTGTACAACAGTAATATTTTGCTAATTATTTTATTTAGACTACAAGTCTAATGGTAATTTCACACATGAACTCAAATCGCCATACAACTTGACTTCGTTCCTTTAATTGGCCAGTTTGAGCGCAGGAAAATCCAGAGTTTATATCTTCATTCAGCCATTAAATTTTCCTTTGTGTGGTCGATGGAACCTGTTGGGAAACCAAATACCATTCCCGATGCTGGATCCATTCGATGGGAGCATCTCTATTCATGTTCCACCCCATCCGCGTTTGTACAAATTCCCATGACGCAATGCCCTGGCTGATCAGTTTGGTGAGGTTTTTCTCCCTCCAAACGGCCAAATAAAAACGAGACAGCGAGAAATGAAAGATGTTAACAGAAATGTGGAAACGATGCCTTTTCATGAGAGCGCATCAGAGGAGTGAATGCGCCGCTTTGCTTAGTCGGTGGAACATTGAACAGTGTCTACAACCGGACGCGACAGAACATCGCCGAGTCGCAACTAGAGTCGTCCTTGTCTACACATTACTTTTTAACTCTGTTCAGTACCTCATAACTAGGACGAGGCGTTTACAGTCGGGAGTGTCATGGTCGTTTCTGCTGTCATCCAGGTAGCTCACTGATTTAAAATTTTTATAGTATTTTGTCAACAACTGGGCCACACTTCCTGTAGACTGGGTGTATTTAACTTTCTTATTTAGGTTACTTTCTTGTTTAACTGTATTATTTATTTGATATTTATTTTAGTGTTGTTTTGCAGGCTGCGTATTCACTGACAGAAGTGCTAAAATAAACACGAGCTGACGAGTTAAATCAGGAATATCGGAGCGAAAGAAGTGTGTATAAGACGGTGAGACAGTGCTGGGTTGCTGCCTCCGCTCCAGGACCGTTTTTACAGTTTTGAAAACCATTTCAGAGACATGTTCTTAGATGTGACTCGTATAAAATATATTACATGCATGCACATTTTTAAGGCAGCTTTAATCGCCTTTTTGGTTACTTCATGACTTAACTGACCACGTCATTGCATGCACGTAGTTTATTTTGCGTTTTGATATGAAAGGATACAGGCTACAGCGCGGTGCCGGCGCCTTTGTGCGTGAATTGAAGAGCACAACCGGCGAGCACAGACCGTGTCCCACGCTCGTTTAAAACTTAGCCGCCTGGGCGAGTTCGTCCTCCCATTCTCAGTCGGGTGTGGTCTGTGACTGAATAAAAGCACTTCTTTTCAAGATAAAAAGTGACAGAAGCACAGTTTGTGAGTAGGGTGGCCACCCTAGCGCCCGCCCCTGCGTTAATTGCGTAAATATTTTTAACGCGTTTCACTGAAAAAATTAATTCGCCTGCCATTAACGGCAGCGCTCATTTTGACCCCCCTAATATCTATATATATAAACAGAAATTACTATACTATATTTAATAATTATATAGCCTACCTATATTTATATCAACACCGCACCACCGGGCGGTAGTTGGTCCGTTACCACCGCGGTGGTAAAAATCTGCAACCGTCACAGCCCTAAACTTAACCACTGATTTCTAGTTGTGTTCTCTTTTGGAAGGCCAAACAAAGTAGTTTCGCTTTCACAACGAAACACACAGCGACTCCACAACATGCTGCAACAGCAAGAATTAAAGTTACGCCTTCTTTTTTTGCGTGAACATTTGGGCGGCGTTATGCAATCTTCCCACATTGTGAGTTAGATATGTGGGGGCGTGTTAGAACGGGCCGTTTTAGGTAGGAGTGGTTGACTTTTAACTTTTATAAAGAATATATCTTTAGATTTGAGACTTTAGTCTTTACAACTTTAACAGATCTTCTTTATGCACCAAGTGCTTGTAACACTCCAAATAGAAAGGAAAATTGAAATCACATCATATGACCCATTTAACTGAAAAGATTAATTTAAAGGAACAATTAGTTCATGAATTGACTATTGCTAATTTTCTTATGAAAGTGCAAATAAAAATTTCACGCAGTTGAAACTGAGAATATATCAAGCTGTAAACTAATTCAAATAATTTTCTATCATGACAAGATTTTAGCATGGTAATGATGGATGTGACAATATTAATGAATTTGGCCTTGGCGGAATAGATTAATTGCTTCTGCTGTTGGTTATTGCTGTTGTTGTAGATTATTGCTCCTGTCGCTGCAAAGCAAGTACAGGAACTTATACTGCCAATACATACACAGATACGGTGCTGTGAGTATTTAAGACTGCTGCTGCACAAGTACATATATAATATCCCGTAGCAATCTATACAGTTGGAGCTGGGACGGTGTAGGGATTCAGAGGAACTCTGAAAGCGCACTGCGAAATGCTCTAGTAAATGCTAACCAGCCATTAAAATGTAAAGCAGTAAGTTAATTGGCTGCGTATGCAACATCAGCTTGTGCCAATTAGTTTACCGCTAGTGAAATATTCATCATTTGCATTAACGAACTCAGTTTGCATTAACGAACCATCAGCCTGCAAAAAAATCAAAACAACAATTAATTCATGAATTGGATTTTGCTACTTCTCTTATGAACAAGCCAATGAAAAGTGGTAAATAATTATTTTTATTATAGTTATTGAATTTTCAAAATTCTGGTCCAAAAACAAAGCTACCATATGACTTAGAATATTGCACATAAGACATATGGACCACTTTTTTTGTTTTGAAACTTTCATCATTGGGGAAAAAGAGCATACAAATTTTCAAAATCCACATTTGTGTTCCACAGAAGTCATACATGTTTGGAACAGCAGGGTTAAGTAAACAATAATAACAGAAATTTCAGATTTTGACCCAATCGGCAACCTCGCCCTCCTCACCTCCCCCGGATCAGACATGAAGAACCAACACAGAAGTGACTTAAACTATACGTGTAATTCGTCAACTGCGGCCGCATAAAGCTGGCTGCAAAAGGAGTCTCCCATAGACCTTTCCTCCCAGGCTTTACGAAATTCCCTACCTAACAGCGCAGACGACACACAAAAAACCTCTTTTTAACAGGCTTGAACTGTTCAGTAAATCTGTGTTATTTTGGTCGTATATACCTAATTTGCCCTTCAGTAGACAACTTGTGCGTGGGAGGTGTTTTTTTATAACACTGACATATGCTCCGTTTAAATTATTAAGCCTTAACGTTTCTGATAAGTTAAGGTCGTGTCCACTGATGTTGACAGGTGTTGATGGCAGTGCTTGCCGCTGTGCAGTCACTCACACCCTTCGAGCTACTTTGTGGGCGTGGTTTCAGCAACCTGCTTTCCCCGCCTCTTTGCCCTATTTTCGATTGATCTCCTGCTATGTCTTTTGGATGGTGACCGCGCGGGACGCGATTCCCGCGCTGCCAAGATGGCGACGGCCGGCTCCGCCTACTCTAGGCTTCAAAAATGTTCTTCGGAAACCTACGGGTGACGTCACGGACACTATGTCCATGTTTTTATACAGTCTATGATTTTGACTGAACTAAACTATCACTTTTAAACAAACACGCCACACTCTTATTAATATTCTGGTAGGTGCTAGTCTTTTCATAATACAATTGCCATTATAGAGCAGGTCTAGAAGTTGCGCCCTTATACATTGATTTTCAGTAAGTACTAGCCGTTCTATTTTTTGCATTCGCTGGAGAAATAACGTGTTGCTAATTCCGCCCAGCACTACCAGATGCTTTCCACATGTTACTGAAACCTGTTCCGTTCGCCGACAAACACATGAATATTGCTCGCGTATCCGGCCTCGTTCAAACACTCTCTCTGCCCAGGACAAAACATTTCCTCTTTATTCCCAGTGCTCACTTGTTCAAGGCATCGGGTTTTTGTGATACTAGTGTGTTACCTGGTGATTCAGAGCTTAGGCCCCATGGCTTCCACATCAAAGTGAAGCCTCTGGTCTACACACACTTTAAGCGCTACCAGTTCGTCAAAACTGTCCCGTAATTCTCTGTCTGATCTGGTTCTGTGCTACGTGTGGCACCCGAGAGTACTTCGAACCGCTGACTAGGACACAGCTGTCTACACGGCCTGCATTCCAACACTGCGTTGGTCCGTTTTCCCATACCCGCCCAACTGTGTCGAGTGGTGAAACTTACCTACTCTCTGTTCTCCTAATGACTGCATATTACTGTCTAAAAACAGCCCCATTGTAACTAATTAGACAGACCACATGTCTCTTTTTAGCTCAGGTCAGGCGGAAAATTGGTGGACCGTGTCTTGTTTATATGGAACAGTACTATACTTAATTTAATATCTTACATTATCACAAAATACATTTATTGGGAAGGTTTTGCAAACTACAGATAAAAGAGTATGAATAAGATCTTACATAACCTTATGAGCAACTGTTAAAAATAGCCTAAATATTATCTTAGACACATCATTTTTGTTGCATTTCCGGCAAAAATAACTATATTACCATGATTATATAATCAGAATTTAGAACCTCAGCTATCTAATCTTTTGGTTTGCTCAAGTTATATTTAAAAAGAGAAAATAATTAAATGAGATGAAGAACTTTAGTATTTTATAATCATGCTATTATATTGGTAGTATTGTTATTTTTGCTGGAAATGCAACAAAAATTTATAATATTTTAAAATGCTTAAAAGTGCTAATACACAAATTACTTAGAATACTTTAAAATACCAAAGTTCTGCATGTCATTTAAATATTTTCTCATTTTATTTGGAACTTGATCAAACCAAAAGGTAATACAGCTCCACCTCTAAATTGATTGGATGAGCCATTGTAAAATAGCCTAAATAATATTTAAACAAATCCCTCTCTGCATTTTTCTAAAATTTTTTGTGTCACTTTTAGATGTATAATGCCATAAGGCTGACAGCCACACAAATACAACTACTGTAATATAAATGGTAAAGCAAAAGTACCCAGCTCTATAGAAGATTTAATCAAACAATGAATCTGATAGATTAATGATAGCTAAATTACAATGATATACGATTTGACGCATTATATTTACGTGATTCTAGGAGCGACGTTCAGATCGTTCCAGTTGCTGTATATCATTTCTTATCTCTTCAGATAAAAGTGTAATGTAGCATCTAGCAAACACAAGTCATCTGTGATGCCTCAGAAGGGCTTGTTTTACTTGCTTATTTAGGCTGTGTGGTGTTTTCTGGCATTCTCCTATCATAAACAGCCTTCTCATGTGTGAACTGAGTGATCTTCGTTTTCCCAGGCTGTTTTCATATCTAAAGCCTGCTAATTCATCCACTCTCATGCTTCATGAAAAAAAGAAAGAAAAAATTGTCTTATGCCAGGATAGAAGTCAGACATGAGGTTGCATAGGGGTAATTGTGCCACACCAAGAATATTTGGCAACAGTACAGATAGTGAACAGTTAAGATAAGTGACACACAGATGCCACTTTTCTTTGGTGGAATGTTGCACATAAAGGCTGTTTCTGAGATTACTACTAAAGTGTGAAATTACTTAATGAAAATAATCAACCAAATTTAGATTTTTACAATATTTAAAAATAGAAAATAGGTAAGAGACAAGATTATGAATGATGAACTAATTACGGCTGACATACTAATTCCATCTCCAAAAACTGAACGGTGGTGCTTTTAAATTTGATAATTGATGAAACATTAGGGGTTGCTATGCTTTAGCAATTGCCCATGGTTCACATAAAAATGTAAGGGTTACATATGCAAAATTTCAGGTCACTACAGTATAAACAGTTCAATTTTGCAATCAAGCTACTGTATGTTCTATGCAGCAGAGCATGTTGTAAAAATTGGGGCAAAATCATTGAGGGAATGAGAATATGGGTAATTAGCATTTGGTTTTACAGAAGTATTCAATGAGAACATGCTTTTACTTATAAAAAATAGACAACACATCATGCTGACACATCAACGAACATTGCTGAAATTACTCAACATGTGCAAAAATATGACTGTTTTACATGCTAGGGTAATTTTGACATATTTCACATTTCATTAACATGTTGAACTATGAACTAGTGGTTTGTGCAAGTATGCACTAAAATTGAGCAGTAGTGTTCATGTGAGCCATGAGAGTTTCAACCTTGCTTGCAATCATAACCCTGTAAAGCCTGACATATGAAAGAAGTTAGAAAAATCTGGAAAATTGTATTCTTCAGTTATTCTTACGTTTACTTCAAATTAGTAAAGATGCCACAGCAAAAAGAACTGTATTACAAGGATGTTTTAAGATTTAGGCCTAAACTAAATGCCGTTTACTTTCTAAAAAACTATAAACTATCAATCAGATGACAGAAGGCATGTAGTAGATTGTGTACAACAGGTTTTTCAGCCTTAGAAATGTGTATATCAAATATGATACAGTATAAGCTTAATAAGATTAAACAAGGCACTTGCTGTACACTCCTGGCATTGTGCACTATAAATATTTGGCTCCATGGCAAATAGCTATTTCTCCTCCACTATATTGTGTCAAATATCTTCTATTTTTACAACAACAAAAAAAGTGGAATAAACAAAATCATCAATGAAAAGAAAACCCAAAGAGATAAGTTAGCTGTGTGTGGCCAACACAGAATAAAAAGGGGGTTCCCACACAGTATTCTGTTCTATTGCAAAAAAAAAAAATCATTGTGTTTCCATGCTCAGTTGAATAACATGCAAGGTAGTGGGCGTTAGGGGATGTGGGAGCAGACTACCGATTAGGATGGGCACCGAACGTTGCTAACATGTGACAGGTGTGCCCCTTTCCTCGCCCACTCCTCCTACACCCACCCAAACTCAACAGTGGGCCGTTTCCTTCTTTAACAGACAGTGTTTGTCTGTTGCCAGTTGCCAATCATAACACATGATTGCATAGGAGAAAGAAGTCAGCTGCTTCACCCTGTAAAATAAACTAGATTTCTTCTCTCATCCATATCAGTATAATGTCTTACTCTTTCTAGACATCCAAAGAAACTCAAATATCACACAGTAGGGCTATTCACAGACTCCAGTGGACTATAACATTGATCAAATATCATCTATGATAGCATGGAAAAACCAGCAGGTGATGTAAGGGTGAAGTCTTGAGAAAGCCGGGTATGATGCACCAAATACATAAACACTGGAAGGCAAACATAATTAGCTTATGATTAAAACTTTTACCCTCACCACTGAGAAAACACCGTGACACCCAGCAGTTACGGAGGGGGATTTCCAAGTGTTTTGTAAACATAAAGAAGCAGGTACTAAATCAAACAGGAGGGTGCTGGGTAGGTCATGATAAATATATGGCATTTTGATGTAGAAACAAATCAACAGGAAAACCAATACAGACTCCAACTGGGAAATGATATGACTACTGGAGGATCATGCATGAAAGAGCACAAAGAAAGGTGGAGAATCATATATATGATGTTTTGTTTCAAAGAAAGGGAGAATAGGTGCAAGTGAGGTGTGTTTATAGAGATGTTTGGTCTGGGTTATTGTGCTGACCCAACGCTGAATTTCCCCTGATGAATTATTTTTCCCACTTGGAAGTAATCAGCAACCTATCCAAATTCATTAAATCCCATCCATTTGGTAAATCCATTTGGATTAACGATCTGATCGAGCCATTATTAGTTAATGTGGTGGGAGTCGAGACTCGCTATGCATCAGCTAAGTTTGCATCCATGAGCTTGTGAAAATCTGCACAAATACATGGTAAACCTAAAGCATGCCGTGATTCAGCCAAGTAGAACATGTTCCTGGATCAACATTCGTGGTTGGTCCTGGAACAATATTATTATCAAACAAGCCCTATGCTTAACCGTAACCTAGACGCCTAAAATTTGACTGGTTAACAGGAATGTTGTTCCTGGACTAACAATGATGCTGATCCAGGAACATGTAAATCATGTTGAGGATAAACCTGAATGAAGAGCTGCACAAATAATCAAAATGAAACCAAAACTGCAATATAAATTGTATTAAGTCTGCATTTGCTGTATGTTTCTGAGTGAAGCACTAAAAAACTAAACATAAACTTAAAAGTCTTCTTCATTTTTCTGCCAAAATAAAAACCAGAGGGTTTATTGGGTGAAAGTGAAAAAATTATTATTACTAACGTACTGGGAAAAATAAGAATATAGATATAGTAATACAGATATATCTATTCAGATATATATTCAGTCCTGTATCGATTAAAAAAAATTATTACTAATTTTAAAAAAACTAATTAATTGCACATTTTTCTGAAATCGCGATTAATCCCATCTAACATTAAAGTTTTTAAATAGCCTATACTTTTATATTGCAGTAATAATCTTCACATAAACCCATTATAATAAATGTCATATTTACCTGTACCCTTCAGCAGAAATAGGCTATACAGAAACTGAAATTGTAGTTATCAAACACTAAATTCTAAATTGAATATAGATTAATCCTTAAAGCTATAAAAGTTACTGATTTCCTCTTTTTTTTTCTTTGATTAACAGTCATCACAGCAGATGGTTATTAGGTTGTTTTGGCTGCTATTACTTTAAGAGCTGCAGCTGCTGAACATGACATGCCTCAGCACTGTTGAATCTGACATGCATCTTTTTTTCTCTCAACTCTCTACCTTTTCTGATCCACTTCAGGTCTTAAAGTCTCTACTAATGAGCTGGCGAGTTGAATCGGGTGTGTTAGATGATGGAGACAGTGTTGGGCTGCTCCAGGGCAGTTTTGAAACCATTTCAGAGACATGTTCTTACATGTGACTCATATATAACAAATACTTGCATGCATGCACAGTTTTAAGGCAGCTTTAATCGCCTTTTTGGTAACCAACTTATCTGACCACAACATTGCATACACGTAGTTTCATTCGCGCTTTGATATGATGATACATGCTACCCGGCGCCTTTGGCATGCAATTGAAGATGACATGCAGTACCCGTTCCCGTGCGCGTTTGAGAGACTTGCACCTGTTGCTGAAGTGAGATGGTGTGCGCGTTCTGAATCGTCCTTCCCTTTGATGTGGTCGTGATGACGTTTGGGACTAATAAATGCACGTTTTCTCAAGGAAAAAAAGAGACCAGAGGCAGCAGTCCAGAGGCAGCAGCCAACCCTAGCACCGCCCCTGCATTAATTGCGTGAAATATTTTTTAACGCGTTAAACTGAAAAAAAAGTTAACGTTAAGAGTTAACGCGCTAATTTTTGACAGCACTAATATATAGATATATATATATATATATATATATATAAAATATATATCATTCAAGTCTCTATGCAGGGTGCATCTCAAATAAATTTAGAATGTCATGGAAAACGTTTATTTTTTTATTTTATTTTATTTCAGTAATTCAACTCAAATTGTGAAACGCGTGTATTAAATAACTTTCAGTGCACACAGACTGAAGTAGTTTTTAGTCTTTGGTTCTTTTAATTGTGATGATTTTGGCTAACATTTAACAAAAACCCATTAATTCACTATCTCAACAAATTAGAATGTGGTGGCATGCCAATCAGCTAATCAACTAAAACCCCTGCAAAGGTTTCCTGAGCCTTCAAAATGCTCTCAGTTTGGTTCACTAGGCTACACAATCATGTGTAAGACTGCTGATCTGACAGTTGTCCAGAAGACATTCATTGACACCCTTCACAAGGAGGGTAGCCACAAACATTCATTGCCAAAGAAGCCGGTTGTTCACAGAGTGCTGTATCCAAGCATGTTAACAGAAAGTTGAGTGGAAGGAAAGTGTGGAAGAAAAAGATGCACAACCAACCAAGAGAACCGAGCCTTATGAGGATTGTCAAGCAAATCGATTCAAGAATTTGAGTGAACTTCAAAAATGAATGGACTGAGGCTGGGGTCAAGGCATCAAGAGCCACCACACACGACGTGTCAAGGAATTTGGCTACAGTTGTTGTATTCCTCTTTTTAAGCCACTCCTGAACCACAGACAATGTCTGAGGTGTCTTACCTGGGCTAAGGAGAAAAAGAGCTGGACTGTTGCTGTTGTTGGTCCAAAGTCCTCTTTTCAGATGAGCAAGTTTTGTATTTTATTTGGAAACCAAGGTCCTAGAGTCTGGAGGCAGGTTGAGAAGCTCATAGCCCAATTGCTTGAAGTCCGTTGTTAGTTTCCACAGTCTGTGATGATTTGGGGTGCAATGTGATCTGCTGGTGTTGGTCCATTGTGTTATTTGAAAACCACGTCACTGCACCCGTTTACCAAGAAATTTGGAGCACTTCATGCTTCTTCTGCTGACCAGCTTTTTGAAGATGCTGATTTCTTTTTCCAGCAGGATTTGGCACCTGCCAAAAGCACCAAAAGCTGGTTCATTGACCATGGTGTTACTGTGCTTGATTGACCTGCAAACTCACCAGACCTGAATCCCATATAGATTCTATGGGGTATTGTCAAGAGGAAAATGAGAAACAAGAGACCAAAAAATGGAGATGAGCTGAAGGCCACTGTCAAAGGAACTTGGGCTTCCATACCACCTCAGCATTGCCACAACTGATCACCTCCATGCCACGCCGAATTGAGGCAGTAATTAAAACAAAAGGAGCCTACCAAGTTTTGAGTACATGTACAGTAAATGAACATAGTTTCCAGAAGGCCAGCTATTCACTAAAAATGTTTTTTTAATTGGTCTTATGAAGTATTCTAATTTGTTGAGATAATGAATTGTTGTTTTTTTGTTAAATGTGAGCCAAATCATCACAATTAAAAGAACCAAAGACTTAAACACTTCAGCGTTTGCATTGAATTTATTTAATACACAGGTTTCACAATTTGAGTTGAATCACTGAAATAAATTAACTTTTCCACGAAATTCTAATTTATTGAGATACACCTGTACATATATATATATATATACATATATATGTTAATACACATTGTAATTAAGAGCAATTAGATATTCTCTGGCCAAATTCTGTAGCCAAGAAAGCATTACATACTCCATTAACAATAAAATTACACAGAGTTTATATTTGCATACTACAAAACAGAAACTATGATAACGATAACTCAAAATGACTACTTAATCCATCACTCATGAAGTAACATTGTAATCATTTATAAGAAATCTTAGGGGAAATCTCAAACAGTAAAATCCTTTCCCCCATATTTTTTACCAGGCATGTGAAGAGTTTAACTGTAACCAGCAAAGCATGGCATCATACAAGCGGCACTTGACTTTACATAAGCATGTACACCGGTGGTTTGAAGTGCGAGTCAGGGCTTTCAATAGAGGTTTATTTGTGCTTGTTTGGGTGTGGGGGTTTAAGTGGAGACTCTGAGTCATGCCATGGACGGGCTCTTCATTTGCATGAGGTGAAATCCCTGAGCAGGCAGCGATATGCTGACAGATGCAGCAGAATGGGGAGAACATTCACGGACCACTCCTCACCAGAGCGCTACGTTCTAGTAGCACCCTGCAAGCAAGCAGACGGGCTGATGGTGCTCATCTGGGTGTGGTGTTAAATGCTGATAGCCGAAGCGCAGTTCTGAACCGTCTGCTCGCCCTAATGAAGCTAGCCAACATTCGCCCTCATATGTCGGGTGTAGCTGATGGAGGCGAAAAATTGTCAGATGCATGAATCATATTTCTTCTCTAGCTACCCGAGCTTTCAAATTTTACTTCACAAACAAATCAATGAAGAATCCCCTAACAACTCATCTTCTCCTCGCTTTGTCTTGCCACCTGTCTTTCTCAAACGAGCCTCTCCACCTCCCCGCCCTCTGTATCTTTCTCGCTCTATGGAGTTTATGCAGTGCAATATCCATAAGGTTCTCTTCATCAGCTCTTTTCTCTTACTACCTCTTATGTCAGTCGCATGCAGCTGGGCTTTGAAAAGGAGGAGTATTTGGTGTCATCTTTCGGTGCAACGGGAACACACAGGAGGCAGGGTTGCCTGTTTAGGAGGGGAAAGGGATAGACACAATAGTGCAAAGTCTTGTTTGAAGTCTGAACTGCAGATTTTTGGGTCTTGGCTTTACACCACATTGGAGTTACCAGCAACTCTCAGGTTCCAAACTCATGAGATTGGCAACTCAATCCCTCCCCCAAGGCGGAAAGAGTTGGAAAGAAAGGGCAAAAGAAACTGAACGGGATAGAAATATTTTCAGTATGCTGTCAGAAAGCAGACACACACAATGGCTGGTCAAATAGCTGAGGCTCAACGTCACTGTAAAGTCAGAAGGGGAATTTTGGAGTTTCGTGAGCCTACGCCTCGCTGGTTTCATTCCCAGCAGCAGTGGAGCCTAACATGGGTTCCTTAAACCAAAACACAAGGAGACAAACTGAGAAACGGTGGAGAATTGATGCATTCACTGTACAATTATTACAGAACATTAATAATAAATAACATACACTGTACATTATTGCACTCTTAAAAATAAAGGTTCCATAGGGGATTTTCGCAGTAATGCTATAGGAGAACATTTCAATGAACAGTTCCTAAAATAAACTTTTTTTTGGTTCTAAAGAACCTTTTTCCACTATAAAGAATCTCCTTCTTTTGTGCAATGCTAATGTTTCATGGATGTTAAATGTGCTTCATGGAACCGTCAATGCCAATAAAGAACTTTTTCTTTAAAATATGAAAAAGGAGTGCATCCTTTAAAATATCTACACAATAAAAACTAAAATTGCACATGCCACCTGTCTAGTCAGACTTGGTTACATTTCTATAAGCGTATGTGGTTGTTAGTTATATGAATGAGTGAGGGATCAGCAGTGCTCACTTCCTAACACAGCCATAATGGACCCTTTGAAATAAAAAACCCATTCAGCCTTTTGTATTGAGACCTTCATAACATGATTGAACGATTCAATTATTCAATATCCTGCTTTGTGCCATTTATTGATTCTTCTTTTTTCAAAGTTTCCATTATCCTGTTACCCTTACCAACAGGATTCATTAACTGGCAGCCTAGAGAGCAGTTGGACTGCAGAAACAGCATCTAATAGGAGGCTTTAAGAGCAGACTCACGAGGCAGATTTGCAAGGTAATTTTCAAAGGGGCCCATAACTACAAATTAACTTGTTCTAGTTCAATCTGCATTCTAAGAGTCTCCTTCACTTGCTCTCTAAATGCTAAATTGGCTTGGTTACAATGAGTGATATTTGTCTTGAAGCTACTTGAAATTTTCTTGCTGTTTTGGACCATGAAATGAATGATTGCCCATTCCTGAAACAAAAACTGATGTTTATCAGTGGCGATCATGCATAATTTAATAGCTCCATGGCTGTTGTAAATACATCCTCCCTTATTGCTAAAACCAGGGCATTAAATATTTATCTAGCCTGGGATTAAGATGGTGTTACATACAATACATCAAATGTGTCTAAGTTGACCACCTCAGGGCCAAGCTTCCTGTAAACAGAGTATACACTTCCTGAATTTAGGATGCTTCAGAACATGAGAAGCCTCAAAAATTACTTCTGAGCTTCTTGAATGTACTGAACATGGACACCTGGCTGGATCAACCAACTCAAGGCAAAGGGCCAATTAGGAAATGCCAGCTTAATAGTCTAGGCACGTAATAGTCAGGTGCATACCCCAAGTGTGGGAGCTAAGGGTTTGCGTATGTGTCCATAAATATGTAATGTCAAAACATATACATGTGCTTAAATACATCGCACGTCATGGTTGATGACTGAGATGTTACCTCAAGTCTAATGTGGCATCAAGGGTCACAAACACAAGTCAATAGCCGGGTTTCCATCCAAAGTTGCGAATTTAACTTATGCGCAAAATTGGAATATTGCATAAAACATTTGCGAACAAGCACTGTTTCCATCCAACGAGTCAGAGAGAACAAAATCGTCACTTCCTGATAAACTGGCACTAAATATCACTAAGAAAAGTAAGAGAAGTAAGAGAAGCCACTGAATATAATAATTCTCAAATATAATTAATTACTTGCGCTTTGAGTGAGCAGATGAAACACAATAAATGTGGTCTTGCTTTCGGAGGTGAATGTCAGCTGTTTGGGAATGCAGTTGTGGTAGACCGTTCTGGGAGGCAGTTACACAGAAATACTTTTGACGACAGACTTCGCCATGGAACAAAATCGGTCCGCTGGTTAGTCAGGTTATGCTGTCCCATAGCGCAAAGTCACATGACTTTTTGAACGCTCATGCGGGATTTATTATTTATTAAGTCAAAAAAACCCTCAAGCGAGCGTAAAAACTTTTTTGTGAATTAATGTTTCTCTTCCGAAATTTGTCTGTTTCCACCACTCGTTTCTCATGCTATACTTCAAAATGCACATTAAAACAGGGTGATGGAATCATAGATGATGTAGAGGCCTTAGCTCAGCAATTCCTCTTAATGCTTTTATGTAAAGTCTAAACATGTTAATTTTACTAAAGACAAAGAGGGATTGCCCAAGTCTAAAGGCCCGTTCACACCAAGAACGATAAATGCCAAGTTCTGTCATGACACTCTAGATTGCACAGGCTGATGGGTTGTTAACGTAACTGATGATATTCAGAGAGTTAAATGACTTGGCACATGCTGATTGGTTCATGTTGCATCTGCAGCCAATGAGCTTACTGCTTTACATTTAAATGTAGGGCTGGGGAAAAAAAATAGATTTTTCGATTAATCGTTTTTTTTTTTTAAATGACGTCGATTCGATATCTATTCTCAAAAGCCGCGAATCGATCTTTTCCCGGGATTTATTTCAGCACATTTAAAACAAGATCTGGTTAACGTGAATCTTATCATTAGTCTTTTCCACTAGATGTCACCCTTATTTACCTGGCGCGATGTTACAACAGAAAGCATTCAGTCATTCATTCAGCGCTTCTCATGGCCATACGCGTGATTCGCAATGCTCAGGTGAAGTGCTATAGTAATACTATAAATCTGCGGAAGAATTTGATATCATGCATAGGCGCCATGATTTCCGCAATGAATGAATAAATGAATGGCGGATGGTGCGATGCATTGTTTTGTTTACTACACACTTACTAAAGTGCGGATGATGCTCGCGTTTTTTCAGCTTCTGCCGTCTCACTATATGATGAAATGAACACGAATGTCTCCAGCTGCTCTGAGTGTCACTTCATTAGCATTTTACGGTTTAATTTGAGAAAACTACCGTCATTATCACATTCACAGCAGCTGCAAGTTCTTCACGGCGACCCGTCAAAATTAAAGTTTAGTTTAACATTAAGAAACTGTAAGAATATAGTCTTAAGAATCAATGCTACTACTGATAATAAATATTAATACATCTTTATTTAGGAATAATCACATCTGTTTTCTTTTAAATTTTAACAGCAAACCTCTGTTGTGCAGCACTTTGTTTGCCAAAAAATAAAAGGGTTTAATTTTCATTTGATTAGGATAAATTAAATTAATGTTTTATGCCTTCATCTGATTACCAGAAAAATTAAGAACATTTTTTTTTTTAAAAAGGACCCATACAAAAAAAAGTATATGTTTAAAATACAGGCATGTGGTTCTTCATTTTTTTATTAATTCACCATTTGTAAACTGATGTTACTGTTAATTTTTTTTAGAATTATCAATAGCATTTGTATTAAAACTATATTCACTGAATGTAATAATAAAATCGCGAATCGAATCAAATCGAATCGAATCGAGAGCTTATGAATCGAAATAGAATCGAATCGGGACATCTGAATCGATACCCAGCCCTATTTAAATGGCTGGTTAGCATTCGCTAGAGCATTTCACAACACGCTTTCAGAGTTCCTCTGAAACCCTCCACCTTCCCTAGCTTCACCTGTAAAGATCTGCTATGGGTTATTATATATGCTACTTGTGAAGCAACAGTATGTCTTAAATACTCACAGCACCGTTTCGGCGTATGTATTGGCAGTAGCAAGTTCCTGTACTTGCTTTGCAACAGCAGCAGCGTAGCAGATCTATTCTGCCAAGACCAAATACATTAACATTGTCATATCCATTACCATGCTAAAATCTTCTGAGAGATGTCATGATACAACAGTAAAGATAAATATAAGGATAAATATATTAGCATCCACTCAAACACACAACAACATTGTGTTTATTATACATACGCACTGCAGTTTTGTTGTGTGCTGCTTTGAATGCTTCAGCTCTTTAAAGCAGGATGGATTCTGATTGTTTTTACTGTTCATTAGCTGGAAAAAAGTTTTAAATGTGATTCTGACATTGTTGTTTTCTACATTGTTTTTGTTATAGATGACGCTGCTATTCTTTTTTATTTAGAATGTTTTTTAAAACTATATCTTTATCGTTAAAGATCATTAACGGGCCTTAAGACCATTCATTTAGGTGTCTAAAATGTAAAAGTCACATTTTCTTTGTAATTTCGAACCATTTTAATATACATTGATTAATGGTCTTTTGTATATTGTATAATTGCTAGTAAATAATATCGAGATGAGCATCTTGTCTTTATAGGGTATGAGGAAATAATATTTGTAATATATTTAATAAATAATCCAATTCATTTTCCTAATATTTAGGATCAGTACATAAAGACAAAATTTCATTCATTTAAAGTGAGGTAATTTTCTTTAAAAAAAATACAATAAAAAAAAAAGAATCAATATTTGTTTATTTATTTGAAACACCTAAAGTACCTAATTTTATAATTCTTGAAGCTTTTCTACCATCTGCTTGCTATATGACTCTGACTTGCAAAACCCATACATGATGATTGACTAATATGTTTGCATTTGGGAGAAGTTATAAGTTTTTAATAAGGTTTGAATGGATATATTAAGTTGTTTATTTAAAACTTTTGAAAGTCCTCCTTGCCAATGAAATATTTATTAGACAGTCATTTATTCGATGATTATGGTAGTCAGCATCCACACTGATGATTCAGTGTGATGATGAACATGACAGCATTGACTGCCCAGAAATGGGGGGCAGATGAGAGGGGTTCAGAGAATGTTACTGTAAAAACACCTGACACCGTAACACACACACACACACCCACACACACACTGATCCTTCATAGTGGCCTATTGCCCATGATTGACCGCTCTCATACGCACCAAATGGACAAGAACACACACTGAAAAACAGCAACAAGCATCAGCTTGGTGTATATGACACACAATCCTGGAACAGACCCGCAGAGCTGGTGCTGTTTTTCAGGAAAATAATGTAATGTGGGTATATTTCATGTTGTTTTCTCAGTCTACTGTTGTGCAATCCATGCTCAAGTTCAATTGTTCTTCTAGTTAATATCACACTGTGCTTTTCGGTAGTCTATCTATGTACAAAGGGAAACTGCACTCCTCCCTGATCCATTTTGTGTAGGGCTGTGCAAAAAATCGATGCGATTTTCATGCGCATCTCGTCAGTAAAGGCCTCCTGTGATTAGTAGTAAATCTCCAGCACGTGCATTCAGATGGAGCGGCATTTACTACACAGAGCCGTAGTTCACTGACAAGCAATGCAAAATCATGTTCAAAATCGCAGTCGATTCATTGCAGATTATGAATGAAATTTTGTGTAGCTTGTCAGTGAACTACGGCTCTGTGTAGTAAATGCCGCTCCATCTGCACGCACATTCTGGAGATTTACTACTAATCACAGGAGCGGCTTTACTGACGAGATGCGCCTGAAAATCGCATTCAATTTTTTGCAGTCCTAATTTTGTGTATCTCACTTACCAAGAGTCGCCTGGTGATTGATGTACGCTGCTCCGCTGATTTTTGTTTGTCTTATCCCATGCTTATGTTTCTCATTACACATCTTACATTTCAACTGGGTACATAATCCAACAAATGGCCTCAGTTGAATTCTGACATGCCATCAAAAAGGAATCCAACAGCAACAGAGTATTTACAGTGCTGGTGAACTATGGCTCCATTCCTGGGTTTGAGGATAACAGCGGGACACCTCAAGAATGGCATTCGCAGTGTGTGTTTTTGGAGAGGAGTGTGTGGTGGGAGAGAATGTGATGCTCTAGACGGCTGTGGGAAGAGAGAGGGGGCGAGCTTGGCTTAGGTGCTGCAAGGACGGAGAATAGGATTGGCCCCCATACAGATCTTGTACATTGAGGCATCAAAGAGCTTGCGGCGCTGCTTCCCACGATAGACACCACGCACCCTGTCAAACACATCCCTCCCCCTTGACAGGATCACAGATAAGTCACCACGTCTGTGCTCATTCTTTCTTGTTTAATGAAATTCCAAACTAGTCCTACTCATCTGCTCGGAAAAAGGTCTTTGTGGATGTAGCTTGTGAAGGCTTGTCTTAGGGTGATGAGAGAAAATGAGACAGTCTAACTGTTTCGATTTATACAGGTTTTGATCAACTCACCAGCAAGGTCTCAAACTGCCTGATAACCGAAACGTCCTGTAATTGATAATTAGAGTGACGCCACTGACCTCATATTTTAGGTCAGGTCCACACTTACATCAATTTATCTTTATAGCCACAGATTAAACATTAAATGTAATGGGGAAAAAATAAAGTAATGAATATTAACAATTAATTATAAATTTAAAAATATTATTTACATAAAAGTAGATCAATTACTTAATTAATTTTCAATTAATAATTATTTGTATTTTAATGATTTTTATTAACAACCTATAGTTACTTACCGTCCAATAACTATTGTAGTAATTAATGTAATTTCATTTATTACAAAAGGCTAAAATGTTTAATTAAGTCTATATTAACCATTAAATGTTGTCTATTAAATACAAAATAAAAAATAATAAACATCTAATCATAATTTTATAATAAGAATAGAATTCCAAAATCTAGTATATGTGTAATACATATATTTAAATTAGATATATTATATAGTATATAAATATCAAAGTTTTTTTTTATTATTTAAATTATAATTAATATTAAATGATAACAATACAAAACAATGAACAACTAATAGAAAATATTTTATATAACATCCTATAATAAATTAAAATTTAAATATTAAACATTTATATATAAGTGTTTCCAAATAGTGGCAAAGTGGACCAAATCCAACTGAATTGCAGTTTGAAAAAGAACAGCAAAAAAATCTTGCATATTTCTTAAGGGAGTGAGTCATTGCACCACGGTTGCAAAGTGTTGCTGTGGGTTGAGCAAATTGCCAAGTATCACAAGCCCTAAGGATAATCTATGTTGAAGAAAAGCAAGAGAACAACTGTTTTACAAAGCGCTAATGGTGTTTCTTCAAAATCATACTCCGAAGGGAATCTTCAGGCTTAGCTTAGGGAGATTCGTTTAGGTGCTTTTCGCCTGAAAGAGCACGAGAGGCCTGGTTGGCGACTTGGCGTCCCTTTTCTGGGCCTCTTTGTTGAGATGTTCTTGCAGCTGTGGAAATAGCAAATGGAGCTTGCCCTGTGGCCATGCTGGGATTGGGTGGGGATCTGACCTCTGAAGCCTCTGCATTCTAAAACTGCTTGCTATTCACTGTATATTCACAAACTGTTTAACAAATGTAACCATCTTTAACAATTTTCATTTGAAAAACTTTAAAATCAAAGTGCCTTCCACATAAGTCAAACTATCTAATGGCTTCATGGCTAATGACCAATACGCTGGTCTCATGCGCCATTCCTTTCGGTTCCACATTAAAGATGTCATGGGCAGAATAAGGTACAGGCCCACACATAGGCTCACAGATCAAAACATTTCCATCTAAGCTATGTCTTCAGACAGAGCTCATTAGTTTCCAGTCACTTGCTGTGTGGGTCAGCACAACGCGCACCAGTTAGCACTGGCGTTAGTTAGCCGTTTTCCGCCGTTCATGTGATCTGGAGTGCAATTTACGGCATCTTTCTGATCCTATTCCAGCGAATCAATATAATGATTCTTAGCACAATGCATCTAAGCAAGCATCTAAGAGCTGTTTTGTCTCAGTGGGGTAAGAGTTCACTAGAAAAGACCTGGAACGTGTAAATACGTAGATACACCGTTTCCCCCAACACCACTGAGAGTTTACGTTTTGATTTCAGCCTGCGCTCAGCACTCTTTCATCTTCATAAATGCTACAAATGAGTTGCTGCAGGTTTCTGTTGTGTTTTTCAGCATTGCTGAAAGACTGAGGTGTTGGAAAGTTTATCTCAAAAGGTGGTAATTGCAGTATTGTAGGGATGTTTTAGGTGGTTCCCCATGTTTAAGTCCCCAGACTAACTGTAACTCAAAAACAGCCTACAAAAAGAATGGAAAAACAAGCCAATGGAAAAATAAATGAGCGTTGTACTTCATGCACAAATAATTTCATAATGTAATTTTTATGAAAAACCTATGTATATACGATTGCTTACGTAACCCTTTTAATAAACCTAGGGGTTCATTTCAATTTTGTCTTAACCAAGAAAACCTTTGTTGGTGCACATTCGCAGTCTTCACTTACGTCCATCCGATGATAATGAGGCAATGTTGAAATCACTCATGGCCCAAACTCACTGTGTCCAGACTTGATCAAATCCTGTTATGAGTCCAGTCGATCTGAGCCCAATGATGAAACACACAATCTGTCCAGTTCCAAACGAATTCACAGGTCCACCACAAACGTCATCAATGTAGTCACAAGGTGAATGTCTCTGGCCGCCACGCCATCAGCATGCACTGAATGACTCAAACCATCACAAATAAAATAGCAGGGAAATGAAAAACACTTTAAGGAAAAAATAAATAAAACAAGTGTTGTTCTGTTACACTTTGAGCCTTAGATTACAAAGAATAAACACAGTCTCCAAAATGACGACACACTTTTTCACGCACACTGAATTCGCATGCTGCCTCTTCTCGCCATGTGCGATGCTCCTCCTCCTTCACGTAACTCACGTCATGACGTAACCTTAAACAAGCTCAAAAGTCATTGGCTAGCAATAATACACTTCCATTAAATATATCATGTCATTGGATATGAAACAAAAAAGATAATAAAATATACACATGTAAATATTCTGCATTATTACAAACAAAGCATATTTTAGGGGTCCCTACACTTAACTAATATAAAGCAGAGGTAGATCTGTGAAGGGAGCCACTTCCTGTGTGCTTTAAGATCTAAAAGTTTTTAACCTGTTTAATATCTATAGGCTCAGATGGAATCTGGAATCTCAGATGGAATTTTCTGCATGGATTTTGAGGAGAATATCTGTAGAATATGTTTTGAACGGAGCTGAAAGCACTATATTCTTTTAAATAACTGAAAGCACAATGAAATTAGCTCATTTTATAATGATTGAGCATGCAAGGGGCAAAAAATGAGTAGAACTTATGATTTATGGGCGTTCCAACTCTGCAGAAACTTCTGCGGAATTCTGAAGGTATGCATTCACTTATAATTCTTTGGAAGAAAAACAGAATGTATCAAATCACACCGGAAGGACTAGAGAGTTTAGAAGACAAATATTGTGAAAAAGGTTCTGAGAAGAAAGCTGTGAAGAAAGAAAGAAAGAATGCGATGTTGGTGAGATATTAAAGTTTACAACAAATTAGTCAGGCTAATTTCTTTTTAGATAAACACAATGCTTACTACTCCAAAGAAAGCTGCAAGGCATCAGCATCCATCTCCCTGTGGACCTATCATTGCGACACAATTATTGCAACACTGTAGAGCATAATAATACAGGCCTGCGAGTAATTCTAAGCAGATGGAGAGAAATAAGGTCATGTGTGGGCATACAGAAGCACCCATTCTCCACTCAGTGGTGTAGTTCCAAAGATGAATGCTGTACATTTCCTCACACACACACACCGGCGATATTACAACCAAACTTGAGCAAAAAAAATGGCCTTAAGCTTTTAACAGACATTTAAAACACTGTTGAGTATTCAAAAATATTCTCAAATTTACAAAGATTGCCTTTTGAAAATCTTTTTTGAATGAAAAATGAACTGCACAAACCACATGGGATTGTTTTTTAAAGTCTGAGGTTGATTTTGACACTGGCTTCTCCTTGGCTCTACTATATGAGACATGCTCTCTGAGTTTGCTGTTGATTTCTTTTTAATCTACTTAATGTTGTATCACTGGAAACCTCAGCCTAGTTCTTAGAATGTGTCTCACCACTACCGGTATTCTTAGAGTCAAGGGCTCATTTCAGAGTTGTATTAAATATTCTCTCTAAAAAAAAAGACTAAGTGCAAAATTACATTTCAAGACCTTTCACACTTTGTTTTGATGATCTTTTCACTATATGCCAGTTTACTTTAGAGTTAAGAACATTCATTAAGACATAATCTAAGTCATAAAAAACTTGTTTTGGGAATTCCTGCAATAAAATAATGCATATTTCTGTATTAAAAGGCCTAATTTGACTAGACAGATTTGACTTGAAAATACTACATTTAAAAAATAAAATAGAAATAACTCAATTTAAAACAAAAAAATAGAAACTAGATTATAGTTCTTTCTTTTTTTCTTAAAAAAACTGCATTGAGGCTTTTTTTTAAATAGATAAAAGTCTTTAAACAAATGCATTTCAGCTTTGGCAATGTGTGCATGAGCAGCTCTACAATAAACCAGCCATGTGAGAACTCTGGTGGTATGGCGTAATCATTTCTGAAGAACATCTGATGAACATCTTCAGGGCTTGGTTTAACACTTTAACAATGGAAGACTTTATCACGTGTGCAAGCACAGACTGAGGAACTCACACATGCCTGCCTCAAAAAAAAAAAACTCATTCACACACAAATAAATAAATAAATACATGCACACAAACACAAATCAACATTTGAAATCATTACAACTGTCATCTGTCATCATTACTCTGTCAAGTTCCACTTTTTATTGGTTCATGATGTCATACGCACACATTGACGCGCGCACACACACGCCCCCTCACACACACTGCCACCCCCAACTTCCCTATATCCCAAATTTCTTTTTCAATAAGCTGAAGACATTCTTACTTCTGCATGCTCAAACTTCATCAGTGGTGAGTCGTTTCATTCAAATGACCTTTCAATAAACAACAATCAAACCCTGAAGAAAAACTCCTGTTGTCTTTGTCATTGAGCAATACTCAATTGCACAGCTGAGGTAATGATTTCCTGTTGAACGCAACAGGATTATATTTGAGTTTCTCAAGAACTGCTTCACTGTGGCTTGAAAGGCAAGTGACCGAAGGTTTAAAGAGACACGTCTCGAATCAGCTGACTGAGGCAGGAAGCCGACCTCAGCTAGTACTTGGAAAGGTTTTTCTTCGTACAACAGCCTACAGTTCTAATTAAATGCCAGATAAAAGGGATGCTGAACCGCTAAACCCAAAAAAAGAATGAAAGCAAAAGTTGCCTGACATGCATACCTCTATAGAACACAGAGCATGTATATTTAGATATATGTCATATATGACGTTACTGTTTCTTTCAATGGAATGTAATTATACAGCACAATAAACCAAGAATATATTATGAGATTGAAGAACTACTTTAAAACTACTATAAATATTTGCTTTTAAACTATCATAGAACAACAAATAATGCAATGTAGTACACTGTCAGCACAGCAATAAATAAATAAATACAAATATAAATAAATAAATATCTTTGATTTCAAAGCTCAGGAGACTTTTGTATACTATTTTATTTTATCTAAAATATTATAAAATAAAAAGCTATGGCTAGATTGCTAAGCATATTTTTTTTTCATTTTATTTTAGTAAAAAAACAAAAATAATTTAAACTGAAATAAAAATCTAATAAGAACTATATAGACATGAATTAAAAAATAAAAAAAATGGCAAAAACTAAAAAAGAATTACCTAAAACTTTAACTAAAATGACAATGAAAAACAGGAAATATACAAATAAATAATTCAACATAAAAAAAAATATATATATAATATATATATATATATATAATATATACACTGTACATTTAATATATATATATGGATAGTAGCTAAAAGGCTTTCGCCCTCCCCAAACGCAAACAATTTGATAATAATTTAAGGATTACAAAATTAAATTTATATTTTGATGTATTATAGATCATGAGATCACTTCATTACATAAATTACATTTTATACACAATGCATAAAAAGAGTCTTAAAAACTTGTCTTGTATCATAAAGAAATAAATTGTTATTATTAGATATACATTTCCCAGTCACAATGATCAATACAATTCAGACTGAGAAGTGACATACTGTATTTAGAAGCTAAAGTTGTAAATATGTTCCTCAACTAGAATCAAGAAAACATCATCCACCCAGGAAAAAGTCATGTGCTCTGTTGATGACCTTCACTCTGTGATGACATCAAACTCACATCTCTGTATTTCTGCAGCATCTGCATTTCCAGAGGCAGAGCATTGTCTGCACTTCTGCTTTTTGATATCATCAGAATGGCCTCTGAATGCATCGTTTCATATTTAAATGTACAAGTAACACCCTAGTCGAAGGGGAAACTGATTCTCCAAACATCAGCATGTAGGCACGTCAACCACAGGTTGGTAAACTTCATAGGTGTATCACGACACATTTGAAAAAAGTGAGTAATTTGGATACCTCCATGCACATACCATACAACCACACAAAACACTGGCTCGTGCTGAACGCAAAACATCTGGTTTTTTTTCTGTCTTTATTTACAGCTTCAAAAAGGACCTATACTATTGCCCCTGGTTCTGTATGAGTCAGTCTGTGCAAATGAAGGGAAACGTCCCTTCATGGCCTCAGAGCAGAGGGACACATTTTTTGAAGGCTTGTATTTATTTTTGTATCACAAATGAATCATCGGTCATGCATTTAAAAAATGTTAACTCTTTCTGTTCCAGTTACATATATCTGTTCTTGAAAACCCTGCTGATTACATCATACGCTCTTAAAAAATACAAATTCCAAATACAGGGTTTTTTTTGCCATAGAAGAACCAGTTTTGATTACCCAAAGAACCTTTCACTGAATAGTTAATATTTTTCTCAATTTGAAGGACAGCTGAATCATTTAAAGAACATTTTGTTCAATGAAAAGTTCCATGGATGTTAAAAGTTCATTACGGAACCACAGTTGCCACTAAAAAAACATTTTTTTGTACAGTTGTCATGATGCAAACAGGTGCACACAGAAATACATATTTCATGCACACAGATTCTCAAAGATCATTACATAATATGTGTTCTAGACAGCGTAATATGTGCCATTTTCATTTCCTAGAGATTTATATAAGTGCAATGACCTGCATGAACTCTGATTAACCAATGCAATTCAGCCTCCTGCTGTCTAGAAAAAAGGGGATTGCACAAATGGGTTCGATATGATCTGACGAGTAGACAGATTGCATAAGCTGGGGCCATTTAGCTTCAACCGGAAGGTACGAAGACCTTAACAAGTCTGCCGCATGTTAGCATCTGGTTGGTGCATTAGCGTATGGGCATAATTTGAATTCTGCTCGGCAACAGTGGTGGTAATCATTGTTTGTACAGGAACCGGGGTGAAAAATGAACTGAAGGCGATAAAACTGTGGGCACAGGGATAAAATTGATGCCGGATGTCACAAAGGACAGTGGCTGGACTGGAGCGTCACATGAAAATAGAGAGAAAGTTCAGAGAGAGTGCAGGCCTCTGCTGTAGCCGAGGGGAAAGTTCCCACACTTCCAGAAAGGAGCGCACAGAAAAAAAAAGAGAGACCGCCTGACTGTTCCACGGAGACAATCTCTGTAAGAGGCAAAAAAATGAGAAGACAGAGAAATATAGAATCTTTTCATAGGAAAGAAAATACAAATCTCATTTTAATTGAGATTGTTTTTCCTAATGAGGTAAAATCTAGAGCAAACGGAGACTTCTGCTTAGATCTCCTGCTTCTCAGATTGTTCTCCTGAGAAAAATATCTCAATGCCACAAACTGCATTTATATACGAGACACTGATATCTGCAATCAAAAATTAAACATGAACTCAAACATTTCTCATTAAATTCTTCCAGGACCAAATTATCTGAGGTATATGCAATCCCACTGCTTTTATAATCGTTTATATGCCAGCAGTTGTCTCATTTATATCCAATTTTATTTCTCCCAAAACTGTTTAGGTAAAATTATCATACAAATAAGGTTTGGTTGAATTATAGTCTTGGTAGCACGAGTAAGAATCGGTTAAAATTGACATGGAATAAATAGTGGACAATGAGTATTTTTTGGCATGTGCATTGCCATTCAAAAGTTTGGGGTCATAACTTCCCCAACATAAATGTTTTTTGTAAAATGTAATTCACTCCAGTGATACAAAATAATTTTCAGCATCATTACCCCAGTCTTCAGTGTCACATGATACTTAAGAAATCATTCATCATCTAAACATGGCTGATTTGGTCACAAACACGTTTTTTTTAGTTGAAACCAATATACATTTTTTCCAGGATTCTTTGATGATTAGAAAGTTCAAAAGAACAACATTTAGGTGAAATAGAAATCTATTGTAAAATTTCTGTCACTTTTGATCTAGTTAATGCATCCTTGCTAAATAAAGTATTAATTTAAAAAACATTCTGACCCCAAACTTTTCAATAAAAGTGTTAGCTATCTTGCAAAATTTTTTTGAAGAAAGAATTTCTTTACATCTGCTGAAAATGTGAAATATCTCTTTCTTTTTATTTTTCAATAAATGAACAAATGTAATATATATATATTTGCAAACGTTAACATTTTTAATCATACAAATCCAAAAATTGTATAATTAAATAAAAAATGTCTGAGTTTTGGACCAGTGAAAACATTGCATTGGCAGAGCAAGTAGAATCTGGACTACTGGCCCAACTGTGAGGGCAGAATAAAAATCCTTATTGCTGAGCCCCTATTTAGCCTGCTGAGCAACCTTTGAGCAATAAAATTCTCTTCTGGGATAGACAGAGTCAGTAAAAAGAGAAATGCTGTTAAAGAACGAGAAGCGATACACCAGAGAAAGTCAAACCTCTGCCCACGGAGACAGTGTGGGTGATGACCGTGGGAGGTTCAGATGCAAAGACTGCCCAAAACCTCAGTCCTACAAACAGCAAAAAAAGGAAAGATTTTTACAGCATTAGCTCATGGGCTGGAGGCCTTCTGGAAGTGCTTTTCCGTCTCCCCCCTTTCTTCTCCCCCAGTTGCTCTCTAATCAGCCCTCTCTTCCTCCGCCACCCGCTTCCCTTCACACCCACACCCCCTCCAACACAGACCTACGCACACGCCTCCCAACCATTTTTTCCCCCTCTTCCTCTGTTGGAAAGGTTTAACAACCTCTCTTTTTCTCTCGTTCACTTTTCGTCTCTCTGTCTATCAGCTGATCTTAGTCTGGCCTCCAAGAGAAGAATGAAAGGAATGCATTGATGTGGGCATAAAGACAATCTGGCTTTGTTATTGTGGGAATCACGTAGGGGAACATTTTAGGGGCAGAGGAGCTCAAAAATGCTCCTGAGAAACAGAATGAGACGTTTAGACTTAACTGTAAAACAAAGTTACGGTCACAGCAGTGTAACTGTTCTGAATCAGACCTCCATGGCCCACCTGTGGACTGCATCAAAACACTGACAAAACAGTGTCATCCAAACCTATCTAGAAGTCTTTCTCTGGAGATATTGCAGTGCCAGAAAGGCTAATTAGCAAGAAAGTTCTCTATCCAAACCGAACAATAAGGTGTTTACTTGCACTTTCTTACACAAAGTCCCTGTTTCAGGGTGTTGTGCGGATAGAGACGGTGAGTGCGATCCTTGATAAAGATGTTTTTAACCACATCAAAGATAATGGTACGGAACAAACTATTTTCCTTAACAAGCTGGGTCGTATTTATACAGGCAATTTTTCCACACTTCTAAGATCTGAGAAAACATTACTCACATACCTAACAGGCATAATCTAACACTCTTTACTGCCTGGTTTCGGTGAAACTGTATTGTTAATTTAACGTTTATTAGATCACTAAAAGCTAGTATTAAAAAAAGAAACTTTGTAACCAGCATATGCTTTTATCACAAACTAGTCAAAACATGATCATTCAGAGGATATTTTAAGATTAAAAACATTACTTTTCCTCCCACCCTAAAGCAGGTTAACCAACTGAACGTGACTGAAGTCGTTCATTTACTGTTAATCGGTTGAAAGGAGCGGTTTTAGTGCTCAAATGTACCCCACTGAGACCCTTACAGTTAGTTTGGATATCTGATTTTGTTCTCCTTTTGCAGGGGAATACCAAAAGGGGACTTTCAATCTCTCAATGTTCAGCTAGTAGGTAAACAGAACAGAGAGAGCTATGCAGAAAGGGGGATTTTTTACTTTTGCATTCATTTGCATTCGCGTCAAAACAGTATTTTGGTCCTTTTTTCATTTGGCTAAAAATCGAGTTTTGAAACCTTTGAAATGTACATCGAAATCGCCAAACAGACGCTGTGGGAGTTCGCTCTTGCTTTCATAATGAGTGATGAGCGCCACAAAGATTTCGAATGGAAAAAAGGGTAAAAATTTGTCACAACAACTTGTTGTGGTTAATGATAAAATGGAAATGCTTTCCATCCTTAAACAGGACAAGCATTCCATTCAGGTTAACCTTAACGAAGTGTCACTTTCAAATAGCTTTCCATTAATCATTACATTAACCGACTTCCCTTCCCACCACCGACACATCACTGCATGCATTACATCATATGAGACCCATTCAGAGCAGGAACGGGAGTGGGTCTCGGATAGGTCCAGGGCATTGTGCTAAACAACGTGATGGAGGTCAAACTGAAAAAGTCCCACTGTTGGCGATAACGATTCCACTATTGAGTTGAATGGAAGGAAATACACCATCGGTCAAGCGGGTGTGTGAATCCTGCCTGAAAATGGAAGCCACATGACGGAGGTCAAGATTCCATGGCAGAGTCTCTGCTCTGCGGTTTCCTCTCTCGGCATAACAAGTGCGCACTTTAGAAGCCTTGTGTCTTGTCATGGATCCCCAGTTAGCGAGCAAGCATCGTTCTTTTGTCTAGTCAGCCTGCAGGACATCACTGTTCACAGGACACAAGATCATTAGTCATAAACACAGTGAGAAACTGAACTTCAGTCATCAATTAGCCATCTCTGTTAACACTTTGTAAGTGTCTCTAAAGAAACCCAAGAGAATGAAAGGCATGCTGGAGTTATGCACAGCACCGCGACAGATCGGGCCCACGGGGTCTCACCCCTAAATATCAAACAGCTGTGTGAGAACGCAAACAACAGCGCGAGCCTCCGAGAAGACTGAAGGAAGAAAGGAGCCAGTAGACAAACAGTCAGATGGGGCAGTCGAGCTCTTGAGTGCGTTGCTATGCGTCTCTCTCTGTTCCCAAGTCTTCGCCCTCCTGCTCCTCCTCCTGATCAGCATGCAGAAGAAGGGGAGATGGAGGGTCCCCCTGCAGGCTGCCTGCATGCTAAATCACCCATCTGCCACCTCTGTCCCTGGTGCCAAACCCCCATTGTTCCATTGGAGCCCTGTTTGTGTGTATGAATGACTTTACTTCTCTGTGTACTTGTGTGGTCTTCCAGACGGCTCTTTGATGGGATGCTCTACTATGGCTGGGCGATATAGCTAAAAAAATGTATCAACGATATAATGTTTCATATCGTTCGGTATCGATAATTATTGACATTTTTTATAACCTTTTTTAAAACAAAGAGCAATAGAAATTTTTTTTTTAATTTAACCACTGTATTTTTAAATTAACCCAATTTATTGAGACAACAAATATTTTTTGCTTTAACCCTCTTAGTGCCAAAGTCGCAAAATTGCGACAAGACATCATACTTAATCAAATAGACTGTAGTTCCTAATATGGTGAAATATCTAATTTGTATTCCTCACCACTAGATGGCAGACATGTAGTACTTCGATTCTAGACCAAAATTATGTCACCTTCCTATTTAAAGTGTTTGAGGAAAGAGCAGAGCACCGTGAGCAGTTCAGTTCCTTAGCGGTGCGGGGTATAGCTGTGAGATTGACTTTGTGAGAGAACATCCGCCAAATGGCTAATAAAAAGTGTTTGTACCGTGGAATGTGTTGCAAAAGTATTCGCCGATTCTGACTATGAGGGGAATTTTGCCTTTGGAAATGCGATCCCTCGGTCGTCTAATGATCCGCTTCTCCCGGACATCTTTCGCAGCACACTGGTGCCGCCGTGCAAGGAGTCGCAGAAGTGTTCACCGCCCCCCCCCCAGCACAACCGAGTGATGATTTCGACTCTTTGCCCAATGGGGATGGGGGTGGCAGGGCAATATCTATTATTTCCTGAATATTACTGGTGAACTGATCAAAAAGTAGGCTACTGTTCACATGTATTTTACTACTATATAGTATAGTAGGGGTTGCACAGACTAATCGACAATGCTCTGCCTACGCTTTTAAGCTGGACGCGATAGCGTGGTCTATAGCGGGTGCCACAGGGATAAGAAATCTTTGAAGGAATTCCACATTTACGCTCTGTTTCCAAACAGTTAAAATTACAAATAAATGCATACTCTGAAAGCGATCCACAAGACGTGTGATTATATTACTGTATGCTCGAAATTGAACGGGAGAATGCCCGTTTTAAACAGTTTATTGCACAGGTAAGTTAATCGCCGTTCTAATCTAATGCGCTGCTGCACTGTAACGCACACACATAGGCTACAGACAGTAGCGCGTACATCACGCGCATAGAATCATTCAGCGCGGAAATGTATTGTCAACACTGTTCTGTGATTTTTCAATAAAATAGCTTAGAAACTGAAAAGTTCAAGCATATATTTCTTAATAACTAGTAAATTCCACAGCTTCACTACTAGTAGAGAGATGCTACCAGGTAGAATTAATTCACACACGCAAATCGCTCACACTAATGCATTCATATTAATGTAATCTTTACTGTGCTACTTTATCTGTATCTGATTTAGAACGAGCAGAAATCTGTGAGAAATATAATGACCCAAAGACAAAAGAACTGATAAAAAAAGCTGTTATAGGAGCAACAGCCACGTGGGCAGCGCTGTGTCATATGCCATAACTAAGCACAAGGTGTTTGTCACAGCCCCAGACTTAATTAATTTCATTAATGACGTCATCAGCGACTAGTCGACTTCGACTCGACTTTCATCACATAAAAAGTCGACCCAGTCACCCAAGCAGAAAGCAAGTCAAGTCGTTCAACCCCTATAGTATAGTAATATAGTAATAATGTAGTACTTTATCCTGTTTTATTGTTGATTTCCTCTTTTCTGATCATTTGGAATGAGGATAAAAATACAAAAAAAAAAACATGCAAATAAGTTCAAACATCAATTCAATATCTATTATTTCCTGAATATTATGACATTCAAGAGGGCCGCCCCTGATGACGTCATAATATACAAATTAGACGAGTATATTTACACCCCACATAAACTTTCGTTCATGCCCAACATTTTTCTAATTTACATTTAGATCTCTATCTTTAAGCCCTTTAAAGCTACAAGCTTTTGAAATCTTGATGTCAAAACCCAGCATTTTTCAAAAAAAAAAACCTGGCGCCTAAAGGGTTAACAGTCAAACACGCAATTAAAAATTAAACAAATATCTAATTTCTAATGTTTTATATGCAGATTAAATAGGTCTTAAGTAAACTTTTGGCTTGTCTCCCGAGGCCACAGGAGGGCGCAATGAGCAAAATAATGCAGCACATTTAAATTGTCAACGCAAGGAAATAACTGTCTATAAAAAGAAAAACGTTTATTACGTCTAAATTAACTCATATAATCAAATATAATTTTGTAAATTGCATAAAAAATTATGAACAAAAAAAACAGCATAATTGAATGTATGCATGCTTAATTACAAAGCAGCCGAATTGCCCATCACGCAGATTGCATTTAAAAACATAAGAGACCCAGTGAAAAGGAATAAACCTCCACAAATTCATGCTTCTCTTGTGTGAGCGCAGCGTGCAGAGATAAGTAGTAGTTGTGTCAACATCTGACGAACAAAAGAAAGAACGACTAGAATAATGCCGTGGGCGGTACTGTGAATGGCTTGGTTTCGGTTTTAACACATTCAAGATTTTCTCCGCATTGAGCTTCTATATTTCTATAATATTTTGAATGCATAACACAGCAGCGGCGCATCTCATGGGCTAGACTAAACAAAACATTAAAATGCAACAACGTCACTTACATCATCATCACCGCATCTCGTGCTCCACTGATGACGCTCCCTGACGCACTCCTAACATTCAAATGCAAATGTTTATTTTAAATTCAACTAATATTCTTTTTTTTTTTTCCACAATCTCCTCATCACAGGCAGGCACAGCACTCAATTCAGCATGTGTTCGTGTTTGTGTGTGCTGTCTGCGTCACTCATAGCACATGCCTATATCGTGCACTATATCGAACATTTTTTATATCGTTATCGAAGAAGGTGTACCGTTGATAAATATCGATGCCGTTTTTTCGCCCAGGCCTATGCTCTACTATGTTGTGTTCAACAAAGAACAAAGAATGTTTACTGAAGACGAAAAATCTAGAACGAATATGAAAGTTCCAAATAATCCAGTCATAGGCAATAATGCTGGAGTTGTAATTTAAAAAAATGCAAATGCATAAGTAAACTTAAAATAAGTTTTATTTAGAATCATAATGTGTTGCTTTGTGAATACACACCAACACTGGATTTTGTTAAATATATTTAAACGAATATAGAAAAGCTTGAATATTTGGTTTCACTTATTCTGTTCCACTGAAAATCTGACTACATGTTCATTAAAAAATAAAAACTGTGATTAAAATCACAATGTAATGGATGTAGCGGCAAATTATTTCTTCCATATCTGACTGAAACAGATTGAAAAACCTCTGTAAATAAATCCACTATACATGTTGTAGTCAATGCTGTTATGTTACCTAGCAACTAACAGCACATCTTTTCTTCTTGTTCTTAAAGCAGATTTTAATAACCCTCAAAAATTTCTGAAATTACACATGCATGAGAACCATTCAGTTTCAGCAGAGGGTGAAAAAATGTAACTGCTTGGTGGATTTCCTGCACTGTTTGTGCAAGTTGATTATTGCAGCCATGAACCATGTCTAGACATCTAATTTCTCCCATCAGTGAGAAAATGGGGGAAATTGCTTCAGTATTGACTGTGAGCCGAACACCCTTTCGAACACACTGGTGCCAATAAATCTGGCACAGTTGAGCTCAGAAGCATTCACTTATACAGGTCTGGCATGCTTGATACCTAAGGCCTGTATAGATCCAATGCATTCAACCCTAGTGGAATGGTTTTAAAGTTACATGTTATGTGTGCTACATTCACAGTACAATGAATTTTGCGTGTTTGAGGTGAACACGTGCTCACGTTCCCATTTGGACAGAACATGAGAAGACTACGTGAGCCACGTGAGAGTCTGAATAGAGAGCGTGAGAGTTTTCCACATGACTTCCCACTACATCGCATTACACTGGAAAGTGACAGAGCTCCTTGCTTTCATCTGCACCATCAGAAAGGTGCTTCAGTCCCACCTGTCATCATCAAAGGACCGATCCAACCTGCAAGGGATGATAGAATCACCCTCCGCCCCAAAACCAAGCTGTCTCTGCCTCTAGTATCACCAGTGCCACCTACTCTACACTTCAGATGCTTATCTGGCCACGCTATCTGAGCTAGTAGTGCATTTACTGCAAAAAATGCTTTTCTAGCTTAGATCTTTTGTCTTGTTTCCAGCCAAAATATCTAAAAATTCTTAAATCAAGAAGGATTTTCTAGACAAGTAAAAATTATTGTCTTGTTTTCAGAAAAAACAAGTCAAAATTAAGTGAGTTTTTGCTTGAAACAAGCTAAATAATCTGCCAATGGGGTAAGAAAAATAATCTTGTTTCAAGCAGAAAACATCCTTGTTTCATCCTCCTGGGAATTTCATATTTACAAGTTGGGAAGTCGTAATTACAATGTCAGATGCGTTCAAACCATTTCGGTGCAAGATGGCATGGGAAAGAAACAGCCATTCACCTTATTACAAGTCTGTCTACCATCAGAATGATTTTGAAACTGATATTTCAAGGTAGCAAAACTGATTTAAAGAAAGTCCAGAATTTCCCTACTCAAGACATTGTGGTGAGGTTCATGCGTGTTCAACTTCTAAATATGATCTTTCTGATATGACTTCAATGCAGCATAACACTGGCTTAGTTTTTTCAGCATTAACGCACTCTGAAAGCCCTTCTGATACTTCCACCTGAGAATAGTTTGAGTAAAAACGTAAAGCATCCTTTCTCATCTCAGAACTCTTACAGTCAGATTTAGGTGTTCTTGCTACTTGTTTTAGTATGGCTTCATGGGTCTTCTTCCCTACCTTGACTAGAGAATGGTAATTTTAAACATGTAGATTCATTTGAGCACTATTACTGACAATAAATCCATGCAGACTTTGGAACAAGCATCAATTCCAGTAATCATTACAGTGATGTAATTCATATTGAAATGTAGCCACAAGTGGTCAACGTGCAGGGAAATCACAAGGCTGGAATTACAACATGCGCCTGATGGCTGGTTGGCTCTCAAAGCTCTGCTGTTCAAGCATTCAGCTCCCCAGCTGTGTTTAGCCTGCTGGGAATGTGCTTTTGGCTCCCTCATAACTAACCCACACATCCCCATCTTCATCCAAGCCAGGGGGTTGTGTCCCACACTTCCTGTCCAGTTTTTAACAGCACTGATGTTGTGTGCAAGATGAATAGGAAAACTGATGTCTTTTTGTATCAGCTCAATACCTAATCCAAATAAACAGCACTCTGTCAGCAAGGAAATTCCCCCAACAGCAGGCTGTCCAGCAGCACCGTCTCAGAGTATCTGAGTCACCAGAGTCACTGGAACAGATGGGATAGTAAAAAGAGAATGAAAGCAAGGAGGTGGTATCACTGTTGTTATTCACTATAGAGTATTAAATTACCATTGTCTATTAGCAGTGTAATTTTCACCACAGTAATATAATTATACCAATAGGATGTCAAAAGTAAGGTAAGCTTCTTATTTTGAAAGATAATAATACTTTAATTCAGTGAGGGCACATTAAAGTGATAAAAAAAAATGAAGAAAAATGAAGACGTCTAGAATGTAAAAATATATATATATTTTAAATAATACTAGTTCGGACTTCTATTCATCTAAGATCCTAAAGAAAAGTATAACCGTTTGCCACAAAATATAAGCAAATGTTTTCAACACTGATAATAAGAAATGTTTCTTGAGCACCAAATCAGCTTATCTCTGACTCAAAGAACCTAGGTTTTCAGAAGTTCATATTTTATGTTAGATATCAGCATTAAATGTTATCTAGCAGTAGGGCTGTGCGATTAATCGAAATGGAATCGAAATCGCGATTTGAGACGTTGCGATTTCCTAATCACAAAGCCTGTGATATGGACGCGATATTACTCTGTTCCAGAGCATATGCATGACTGCCAGCCTTGAGTTGCAGTCTTACTAACCAATAGAGTGAGCGCACCTCCGTTCTCTCCAATCAGCACTGCTCTAGCGAACTGCGTAAACACCCACCATTAAAAAAAAAAAAAAAACGGAAAGCGGGAGAGAGACAGAGTGGGATTATGGCATCTTCTGGGTTAGATTGATAGTTAGGCAAATTAAATCTAAAGAAAAATATATGCAACTTAAGCTTCGAAATGACAGACAAAGAACAAAAAAGGTAATCTGCAAGAGCTGCATCACAGCGCATATCAAAAGCTCCCGTATCGGTTCTGTTTTCAGTACTGGAGAATAAAAGATACATTCTTAGATGTTTTTGTTAGTACGTGAACGTTATCTTACACATTTTATCTCCCCAACAGATTAAATTGAATAAGTTTGATGCATGTTCGCTATTCCCAATTCAGAAGAGCGCACACACAGCCTGTGTCTGTGAATGCTTCTCATACTCGCTCCTCTCTGCCCCACTCGGCGTGTATCCCGCGTCAAGGACGAGTCGTTAATGCTTGCCGCACTCACGCAGCCTGTCTCGTAATGCTCGTTTATACTCGCACCCGGCTCCGCACCGCAAGTCTCCGCGAGCGCATCTGGCAGTATGGATGAGGCCTGACGCACGTGCGCAACCTGTGTCGACTCGCGCCTGGCTCCACGTTTAAAACAAATGTAAATTCAGTCTAATTGCTTTGCTAATTTCACTTGGATGAAATAAAACATTCAGCACATTTTCCACTTGCTCTTAAAATCCCAAATACTTAAAATGAATAAATCAGCCTATGTAACATATGTAATACTTTAATAATTGACTTAAGAAATACAGTTCTTTATTTATAAAAAAATAAACAAATATTTTCTGTGAAATTCAGTAATTAAGTTAATTCTGTAAAAGTAGTTATACCATTATAATCTTGCCTGCTAAAAAAAAAAAAACAATAAAACCCAAACTCTCAAAACACAATAAAAATGTAATGGATTTCAGGGTTATAATGGGAATTGTATTGGTTTTAATGTAAACTATAATGGTGTCTATTTGATGGATTCTATTGGTGGGATGTAATCTGGCAGATGGCAACCAATGGAACAACAGTAATTCCTATTGGAATAATGCCCAAAACAAAAAGGAATTTTGTAATGGTTTAATGGAAACTATAAGAATTTTTGTGATGGTTTCTATTGTTTTTTTCAGCAGGGTAATGATACCCATACTGTGCTGCACATTATTGACAATATTGAGCTGAAGCTTGACTTTGCAAATTTAAAATTGCAAATCAAATCGCAATATCTGTCAAAAAAATCGCAATTTGATATTTTCCCCCAAATCGCACAGCCCTATCTAGCAGTTTGATAAATCATGCAGGCCAGAACAACCAAAGGGTTCAGCATTCCCAGCATGCCTGTTCTGTCATTGCATGACTAGAAAGAATGTCTCATCTTTTGACTGACATCTGATTGGACCATAATGAATCTATAATAGGGTGTGTTGTGAAGAAAAAACATTTAGTGTTGATGTTACCCACCCTATCAAATATGAATGAGCACAGGTTCTCTGCTTACAAGTGTGGAGAGAAGCAGTGGTAATGCATTTTAGAGCTGCAGCTCATAGTCACATGTTCAAGCTGTAACACGTGAAGCCCTGCACTGCGTGTAGACTTCACCTCCACTCTGCTGAATGGGAAAGGAGAGGTATTTTCAAACCAGGTCCACAAAATGACATTTTCCAAAATAGATCTAGTTCAACATGCCTTAATGAGAGTCTTAAACTTAAAGGCAGGCTATGTATAATATTAACAGGCAGAGACTGCCTCTTTCCCAATGTACATGAATAATTCAAGCTGCGTTGGATGAACCTAAAATACATAATTACTGTTCGACTTATCTTAGCTTTGATTCTGCCATATCTGGACCCAGCACTGCTCAAACTTTGTGCTATCTTGAAATAACATCTTATTAGCATTCAGCAGGGGTTCCTTGTTAACGCATTGTGCGAATAACTCCCCATTCTGTAAACCAGAAATTAGAGGACATTTATGAAAAAAGTTGTAATGAATTGGAAGTAACAACAGATCTTTTCGTTCACACTGGGACCAAGTATGTAAGTGAGAGGTCTGCCATTTTCAGTTCAATGCCCTGGGAGAGCAGTTAAGTGAGGACACATATTGTACAAGAAGTGCGTGGTTTTGGAAACTTCTGTTGGCTCGTGCTAGACGGGTGGTAGAAACGGTTTTTGGGGGATAAGGAGGAGATCAACAGGGCCTGCGATGCCTGAAGCAAACCGAAAAGCAGATGGCAAGCGACGGACAGGGCTGACCCTGAGGCACCAAAAGGGGGAAATACTTGGCTTCAGCTCTGAACTGCTTAAAAGCCACCAAGAAACTTGTTCCCTCCAGACAAAAGAGGAGACTAGAGCAGTGCATTGTTGGACATGCTGAGCCATGCTTATGCCAAACAAGCACTGAGAGACAAAGAGTACCCCAATACTCTTCAGTCCAACGTTGAGTCCTCAAGCTAAAAAAAAACCTGCAGTTCAGCGAGGAATATCAAGGTGAATTCTTCAAAACTGCAGCCTGAGGAAAAAGGATAAAGGCTTTGGTTTAATGTTAAGACATGAAGACCTTCTAAAGTCAACTTGAAAAACAAATTACAGAAAACTGAAAGCACTAGAGGCATGACAGTATGAAATGAAAGAATCCATACTGTACTCTGCGCTTGTTCTAATTCCATTAACAAAATCCAAACCTACCCAAACTCTTTAAGATGCCAGCAGCAAAAGCTCTGCAGCATACGAGCCCGTCTCATCACACAGATTCCTGTGTTCGCAACATCTACAGCTCATAGCGAGTGGTCCCTTTTGTTAATCATTCTTGAGCCTTTGTCTGGGTTTTATGGGTTTTATTGCATGGCGTATGTCACATGTTTGTGAGAGTGCATGGGTTCTTTTAGGGGGCAGATACACAGATGTGGATTTACTGCAAAGGGCTCCTACGAGCCAACTGTCAAGGCAGACAACTTTTGTGTGGGAGGTTGAATCAGTTGCGATCGAGAGAGGAACGAGTTGCTTTCCTCTGAAATGTAATCCGATTTGTGTGCCCGGCAGACGAATCCAATTCAACAGAAGGAAGAAAGCTTCTTGTAGACAAGCAGGTGACAATGTTTACCTCCAATCTGATAGCCAGAGGAGGCAACAGAGTTCCTGACTGTGAGCAAGTAAACTCATAACAACATTTTCACTAATCAATGAGCTTGTGGAGCACGACCTGCACACCAAACAGTGAGTGTTTGTTGATGTATGTGAGCAATACCAAGTAAGTGAGCTCTCCTACAGTGTGCCCCCATTTTTGTGTATATATCTACTGCTCTCTGAAAAGATAATGATCTGGTCATTAATCTAATGTGTTGGGGGTGAGGGGCCATTGAGTCCACCGGGCCAGACAGATGCTCCAAACCAGGAATTAGGACCATATATGTTGGCAAACGTCCATGAGCATGTCGCCCTCCTCCTTTGTTTCTATATTCCACAGTGAACAGGTGCAATGGAAAAAAGGTCTGTGGAAAAGAAATTTTGAAATCACAAGGCACATATCAAAGGGTGAGGAAAGTCAAAATCAAAATTGCAGCATCAAAGCCAGACAAAACTAAAAACCAATACAAAGCCTGTCTGATCAGCCAGCACAGTCACTTTGATCAATCACAAGTCAACTTATCCAAATAACTAGGCATCCACAAACACAAACAGCCGACGTTAGAGTGCATCCAAAACTAGGATGAAAGCAAGCCAGTTACAGACATGGAAAACGATTATCTGTGATTTACATTTTAGCTCTAATAACGGTTAAATGTGATTTTGCTATTCATTAACCAGAATCTTTTCAAAAGACACAATGAAACTGAGGTAGCGACAGTTTTTTTCTTCCGTACTGTGCACAAAATACTGTACACCTGAGTGTACCAAATTATCAGGGAAAAAAATTTAAGGCGGGGATTTGGTTTTATCCATCAGTTGTTGATTGGTTGTTGTGATGTGGGCGTTGCACTTAAAAATGAATGCAAGCTTGCAGTCAATTGTGGAGAAGGGCAGTTTTAAGTCGACGAAATGATTGGAAAAGTCCGGCATAAATCTGCACAGAGAAGTCTGACATTTTACTGGAAGATCAAATTATGACATTTGATTATGAGGTAAAAAAAATGCTAAATGAATCATTCACAATAATATCTATAACATGACATTACAAAATAGAACATCAAGTACACTGTGTATATGTAGGGAATGTCCCTATAACTTTCTCTGCGAGTCTCTCACCTCTTCAGGGAAACCAATAACTAAAAACATAAATGTGTCTCAGACATTTCAGCTTCACTAAGTTTTTCTTCTAATGACTCACTGGAAGTTTCAGTGATTAAAAGCGAGAGATTGATGAGGGACAACACAATGTTTTGCCGTTCTTTAACAAAGATCCTTCTTGGTGCTTACCCGGTATGTTCTTTAACTGCTGAACTCACCTTTCACATCCAATTTGTTCTCTTGTCTGTAATCCTCAGAACTTATAAAGATGCTGAGGGGAGGGAAAAAGAGATAACCTACTTTTTCAAGTGGTTTTATGATGAATAATTTTGTCAGCGAACTCTTTTATGATTTGAGTGATTACCCTTGTCTTACTTAATGACATTTGTGCATCTTTGTGTATAGAATCTGGCTTCTCAACCAAAGGAGACCACACCTGCAAGGGAATCCTTATTTTTCCACCACCATTTTCCCAAAATAAACCCCAGCATCTCCAGCATGCTTCTTTTCCAGACACACCCAGCCGAGGGTTTCGCCTTGAGGTCAAAGGCACCATGCAGCACTCTGGCAGCCAATCAGAAACGCCCTTGGAGCCCTAACTAGCCCCCCAGGAGCAGGAGCCACAACCTCACCTACCTGATAGCAGCTGTGCAGGAAGGTGCAATAACAAAACAGGCACCTATTCTACAGTTCTTCATCCTTCCTGCTTTCTTTTATTGCTCTTCATCTGCCTTCATTTCCTCTTTTTTATTTCGCACTTCTTTTCTTCTGAAACCTTTCTTGGCACCTTAACAGGCACAGATGTACATTGCAACGGTAAAATACGCAGAAGGTTTGTTTGAAGGCATTATCACTGAATGTCAAAAAGAGACACACTATTCTTTTCTCTTCACTGGGTTTTTTTCTTTCCATGGTCTGACTTTCGTGTCGATATCACTTTCATAAACAATGTCACTTGAAAGGGCTGTAGGAGGCACATGTTGGGAAAAAATGAATACCTGAGCGATGCTAGAGCGTTTGAAGTTCTTTGACTCCAACTGTAAAACGCCCTACAATGCAACACCCACTAATAAAAGACCCAGGTGGGGTCAAACACGCCTCTAAGGCATCAGAATCAGCAGAGTACTATACACAGCCAGGAACCTGTAATGAACCGCAGGTATGTGGTGTGTGGGTGAGCACCTGCGCAATTGTAGTCTGTCTAAACAAACTTACACGTGGACTGATTTCATTATCTGAATGGGGGCCACAGTTAAACAATCCACGTAATACGCCAGGTTGCCTCCGGAAGTCATGAGGATAGTAAGACTATAATAAGCTAGGAACGTTTATGCTGAACCTAACATAAACTGCTGACTGACTTTTTGTTAATAGCGCTATTCAATCTCAACAATAAGTGGGAGATTATTAAGCAAATGTTGTGCACTGGGACACATTGCACTTGATCTCAGTTCACCAAACCAACAGAGCTCCATCTTTACCAACACTAACATGGCAATTAAGATAACAGTAAACATCAATTTGTTGAGGGGGCGAAAAAAAAAAAAAAAAAAAAAAAAAAAAAAAAAAAGAGTATGCTAAATGAGCTACCTCAAAGCGGTTACACAGTAATGAGAAAGCTCATTAAGCATTTTGCAAACCAGAAGTCCTAAATGTCTGAGCATCTGCTCTGTTTTGCCATGTGCAATGCTGTCAAATTTTGGAAGGAGGCAACGGACCTATGCTACACTTCTACAGATTCTGTTAAACATATTAAACAAGCAATTAAACAGTTTCAAAAAGTTGCTTTAATGCAAAATTCTCAACAGATTCTTCTTTCTACATGTGAAACAGCATGCACTGTAGACCTTAGTCAGGGTAGCGCATATTTTCTTTTTTGACAGGAATGAAAATGAGGCTGTGAGGGATAGAAGTACAGTTTGTTCAATGGATTGTACTGTTGTTTCAACTGTTTAACTGGCGAAATGTCTTTCTTAAAAAATGTTAAACAAAATCTCTATAATACAGTTTTGAAAGGGTTGAGTTGTGAAAATTATATGATGCAGACCTTACAGAGTGTGTGATATTGTATGTGCACACATTCAATAAGCTGACATAGTTCTGGAAAAGGTGTTTAAATACAGAATGAAATCTGAGTAATGTCTATAGGACGTTCTTTTCTCGTTTTCTTGGAAAAGGGATAAAGGCAGGTAAAGTAGCTGAGAGTCTATTGTTGCGTTCACCTCTAAAACACCTCTACAGGTGGCTATTTTTAGTTAAGGGTCACAAGAGGCCAAAATGGATTATGGAAAACTTTCCAAGCTGCACAAGACTATGTTAATTCAGTTTCCACACTCCTATTTAGCTGCAACAATGATTATTTTACATCAGGTATGACGCACGGCATGTTTAACGTCCGTCATTTAGAAGGACTACATTAATTTGGCAATCTGAAAGAACAAATTTAATTATGTCCCTTGTCAACAGTCTATAATTGTGTACACAAAAGACCATCCACATGAACAAAACATGTTTTTAAAAGTCCATTTTAACTTGTGACAGTGACTGAAGTACAGTAAGACAATAGTCTCAAAGGCTTGCTGGGTAAACGGGGTATCCCTGCAGGGGGCCTGAAAAAATAATAATAAGACCGAGCACTGTAGTACCGCTGAATCATGTATTCTCCACAGACAGGCTTTATCCAAGGATTAATGAATCACATTAATTGAAAAGGAGGATAATAAGTAAGGATTAACTATGGGTGGAGAGGACATTTCTTTCTGGCAGAGAAGTAAAGCCATCTGACCAATTTAAGGCAAATGGGAGGCCTTTCTGACACCTTGGAGGACCTTCTAATGGGGGAAATGAATACCACAAAACACTTGACTTCTTAATTGTGATGTGCTTAGCAAAGGCTGAGAGTTCTTCTTCCATTACCTGAGTCACTTGAACTTTATACAGAGTAACTGATCACGGTTACATTTAAGTAAAGCTCATAGTAGTGTTTTTACTGGCTGCATCCCCACTGATGCTACTGTTCTTGAGATGAAAGCCCTATAAATCTCCACACAGCGAGGTTTTAAATGCATTCTTCATAAGAGATGCACGCAAACGAACAAGCCTAAACAGCACCAGCGCTCTGATGGTAAGCTATTGGGACATTATCAGTAACTTAATAAAGATTCCTCTAAAATAACTAACTACTGAGGAAATCAAGCGGGAAGCATCCCCTGTGCGAGAATATATCAATGTCAAATACTTCAAAACAAATCCTACATTTAAAGAAGCTGTTAATGACAGACTCGGTGTAATATATAACTCTCAAGAGCAAGCCAATTCTCTCAGCAATAATAGTCTTAATGCAAACTCTAGATGTGCTTTTCATGACAAAATGAAATAAATAAATCATTCATCGCCTCTGGACAAAAGTGCTGAGCTTTGTGAATAATGCAGGCACATGTTAAAGGCTTATTAAAATGCTTCTCTGCTAATTGTGTCCTAATTGCATTGCATCTCTTCACATGATGGACTTGATACAGTCATGCACCACAATATAGCTATTATACAATTAGTCAACCATCTATTCATTACAACTGACCTTTAAAATAATGAAATGAGGATTGCATATGGAGAGTGTTTGTGTACGGCCATCGCTCTGAAATGCTCTTCCTGTACCTCAATTTATCAAAAGCCATTTGAGTCAGTCTAACCTGCAGCAGATGTGGTGAGTAATGACCATCATTAATTCAGCCCCAGCACACCTTTCGTCCAGACAGGAATAATGGCTCTGCTGGGCCACCTGCACAGCTGTAGCAGACAGCGCAGAAACTAGGCTAACCTCTAGTATGCAGTCTGAAGAAGACTGTACCATCTCTTATTATACCATGGCATGCTCACACGGTTGATTATTTGAATGGAAAGATAAAAGATTCCCAAACTGCAATTTAACACTATTTCACCATTTTTATATAACATTACACATGCATAACGTAGTTCAGTTCTTGATTTGGAAGACACAGATGGTCTCCTCATCTCAGACTGGGGGTTCTGCTGCGTATGAATAGGGTGGAGTCAGTCCACCCATACAGGAGCAACACAACCGTGATGGGCTGCTCCAATTCATACCATAAATAATTCAACACAGAAGCACTGCAGTGAAAGTGAAGGATAGTGTTAAAACAAGGGTTATTTAGAAAAAAGAAGGAATAAAAAAATGTTTACTTGTTTTGACTAGGGAGTTGGGCGTTCATGGATATTCTCGGTTTTTACACATGCCAGATTTCATTTCTTTTTAAACACAACCCACCTGGGGCCAGCTGCACCAGTAATGTTTGTAAGTTACAACTTAGAGTAGGGGTAGCATAAGTGGAAACACATGCACTATACAATATTTGACTTGAATATTTCACTTTTTAACGTTAGTTAGTGTGTAATGTTTCTGTTTGAGCATAAACAATCTCGGGCCAACAGTTACGAGCATGACAAGCTCAAAAATGCAAACGGAGATTACCCGTCTTTAAAATTCTGCAGTTTACTGCCTCCAAAAAGGCTGGTAGGGACTAAAAACAAGTATTCACGGGTTGTGCACATAAACCCCTCGGAAAAAAAAAAACAAAGGCAGCAAAGGGGGAGAGACCATGCTGCTTTAGAGAAGAGGAAGAAAAAACTAGAGGTGCACATAAAAATCTATTCATATATGAATCGCGATTCTGTCTTCTAATGATTCTAATGGATTCACAAGTTTCAAAATCAATGTTCTAAAGCAGTTCTTGATACTGTTCCACACGTCCCCCTGCTCTGCACACGCTCCCCCCCTCCCTTTTCCTCCCCTCTGCACTATTCTTTCTTCAGGGGCTTTTTCAGCTCCAAAAATGAACTGTTACAATTATACACTTATGTTCACATGGCTGTGAGAAGCGTTATACATGGACGCCCATGCAGTTGCCGTTTTGTATTAAAGCTTTAATCAGGATAAAAATGTATATTAAAAGCTAACATAAGCAGTAGCATTAACAATAACAGCATAGCTAAAAGTATGAGACAACAACAAACAAAACACATACCATTAAGAGCCTTGCTTGCACAGGTTCTGTCCTCTTCACTAATATCCTCTGCGTCACAATCGGGCTCAAATTGATAAGCAATAAAGACGACGACATTGCTTACAATACAACGGCGCACATGCAGCCTGAGGCGTGAGGGCGAGACGTTTACGATGCGCATAGTGAGGCGGTTTAGGCAATCCCAACAAACGGGTAGCTCAACCAATCAGCAGCCCATCGCTATTTCTGAGGCCCGGGGTTTCATAAAGAAGGAATGATAAGCGGTTTCTCAGAGAAGGGGCGCACAGGAGGGTGTGGACTAAGGTTAAATGATTCGTTTTTAACACACGAAGCATTAACAGTTAGGACCTGCACCCCATAAAACACAATCAAGTCCTAGGAAAAAAAAAAAAAAAACCCACTGCCTGACCCCCCAGGAATGATAATTGGATAAAAATGCAGGCAAATGGGCATACACGCTCAGTTTACCTGAGAGGCTCAATATGAAACAAAAAAACAGAAACTTTTTTGTTTTACACCCTAGGCCTTATCTGTATCCAGTTTTATATAATAATATAATGTAAAAAATTTTGATTACAATCAATAATATCTAATCAGAGAAGTATTACAAGAGTTTAACCATTACTTTTTATTATAATTATCAAAATAAGCGGGTAATTGGAAACTAATTTTGTAATTAAAATGATTTGCTGATTTTATATATAGATATTATATATATTAAATCTATATATAGAGATAGTATAGCATATATACCACACACACACCATACATCAGTGGCATGTGAAAGTTGGGAAACCCCTTGCAGATATGTGAAAATGTGAATATAAAAAACAAAATAAGAGAGATAATCCAAAATGCATGTTCTTTGTATTTAGTCTGTCCTGAGTAGAGATTTTACAAAAAGAGGTTTACAACTAGTCCACAAGGACAACAAAATTATTTGTTTTGCTTTGTTGACTATATGTATACATATTTTATGTAAAATATCTTACTCAGGACAGTTATAAATAAAAAAAAATAACATGCATTTTGTATGAACATATTTTGTTAAAATTATTCCCATTTTCACAGATTCCCAAACTTTTGCATGCCCACCTTATCTATATATCTGTATATAATATATCTCTATATTATATAATACAATATATTAACTCTAGTTCATTAATTTCCGATAATACTCCTATAAATTAATATATATTCTCTACATAACTAATTATAACTGTTACTTTATTTTAAACCCATTTAACATAATAGAATTAAAAAGATTTTATAAATATACCTCCAGCAAAAACATGTCTTTATATTTTATAAAATCTTCTCTCTACCTTCTTGTGTTCTCTAGTGTTTTATTTGACCATAAAATTTTTACATATGTGCTGAATTTTTGAATCATATGTGATTTACTACCAAACAATCATTATAAATTCATAATGACTATCATGCACGTCTGTAAATGTCCTTGAGAAAACTAATGTCTACCTCACTCAAAAAAACTTTTTACATGACATAATAGGGCCGTGGCTTACATTGATTGAACTGTCACTTTCAACTTGATTGAACTGTCAAAACCCAAGCTGACTAAACTCAAACCAGTCCAACTCAATTAACTAACCCATTCTACTAAATAGCACTGCAGACACAATGAGATGAATTCATTTCATTGCCTTATACTGTTAAAGCCTTACTACTCAACTTGCATACCATAATGCCCCTATGAATCGCTTTACGAGTGTACGTTTTTATTTTTTTGTCTAGTGATGACATACTTCCTACTAAAACAGGAAGTGTTAGACATATTTTAAATATCTGGTCACAGCCGTAAATAGTTGCTACCTGCTAGTCAGCTGCAGGTTATATAGGAGGAAGGAAATTGTCACACAAGACGGGACAAAAATCTGTATATTACAGGATAAATAATCTCTCTTTTTTGTCCCTTTTCCAGGAGAAAAACTAATTTTTATGACTATATTTGCCCATTTTCTCAGCATTTAAGAGGCCTCAGCGAAAAGACCTGGACTCAAAGGCACAAAACCTTTCATTTTGATGTAGTCTTTTACACACAATGACCTAATCAGAATCAAATTCTACTGAGAAAGTAAGAACAGTTTGTTTACATAATCACAAGTGATAGTAAACAACACTGCATTAGTCTTGGCTGTTTAAAAAGATTGTGTTAATGATTTCAAGCTTCAGCTGCAGAGATGCAGTAATAAACGACTGGGCAAAGGTCACAATCATTTGACCATAAACTTACCCAGCCTCCATTTTCCTCGATCCAGTTTTCCAGAGGCCCGTTCAGGTAGTCTGTCATCCAGTGTGCAATATTATCTACCTGGGACGCCATCTCCCGGTTGAAGCTCTCCACACACATGATCCCACCAAACTCAAAGAAAGCGACGATCCGCCCCCAGTTCACTTCGTCTCTGAAGAGCTCTTCAGCCACAGCTAAGAAGCTGCGTTGTTCTGCATTGCGACTGAATATCATCTGGTGGGACATCTCCTCAAATTCACGCTGGTGCATCCTTTCTATCTGGTCTCCAGCCTCGCGTAACGCCCCGTAGATCCTCGAATAAGAGTCTGAACGTGTGACCCGGTTTGCTATCAGGCATTCAGAGTTGTTCCCCCCTCCGGCTGAGGGAGCCTGGAGCCTCCTGCCTGAGTTTGGAGAGGAGTCCTCCACTCCTGTATTGACGGTGTCATCATCCTCCCCAGAAGATTGAAATTTCCACTCATATCCCTTCTTTGAAAGTTTGTGATTGAGGTATTTCTCCACAATATTCCGATTGTCATAGCGAATTTCGTTGGCCATCGTTATTAAACACGACAAAAACGAGCGAGAGCAGGAAAGAGTCGGTTATTCGAAGTACATCGTAACGGAAAACGTTCTCTCACAGAGAAAAGCTCCGACAAATGTCAAATTCACATCGCGTTGATGTGAGTTCTCTCATTAAAATGTCATTTTTGAGGAAAATTATATTATTTAGTATCACAGTCATTGGTTATGACTCATAAAAACGTTATTTTTGTAACTTTAAAGCCAGAACTGTCAGCAAACCTGCACGTCCAGCGCGCTGATGGATGGATGTGTAGATGGATTGGCCGTTGCTGCAGCGCGCGGTCAAGATCCAAGCGCGTCTCGAGCGCGGCGCGAGGAATGCCTCTTCACTGCTCAAACTCACTGCGCTTATATTCCAGTGAACCTCCAGCCAAGAGCAAGAAAAAAAAACGCGACGTCGTTGACGTTACAAGACCGAAGAAGAGAGTTAAAGCAAACGCCGTATTTCTAATAATACCTCTGACAAACGAGGTCCCAGAAAGACGGAAGAGAAAATAGCAACCAAGTCAGCGCACGAAGAAGCACTTTTGCGGTGTGTAAAATGTACAAGTAGATTTCCACGCTCTTTGGCAAGATGCCGTTTTTCCAACGCGCGGCACGGATCGTGCAGAAATTAAGCGTGCTCCGTCACCGCCGACGAATGACATCGAGGCTGTCGCGTTCATTGAAGCGACGCTAGAACGCTTAAACTGAATACTACTCGATATACTCGCTCACGGGGCGGCACTTCCTCTACGTCACACCATTCATTGCTTTTGGCGTAGTAGCCTACTCTCCAGATGAAGTGTAATTCTGCTGTCTGGCTTTGTGTTTGAAGTGCACTTCTTTTCATGCCTTTCAGTTTTGTCAAAGCTACTTTTCTTGATCCCCACAGCACTCCATACTCCAGGCGTGTTTTAAGTACAGGGTTCTCACATTTTGACAAATGCATTTACATTAGGGGAAGCAGGGAGTGTCATAACACATTTTGTTCAAACTTGTGGACCTATGTGTTTTTGTTGTTGTTGATAGATAGATATTTATTTATTCAGTCTTCAGATTATTCAGAAAACATTCTAATATTCTGATTTGCTGTTTCAATTTATGAATACAGGCCAATTATTAATACAAGTTCATATTAGTACAGTGTTGAAAAGTTTTTGCTACTAAGTATTTTTGTGGAAAATGTAGTACAGGAATAATATGTGTTTTCAGATGTGATAAGACAACGTTCACAAGAAACCGTAGTATTTAAAATATTTTTTTTCTTTTGAAATATATAATTGCCTTTACTGTCACTTTTGATTCATTTAATGTGTCCTTGACGAAAAAAAGAATCAAATATCTAATATAATATTAAGTAGATATTATATAATATCTATTATACTATACACAGCGGGTACAAATGTATCGAACCATCTCATATTTTCTCAGAAATTATTTCTAAAGGTGCTGTGTACATGAATCTTCACCACTGTGTTGTATCACGCAATATCCCATACATACAAAGAAAACAATTCAAATAAGTTCAGAAATTAAGTTCTGGGTAATAAAGTAGAATGACACAGGGGAAAAAGTATTGAACACGCTTACTAAAATGTATTTAATACTTCGTACAAAAGCCTTTGTTGTTAATGACAGCTTCAAGACTCCTCCTGTATGGAGAAACTAGTCGCATGCATTGCTCAGGTGTGATTTTGGCCTATTCTTCCACACAAACAGTCTTCAAATCTTGAAGGTTGTGTGGGCCTTTTCTATGAACTCTGATCTGTAGTTCTTTCCGTAGATTTTCTGTTGGATTCAAGTCAGGTGATTGGCTGGGCCATTCTAGCAGCTTTACTTTCTTTCTCTGAAACCAACTGAGAGTTTCCTTGGCTGTGTTTGGGATCATTGTCTCGCTGGAATGTCCACGGTCCACCCTCGTTTCATCTTCATCATCCTGGTAGATGGCAGCAGATTTTTATCAAGAATGTCTCGGTACATTTTTCCATTCACCCTTCCTTCAATTATATGAATTTTGCCAGTGCCACACCATGATGTTTTTGGGGTGATGTGCAGTGCCATTGGACCTCCAAACATGGTGTGTATTATGGCATCCAAAGAGTTTAATTTTGGTCTTATCTGACCAGACTATATTCTCCCAGTATTTCACAGGCTTGTCTAAATGTTGTGCAGCAAACTTTAAACGAGCTTCAACATGCTTTTTCTTCAGCAATAGAGCCTTGCGTGGTGAGCGTGCCTTGTATACAGGTTGAGTGCATTACTTTATTGTTTTCTTTGAAACAATTGTACCTGCTAATTCCAGATCTTTCTGAAGCTCTCCACAAGTGGTGCTTGGCTCTTAGACAATTCTTCTGATAATTCTTTTCACTCCTCTGTCAGAAATCTTGTGAGGAGCACTTGGTCGTGGCCGGTTTATGGAAAAATAATGTTCTTTCCACTTCCAGGTTATGGCCCCAACAGTGCTCACTGGAACATTCAGAAGTATAGAAATCCTTCTGTAACCAATGCCATCAGTATGTTTTGCAACAATTAGGTTCTGAAGGTCTTAAGAGAGCTCTTTGCTTTTATCCATCATGAAATGTTTCTTGTGTGACACGTTGGTAATGAGACACCTTTTTATAGGCCATCAGTTGGGACTAAACCAGCTAATATTAATTTCCACTGACTAGGGGCAGGATTGCTTTCTAATTACTGATAGATTTCTGCTGGTGTCCTGGCTTTCCATGCCTTTTTGCACCTCCCTTTCTTCATGTGTTCAATACTTTTTCCCTGGGTCATTCCACTTTATTACACAGAACTTAATTTCTGAACTTATTTGTTGTGTTTTCTTTATATGTATAGATTACTTGGGTTGTTACCGACATCTGGTGAAAATTGCATGTCAACAGCACCTTTAGAAATATATTTACTGAGAAAAATGGTGTTGTGGATGTGTTCAAATACTTTTTTACCCCGCGGTAAGTATTACTAGTATGATTATATATACTAACTCACGTATTTAAATAATTAATAATTTTTGAGAGTTTAATAATAATCCATGTAATGACTAAATAATGATGCTATTAAAAAAAATTCAAAATTTCTACTTTCTACAAAAGTTCACTGATGTTAAATTCACTAGTTACTTGTCTAACCGCTGAACCTAATGAGCAGTGTGTCTTTTAGTTGGCAACATTTCAAGCAGTGACAACTGTGTGACTTCATCTAAAACTGTTTTAAACTAAACAAAAATTGATTTCTCATACAGAGCTGTTTGTGTGAACTGTAATAAAGGTTTTCAAAATGATGACAACATGGTATAAATGAGCACCTAAGATACGCACTTTCCCTTTTACACAGACACACACTCATAAAAAGTCATTTTAGGCAGTTGGAAAGTGATTGGATTAACTCACATACCTCAGCCAATAACGCACTCTCTCACACTATCTGCCCCAGCCAATCACGGTAAGTAACACATATTCACCTCCACGGTAGTCAGGTATCAGGTTAAATGTACCAACACACGCTTTGCTCTCAGTACAAACAGTACAAAGCCAGAATACTGGAGCAGCTCAGAGTTTAATTCAGTGCATTTATTTAGATTCACATTGGAATATATTTTAAGGCTGTCGGTTGCACAGCATTATTGAGTTTGGAACTTCTGATTAATGCAATCCTGATACATTTTTAGTCATTACGGTGGAATGCATTTATTACTTATTTCCACTGTTTCTTTTCATAGTCCCACTTATGAGAGAATCCATGGACGGGGTTCACTCTCATATCTATCATCCTCTGCGTCTGCTGGGCGACCCACTCTTCAGACAAAGTGTGCGGAACATCACCATACACTGCGAGAAAGAGAGAGAGAAAAAATGGGTGACATTAAGAAAGACTCTATTTTAGAAAATTAAATTAATATTCTTAGTTTAAATACAAGTTGTTCGCCCAAATTTTATAATTTGGTCATTAATTATTCACCATCTTGCATTGGAATTTTAATTGAGCTTTATTTTAATTTTGTTTGTTTGTTTCACAGAATAACAAATCATTTATTAAGAGTTCAAAAAGCTTAAGATAAAACTCTGGTAAAGAAAAAAAGTGTAAAAGAAAAAAATGGGGGTGTCGGGTGTGAAAAACAGTTAATTGTGCAAAATCCCCTTCTATTTTTCCCCCTAAGTGGAACTGTAGACCTGTCAGAAAAAAAGTGAACAATAGCACACAGCAAACAAGTAAGTGTCCTAACAGAGGGCAGCACCTGACAGCTCAGACTCTTCTGTGGAGTTATATCCTCCAGGCAAAGAACAAGGGACAAAAAATAAAATAAACTAATTAGAGAAAACAATTGCGTCTGCACAGCATGCACAAACCCGTCTGCTAATATCACAGACCTGGTTCATGTAAAAATAGAGCTAATAAACATGCAAATGTACTCGGAAAAAGGTTGCAGTGGAGGGTTCTATATTATTTCTTAACTAAATCATAAGAATGAAGCACTGAAAACTGGATGTTTTTGTACAGCGGTGTTCCAAAATCCACTCGCTTCTTCTAGTATCATTTTTTATTAAATCGTTTTATATCATCAGCATAACAGCATAAATTTGAATTGAAAAAGATTTAAATTAATTTTTTCCTGAATTTTCACCAGCCATTACTCGTTTCACGATCCTTCAGAAATTAGTGTAATATACTAATTTGTTGCTCAATTGATGACCAATTATTAATAATTTGTTTTTTATTATTAATTGTGTAAACAGTTTTTGCTGCTCACTATTTTTGTAGAAACCATGATAGATTTTTTTTCAGGATTCTTTAATGAATAGAAGTTCAAAAGAGTAGCATTATTTAATAAAATCTTTGTATATAAATTGTCTGTAACATTTTGATCAATTAATGTTCTTGATGTATAAAGTCCTTACTTTAATTTTATATATATATGCATTTACCCCAAACTTGTGAACGTAGTATCACTATAATTAAATAGCACACACATGTGTTTTCAACATTACTAAATTTAAGCAGCAAGTCAGAATATTAGAATGATGATCTGAAGAATCATGTGACACTGACGACTGGAGTAACGATGCTGAAAATTCAACTTTGCCATCGCAGAATAAATTACACTTTAAAATATATTAAATAGAAATGAAAAATTATAAAAATATTTCACAATAAATAAACTATTTATAAATAAATACATTATTGCATTAAATAATGAAAGCAGCACTCATTGATTTTTACCTCGTAATACTTCTCTGTTGTAAATTTTTCACAACTCTTAAATTCTCTTTATTTCCAGGTTTAAATTTTGAATCCCAGATTCTCAACCTGGACTCAGACTGTATATCTGGTATTTGGTTTATACTATGTAATTTTTTTTCAAGGGCATCTCCCCTTCTGAGATCCCTCAAGGCAGACAGTATTTATTTCACAGAAACACATCAAAATATTATGAGTTATTTTTGCCAGTGGATTCATTACACCTGCCCCTGAGTATGTACAGGAAATTTGGTTCAGTTTTCAGGGAGTTGTAGGGCAGAGATTCCTGCAAACCCCAGAATAAGAACCTGAAGTGTGACTGTATCCCAAGTGGCTTTCCAAAAAATCACCCCTTTCATCTCCTCTTTATTCCCAACAATTGCTAAAGTCAACCTCAGATGAGTCTTAATACCCAGCCCTAATGAGTTTGACGAACAGCGGCCTAGAGTAGAGTTTTTCAAGTCACAACATGAGACAGACATTGTGGGAAATACCCAGCGCTCAACTGAAAACTGACTTTTGGACTTCTATACGTCTTTCTCGCTATGGCGTGGCTACACCTCTCTTTCTCCCCCCTCAAGGATCCTCACCAAACTTTTGTTCTCACAGTTTCTCTGTCTTCCTCCCTCCTTGCGTTATTTTCCTCTACTGTATCTCTCCTGAGGTGATGTAGCATTGACTTCCTTCCTCAAAGAACTGGGGCCTCTGAGACAGAGATGGAGAAGACTCATCTACTTCCGACAAGATCCCGCTCACACACTTATACAAACACACACACACACACACAAACGCAAACACACAATGCACACTCATTCGGTTTTAAACATGTCAACTGCTTTCCATCCATCTTAGGCACACACACAACCTTGGAAATCTTCTTATCATTTGTAAAGAAGTTCAGCTGGGTCTAAAGGGATTCCAGAAATTAAGCCGCGGCTCAAACAAGTAAATCTTTACCCTCTTTTCCGCTTCTTTAAACCGTTGACTGCACACACAACCCAGTCCAATTATTTCAGCGGGAGTATGTGCTGCAGGTAAAAAGGCCATGCTGATTCTTCCATCTGACATGAGAAATCAGAGCGATCTGTGCTCTGAGAACTGATGGTCACATTAGAGGAAAAAGATTTTAAAAAATAAAAGGCAAAGAACAAAATCCAAGTGAAAATGACCTCTAAGCAAGGTTTCAGGCCTTAAAGTGATAGCCCACCCAAAATGTAAATTTACTCCCTATAATGTTGTTTCATGCCTGTATGACTTTCTTCCATGGAACAGAAAAGATGATATTGGCAACCAAACAGTTTCGGGTCCCATTGATTTCCATAGTATGGACAAAAACTACTATGGAAGTCAATGGGACACAAAAGAAAATATTTTGAAGATTATTGGCAACCAAACAGTTTTGAGTCCAATTGTACGGAAGAGGATTAGGGCCAAGCAATAATAAAACAAATAAAACCATCTCGAGATTATAGTCATTATAATGCGAGATTAAACTCATTCAATTTCAAGAAAAATGGCTAAATAAAATGTTGAGAATAAACTCATTAAATTGCAAGAACAAAGTCGTGTTTTGAGAAAAAACTTGTTAAATGTCAAGAAAAATGTCAAAATAAACTGATGAGAATAAACACACTCGTGTCATGTTCATTTTATATTATGACTTCATATGATGCGATTGGCTAGGGTTTTAATTAATTTAATTTATTTTTTATAGTTTATTCTCAACATTTTTTTCAACTTTTTTCTTGAAATGTAACGACATTTTTCTCTAAATTTAATGACTTTTTTCTCTTAATTTAATGAGTTTATTCTCAACATTTTATTTCAACTTGTTTCTTGAAATTTAACCACTTGTTTAATCTCAGCATTTTATTTAGACTTTTTTTCTCGAAGTTTAACGACTTTTTCTCGAAACACGACTTTATTCTCGAAATGTAATGAGTTTATTCTCAGCATTTTATTTTGACATTCTTCTTGAAATTTAATGAGTTTAATCTCGCATTATAATGATTTTTTCATTTTTATTATTATTGCTTGAACCTAATCCTCTTCCGTAGAACTGACTTCCAAATTCCATGGAAGTCAGTGGGACACTAAAGAATTTTTTTAAAGGATATATTGACAACCAAACAGCTTCAGATCTCATTGACATCCAAAGTACGGACGAAAAAAAAAATACTACAGAAGTTTGGGGCACAAAAGAAGATATTGTGAAGAATACTGGCAACCAAATGGTTTTAAATCCCATTGACGTTCATAGTATATGGACAAAAAATACTATGGAAGTCAATGGAACCTGAATATGTTTCCCAACATTCTTCAAACTATCTTCTTTTGTGTTCCACAGAAGAAAGAAATATATACAGGTTTGGAATAAGGGTGAGCAAATGTTTTTGCATGGACTATCCCTTTAATTTAGCAGAAGCCAATCTGTTGATTTTGGATTTGACTACTGTTCTGATTTCAGATTGGATGAATAAATAAATCATGAACACAATTAAATCCAGCTGAATCTCACATCAAAGCAACAGAGCGTATCGGGAATGATGAAATGCCTGAAATGTAAGCATTTAAGGCTTTCCTGCCATGATAATCTGGTAATCAAAAACCATTATGCATCATTTAGAGGGTGTATACGTATAAATATCTTCATATATACACCCACCATAGACACGCTGCCACCACACCAGCAGCCCTGTGAAGCCAAGGAAGATGAAGACGCCCCCGAGAACAGTCATCCACTCTTTGGAACCTTGCCTCATCTCTGCGTACGACAGCTCATGTGTGAGTCTGTACACTGAAAAAAAGAAGAAGGAAAAAAACACCACAGATGATCTGAATAGTAATTGTTAGATTTAAAAGCTTGCCCTGCTTGCATGCACACTTGGAAGGCAAGGTGGTTGGCTGCCATTCAATTGAAAACAGTTAAACAACGCTGCCATCTGGTGGGAAATAACTTTTAATACCTGAGGCCAAATGAGTTGAAGTCATTAACATATCTGCCATTATCATTATAATTCCCAAGATCCATGACCCATTTAATATATTAATAATTTAGCCTTTGAGGGATCTTACCCAGGTAAAATAATATATTATACATCACAAAGGAATATAAAACTGAAATAAATATAAAAAATAATAATAACATAGAATATAATTAATACAAAATTTACAAATATACAAATATAAAATTTAACATCTCTATACTTATACCGTGCGTATTGATAACTAAGGGGTGATTTGTGACATTTTCCTGCTGAATCCGCTCAACTAGAACAAATACTCTTAATAGCTACTCAAGAAAATTGCTCCGTTCTGCCAAGTGTTCATCATCATTTCAAAACCCATTAAGACCCAAATATGTTTAATCATGTTCTATTGTTAGCTGAATTGCTCACTGTGGCATGTGGTCAAAAGCGCTACTCTTCATAACTGTCCCGCTAAGAAGCTAGAGCAACATCGTCTATTTCATATATACCCATGTGTAATCATACCCAGATAGAATTACCAGTAAAAGACAATATAAATTAAAAAAACTATAATAAATGCACTGCCATTTAAAAGTTTGGTAGGTTATAAGATTTTTTTATGTTTTTCAAAGAAGTATCTTATGCTCACCATGGCTGTATTTAGTTGATTAAGAATTCAGTAACAACACTAATATTGTGAAATATTAATACGTTTTCTGTTTTAATGTATTTTAAAATGTAATTTATTCCTGTAATGCAAAGCTGAATTTTCAGCATTATTACTCCAGTCTTCAGTGTCACATATCCGTCGTACTAATTCTGAAGACCCTTTATTACTATCATGTTACAGCTGTGCTGCTTATATTTTTACTGGAATTCCTTATGAAACATGTATTTAAATAACAATGTAAAATTCTTTACTGTCATTTTTGATCAATTAACTGTAACGTGTCTTTGTAGAATAAAATAATTTCTTTGTTAAAAAAATCTTATTAACCCCAGACTTCTTAATGGTTCTGTATATCATATTTTCCTTACAGTACCTATTACATATGAGCATGTTTATACCTACAGCTACTGTAAAGACAAATCTGGTTATTCAGGAGCCCCATGAGTGAGTAACAGTTTCCTCCACACCCAGGGTCAAAGTCTAACCTGTTCTTATAACAACAGGAGATTTTATGAGTGATTTATTTGCTTATTAAGCAGTAGATTAAAAAAGCTCAAAGTTAGCCTAAGTTATTCAGATTTACAGGCCAGTTTCTCCTCCTTGGTGAGTTGGGTCCATGATCCCTTCTCTTTCTCTTTGAGTTTCTTCTGTTCGGCACTGAGATTTCTGACAAATGGAACATCTGGCAATGGCGTGTCCAGACGGTTGTTGTACTGAGGAACGGAGCAGTCAGCCACATCAACATCTGAGGACAAATGCACAAGAACAATAACAGTCAAGAGTTTGAAAGTATCTGTCCAAATAGATGATAGACAGACAGACAGACAGACAGACAGACAGACAGACAGACAGACAGACAGACAGACAGACAGACAGACAGACAGACAGACAGACAGACAGACAGACAGACCGACCACGCACCGCCGACCACCTAACCGAACCGACCGACCGACCGACCGTACCGACAGACAGACAGACAGAAACAGACCCGACCGACAGACAGACAGACCTGACCGATAATAGAAATCAGAAGATAAACAGAAAGATCGAACACAAAATACGAACAAACACAAGACAGACAGACAGACTATAACTAATAGAGACAGACAGACAGACCGCAGACAGACCATACACAGACAACAGCAACGACAGATGATTATAGACAGAGATATCAGACAGACACAGACAGACAGACAGATAGATAGAGACAGACTGACAGACACAGACAGACAGACAGACAGACAGACAGACAGACAGACAGACAGACAGACAGACAGACAGACAGACAGACAGACAGACAGACAGACAGACACACACAAACAGACATGACCGACAGACGACAGACGACAGACAGCAGACAGACGACAGACCGACCGAGCCGCCTACCGACAGACAGACAGAAGAACCAGCATATCATACAGACAACGACAGACAGACAGACAGACAGACCTAAAAAACCCGCCGAAAAAAAAAAAAACGTCAAGACAGACAGACAGACAGANCAGACCGACAGACACAGACAGACAGACAGACAGACGAACACAAACGACAGACAGACAGAATGACCTACTGACAGACCGCACCGACCTACCGACCGACCGACCCGCCAGACACAGTCAATCGACCGACCGACCGCTCCGACCGTGACCGAGCCCTACAGACAGACAGACAGACAGACCGCAGACCGGACAGACAGACAGACAGACAGACCAGTGATACCGACCGACCGACACGACCCGACCGACCGACCACGATCCCGACCTACCTACCCGACCGACCGCCGACCGACCGACCGACCGACAGACAGACAGACAGACAGACAGACAGATAGATAGATAGATAGATAGATAGATAGATAGATGTAATTGACGGCTGAGTGGTCTCTATTGCCCTTGAGAGTGTGCTGTCACCGTGAGTGTGTGCAGCCCAGGCAGCAGATGAAGTTGACACCCTCCTCCAGAATCCAGACTGCAGTCCCCGCACCAGTGCTCGAGAGGCCAGCATCTAAAAACAATGCCAACATGTATTGGCCGGACTCATGGACAACTCATTGAGCTTTCAGGTAAGTCACACATGGATTGGCATGACAATAACGGGTCTCAAAACCTAAGGAGGTGACTTTCTGCACTTTGACCAAGTTGCCAGTTTTCACCATAGTTTTCACCAAGTCCCTTACAAAAAACATTGGTGCTACAATGGTGCACAGATTATACCAAATATGACCTAATTGTCTCATTGAATTCTATACTAGATTAGAATGAAGATTTAATTCTGTCATCATTTACTCCCCCTCAAGTTGTTCCAAACTTGTATGAGTTTCTATCTTCTGATGGTTTGTTTGTTTGAAGAATGTTTGGAACCAAATAGTAGCCATTGACTTCCATAGTATTTTTCTATGAACTAGAACTAAAATAGTATTTTTCTCCTATGGGAGTCAATGGCTACCATCAACTGTTTGGTTACCCACATTCTTCAAAAACCTTCTTTTATGCTCAACAGAAGAAAGTGAAATGTGTGTCATCATTTACTCCCTCATGTCAATCCAAACATGTATGCATTTCTTTCTTCTGTGAAAGTTAGAAGAATGTTGATAATCAAACAGGTATGGGTCCCTTTGACTCTCAGTGTATTTTTGTCCATACCATTTCATCAATGGAAGTCAATGGGAACTGAAACAATGGGAACTATTCTTCAAAATATCTTCTTTTACGTTCATTTGCATGCAAGAAATTGTACTTTTATAGAGGTTGCACTAAAAATTAGTGCAAATAAAAAAAGTTTTGTTTTTGAAGGTCTAATTTTTTTATTAAAATTCATTAAATACAGTAATATTGTGAAATATTATTACAATTTAAAATACCAGTTCTAATTATTTTAAAATGTCTTCATTCCTGATTGCGAAACGCAATTTTCAAAGCTTTCCGTTCAATGATCCTTCAACAATCAGTCTGATCCGTCAATAGGCTGATCTGCTACTCAAGAAACATTTCTTAATATAGGCCTATTCAAGAAGTTACATTTATCAAGGATGCATATATCTCTATAGATGAGATATATATATGCCCAGATATCAGTGCAAGTATCCAGTTCACAGGACACACCGCCAATGACCTTGAATGTAGCTTTTGCAAGACCTCTTGCAAGATTAATACATGCAAATTGAAAACGTGAAATGTCGTTGCTCATGATTAAAGGGTTATGCTTAATAATAGGGTGGAAATGCCTAAATATGAAAATGCATTCTCCTGCACCTCCACATATGCTTGTTTTAAATATAAACGCGCAGATATTGAACTAAAATGGAGAAATGGACTGTGTGCTTTCTGTCACGTAGTGTTGTGTGGAATATTCTCAGCCAAATTACTTCACGGGGGGCGTGACATCAATACGGCAAAGTTAACATACGAATCTACATATAAGTCCCACGCGCGCGCATTCTTTCAATATTTTGCCAACGACAGATATTTGTTTGAGAACAGATCCATAGCTCATGCACACTCTGAGAATCATATAATATCCTAACATTTAGTAATTATGCGATTCGTCCTATGTATAAAATATTTTCAATTCAAAATATTGTAAAAAAAAATCCTATATAATATATATACATATACAAAAATATTCAAAAGCGTTTTTAAAATATTTGTAACATTTAGCAAACTACTTAAAAAAAAACATTTTAATATAAATGCGTAGTTCCAGTTAAGGAAATAATTAGCATGCCCTCACTCGAGAGGAACTTTTCTAAACGTGAAGTATTAAATTAATCTCACACGCACATCTGGAATAGAGCGTTTGCAAAATAGCATCACTGAGTATTTCTATTTAATAAATACCAACTATTTATTTAGTACTCAACAACACCACATCCATATGAATTTACCTTGAGATATGAAGGTCCGAGCTTGTCGACAAGAAGTTGCCTACGTGCTCTGTCTTTCTGCTTTCATGGATCAGTCAGTAGCGGGTGGATTGTGAGTCAGGTGTCTGTCGCTATCAGACAGATGAACCAATGAGCGCGAGGCAGGAACCAGCTCGCCAGAGTGCGCGCATCAAACACTTGAGGGACCATTTAAGATTAAACTACAGCTTGGTTATGACTGACTCGAGTTTTTCTTGGAGACAGACTTGTATTTCATCGACAATGTGTGAATGGTGTTTCTACTCACATCTAGGAATGTGGCACTTGATTTTGTCAGGCAGGTTTTGGTCATCTCCACATAGGCTATTCTTTTGAATTCTCTTTAGGCTACTACTATGTTGCGTTACTAACAGGGAAGGAAAGAACTGTAATGTAACTCTATAAAGCCATGCAATTGATACGTGAATTGTGGCCTCATAATCAAAACTTTGCTAAAACTACACTCTCCTGCTATCTGATTGATAGTTTATCATTTTTTCTAGATCATTTATTTACAGTAGCTACATGGTTTCAGAATTGCATCTTACCTTTGGCCATCAAAATAACCGCAACAGCACCAAATTGCATGGCCCTCTGACCTCTGTATGAAACTGATGTGTCGTTTTCCTCCACGATTTTGAGCTGTAGCCTATATTTTCACTTTAGGCCTATCATAAAATATAAACCATAAAAGCCTTAAGTATCTAATATGATACAAAGTAGTTAAAATGTGTATAAGTTCAATAAACAGTTCCATTTAATAAAATTTGATTTTCGGACTATTTCCTGCGTCCCTGAAGTCACGGAAGAAGCCTGGCAACTTATTGATTGAAATTGCAACCTGCAAGTGCTGTCAAACAATTAAACGCGATTAATCGCATCCAAACTAAAAGTTTTTGTTCGCATAATATGCGGTACTGTGTATATTTATTTGAATATATATATATATATGATAAAAAAAATACACAAAACTGCTGTGAATATTTAAGAAAATGTATGTTTATGTATTAAAAATAATATAAATAATAAAATGTAAATGCATTAATATTAATGTAAATTTTACAAAAAGACTGTATGTATTATATATATTAATAAATATACACCCAGCACACACATATATTAGTAACAAACTTTTATTGTGGATGCGATTAAAGGCACAATATGTATAGTGTTGGGAAAAGTTATATTTAAAAGTAATGCATTACAATATTGCGTTACTCCAAAAAAAGTAACTAATTACGGTACTTAGTCACTTTTTAATGGAAAGTAATGCGTTACGTTACATCTGCATTACTTTTTCTCATCTGGCCTGGCTTGCTTGTTTATTTTTAATATAAAAAAGTTCTATTTTTGGCAAATATAAAGCCTTTTCACACCAAAAGTGAAAAATGAAAGCCTCAGGCTGAAGGGAAAGTAAATTCACGTCCGTACAGTAGAATACAGAAGACATTTCAACACACTTCAGCAAAAAAAAAAACACATAAATGTTTGTCTAGAGTCATTTGTGCTTATTAGTATGGTTGAACTGGATCATCGAAGGTCAGAAGCAAAGACATTGGTTAACAGAATGGGATTAAATACATAAAGGATATTTGTGTTGTTTTACATTTAATTATTGCAGGTTTGCATTTATTTCTGAGTTTTTTATTCATTTTGAGGAATAATGAATCTGTGTTGTTTTGTGTGAGTGAGATGAATTAATGCATATTCATATTTATTTTAGAACTAAAGTAACATCTGATTTCTCTCAACATGGCAACACCAGAGCTGTCAATCAATACTTATTTGAAAAAGTAACTCAGATATTTAATTGTAATTTTAAAAGTAATGCATTACTTTACTAGTTACTTGAAAAAGTAATCTGATTGCGATTGCTGAGTGCGTTACCCCCAACACTGATATATTATATATACAGTGGGTACGGAAAATATTCAGACCCCCTTAAATTTTTCACTGTTTGTTATATTGCAGCCATTTGCTAAAATCATTAAGTAATTTTTTTTTCCTCATTAACGTACACACAGCACCCCATATTGACAGAAAAACACAGAATTGTTGACAGTTTTTGCAGATTTATTTACTACAGCCATGAGTCTTGTTGGGAAAGATGCAACCAGGTTTTCACACCTGGATTTGGGGATCCTCTGCCATTCCTCCTTGCAGATCTCTCCAGTTCTGTCAGGTTGGATGGAAAACGTTGGTGGACAGCCATTTTTAGGTCTCTCCAGAGATGCTCAATGGGTTTAAGTCAGGGCTCTGGCGGGGCCATTCAAGAACAGTCACAGAGTCGTTGTGAAGCCACTCCTTCGTTATTTTTGCTGTGTGCTTAGGGTCATTGTCTTGTTGGATGGTAAACCTTTGGCCCAGTCTGAGGTCATGAGCACTCTAGAGAAGGTTTTCGTCCAGGATATCCCAGTACTTGGCCACATTAATCTTTCCCTCGATTGCAACCAGTCGTCCTGTCCTGCAGCTGAAAAACACCCCCACACATGATGCTGCCACCACCATGCTTCACTGTTGGAACAGGTGATGAGCAGTGCCTGGTTTTCTCCATACATACTGCTTAGAATTAAGGCCAAAAGTTCTATCTTGGTCTCATCAGACCAGAGAATCTATTTCTCACCATCTTGGAGTCCTTCAGGTTTTTTTTAGCAAACTCCATGCGGGCTTTCGTGTGTTTTGCACTGAGGAGAGGCTTCCGTTGGGCAACTCTGCCATAAAGCCCCGACTGGTGGAGGTTTGCAGTGATGGTTGACTTTCTACAACTGTCTCCCATCTCCCGACTGCATCTCTGGAGCTCAGCCACAGTGATCTTTGGGTTCTTCTTTACCTCTCTCACCAAGGCTCTTCTCCCCCGATAGCTCAGTTTGGCCGGACGGCCAGCTCTAGAAAGGGTTCTGGTCGTCCCAAACGTCTTCCATTTAGGATTATGGAGGCCACTGTGCTCTTATGAACCTTAAGTGCAGCAGAAAATTTTTGTAACCTTGGCCAGATCTGTGCCTTGCCACAATTCTGTCTCGGAGCTCTTCAGGCAGTTCCTTTGACCACATGATTCTCATTTGCTCTGACATGCACTGTGAGCTGTAAGGTCTTATATAGACAGGTGTGTGGCTTTCCTAATCAAGTCCAATCAGTATAATTAAACACAGCTGGACTCAAATGAAGGTGTAGAACCATCTCAAGGATGATCAGAAGAAATGGACAGCACCTGAGTTAAATATATGAGTGTCACAGCAAAGGGTCTGAATACTTAGGACCAAGTGATATTTCAGTTTTTCTTTTTTAAAAATCTGCAAAAATGTGTCAAAAAATTCTGTGTTTTTCTGTCAATATGGGGTGTTGTGTGTACATTATTGAGGAAAAAAATAACTTAAATGATTTTAGCAAATGGCTGCAATATAATAAAGAGTGAAAAATTTAAGGGGGTCTGAATACTTTCCGTACCCACTGTATATGTGTGTGTGTGTGTGTGTGTGCGTGTTTTATATTGTAAAAATGGCTTGCCAAACAACACAAAAGTGTTTCAGAGATTTTGTTTATTCTTTTTTATTTAACTGTAAATAAAAAACGAATCTAAAGCATGATTATCCTTTAGCATTCTCATGCCAGTGATGTGAATTTATCTCTGGACATTACTCTTTCATAACAACAACAACAGTAACATATCTGCAAAAACAAATGACGAAAACTTAAAATGTGAAGTATTACAAACATCGAACACACAGAAAAATAGACCTTTCTCTTGCACTTGTAGATTCCTCAGACAGAAGCTCTGCGTGCGTGTACAGTACAATTGATACAAACAAGAGGCCAGTCGCCTCATGGACAGGAAAAATAAGGTGGGATTTTAAGGTTGAATTGCATTGAACATCAAGTCATTGATCAGCACGTGGTTTTACTGCATAGGGGCTCCATAGATCTTTCCATCTCACACTTAGATATCGCTTTTAAAATGACAAAAGTGTTCATTATAAATAAATAAACATTTTAATGATCATTTACAGCATCATTTCAAAAACACCAAGAAAATAATGAACACCCAAAGTGAAGAAATGTAGAGCTCTGCAATAAATAAGACCAGTGACGCACACTAAAACAGCAAAACGGGGCTTTTGGTTTTTTAAACAACTGTAACATTCACTTTGATATATTTAAACATTCAATTAATCTTGTTCTATTGGCAACCAGTAGTGGGCTATAACTGCTGGACAGAAGGCACCATAGACACACAGAGGAAAGCATTTCTGTCTGCGTTTACAAAGGAACTGTGGCGGAGAAAGACTAAACGAGTTTCTAAATTCAGGAGTAGTCAAAAGTACAAATATGTGAACTGGCTCATACGCCACAAGCCGAAAATCGTATATACACGAGGAACAAACAGTCATAACATGCACTGAATACTGAGATTATTACTGAATGCCCTGCGAACGCACAGACACCCCCCTCCAACAGAGGCGATTATGGTACAGTCCGTAGTCTGTGTGCAGACCACTATTCAAACACCAGATGGCATAGTGTTAGTTCTAGCTAAAGGTATAGTTATCATAGTGTGCGTGCAGAACCTTAGTGTGATATAATAGGTAGAGTTCACAGTATCCTTCTGAATAAGAGATGATCCACCTTAATCGCCCCATACGGCCAATACGTCCATCTAGACATCAGATAACAGACCAAATAACCAGTCCGTGTAACTCTTCATTTGTGATCTAACAGCGCACATCTAGGTCAAGTTCCCTGGTTCCACTCTTTCATTCTGAGATGTGGCCCAAACTTGTGGTCTCCGCTTCCACTTCAGTCTCTTACAGCAACATCACATGACCCAGCAATCTCCGCAAGCATCACTCCGTCTCTGCTTCGCTCTCCTTCCGGGTCATACCTGCAAAAGAGTAGACCAGGGTTCCTCAGATCTTGCCCTGGAGGGCCAATGCGCTGCAGAGTTTAGCTCCAACCCTGATCAAACTCACCTACCTGTGATTTTCTAATGATCCTGAAGACACTGATTAGTATGCTCAGGTGTGTTTGATTAGGGTTAGAGCTAAATTCTGCAGGAAAGTGGATCTCGTGGGCCAGATTTGAGGATCCCTGGAGTAGACTATGTAAAAGAGAGGTCTTTTTTAGTTGCAATACTGCTTACAACCACTAGTAGGCAGCTTGTGAGCATGTATTTTCAACGAAGGCTGCTTTTAGAGATCTGGATTCCTGCCGAATTTAGTTCTAGACAGCCTGTAATCCACCTGCTAGTAATAAGGATTATTTTCTGCATTAATCCAAAAATCAATGGAAAAAATCCTGTTGGGATTTTGTCAAGGGATCCAGGGTGATGCTAATTCTTGGGTTGGCCTACAAAAATACATCAACACTGCAGTGCTCCGTCAAAATCATCTGGTTTAGAGTGTTTTATATAAGTTGCAGGAAGGTCCATCTCCAGGAGCAGGACCAACCACAGGGCAGAATGTCTTTTGATCTGCGCATACTATCTGCAATATTAGCAGCATCACATCTGCTACTTAGGATTCATAACACTCTTCACAGAAGCAATTCATATGCAGTATTATAAATTCACAGCCAACAAGGCAGACACCCAGCACACAGTGACCTCTCAGAAGGAAATCCAGAAAGTTTGAGTTAAATAGAGACGTGTATTACATCTGATTTTGATTTAGATGTCTGTCGTAGATGTACATCATATTTATCGGTTATGCAGTTCTGTTTATAAGTTTACATTCCCTTTGCAAAAAGTTCAAAATTGTAACAAAACCTGAAAATCTGCAAAAGGCAATATTAAATGAAAAAAATTACACTCCCTGTAACACACTCTGCTCTTAATGCATCGTGATTCCTTTTTAAGCATTAGTGAATGTTTTCACCTTTTGTAATAGTTGTATGTTGTATAAGTGTGTGAAGATGGATTTCAAAATCATACAGTCACTGTTGGAAAGGGTTCAAATATGCAGAAGATGCTAGAAAACCAAAGAATGTGCAGGACCTGAAGGATTTTTCTGAAGAAAAATGAGCAGTTTAACTGCTCAGAACAAGAACTCATGAACAACTATCAAAAAACAAAAACAGTTGTTGATCATCCAGGTAATGCATTAAATTATTATTAAGTACAGTACATTAGATTATTATTTTGTCTTATGTCCATATGTAAACATTTGTTAATGCAAAACAGCTCATTCAGGACAGTATTAAATAAAAAATTATATGATCCTCTTATTTTGTTAAAACAATTAACATTTTCCATATTTTGCAAGGGTATGTTAATTTATGAGCAGAAATGTATAATGATCTTAATGGGAAGACCTACGACATTATGTGTATGCATGGACAGAGCGTGTGGTTGAGTTACTGCAGGACACTATCCATCAGCAGACAGGAAGCCCTGCAGTGGGAGGGGCTCTGATGTACTGCAAGTGCCTCATTAATCAAAATCATATGCGGTGAAATGTGGGCGTGCACACATATACACACACACACTGCCCTCTGGAATCAAAGCCAATCATGTCTGGTTCTGTGGTGGAAACAGAAAGTATAAGTTGGCACATGCCATCCTCACACACATCATGAGCCAGGCAGAAGTCATGCACCGTCTCCTTGACCTCAGCAGTGGAGGTAGTATCTGTGGCTTGGGCGAGAGAGGATGGGAGGAGGAGGGTCCTGCTGTAAATGTGCTTTAGGAATGCTGAGCATTGATACCTGCGGGGTTGAGAACAAGTGCCTGGAGGATGTCCGACAGAGAGACGATGCCCACGATGCTGCCTTTCTCATCCACCACCACCAGTCTGTGCACCTGACCGAGGACAGATACACATCAGCATCTAGAGCAGTCCTAGAGTATCTAGGAAAACGAACATCTCTAGACTATCTCCACTTTTGTGACCTAGAGTAGCTCTAAAATATTGAGAACCTAAAGCAAAGTTAAAGAGCCACTCTAGCATATCTCCTCTATAGTGAATTATAGAAGCTCTTGAATATCTACAAACAAGAGTCTACTAAACTAAAATATGATCTCAATAGAGTCTAAGAGTAGCTCTAGAGCATCTGTTACCCAGTTGATCTAGAATAACCCATCTACAGTGAACTAGAGCACCTCTATAATATCTAGAAACAATAGTGACAAAAATAACACCTCTATAAAGACTAAGAGCAGCTCTGGAGCATCTATTACCCAGCTGATCTAGAATATACCATCTAGAGGAACAGAAACAAAAGCAAAGACCAAGACCAACTCAAGCATATCTCCTCTATAGTGAATTAGAGAAGCTCTTGAATATCTACAAACAAGAGCCACACTAAAACATGATCACAATAAAGGCTAAGGGCAGCTCTAGAGCATCTGTTACCCAGTTGATCTAGAATAACCCATCTATATCACTATAGAATATATTTTCTATAGTGAATTAGAACAGCTATAGAATATATGGAACCAAGTGTGACGCAAGAATATTACCAAAGAGCAGCTCTAGAGCATCTATTACTCAGATTATCTAGAATATCTCTTCTATCTCTAGAATACATTACCAAGAGTAACTTGAACAATTTCCTCTATAAAGACAAAAAGCAGTTGTTGAATATCTATATAGAATATCTATTTAGATCTTAGATATATATCTAGAGCATCTATAGTATATCTAAATAAGAGCATATAAAAAGTGTATATAAAAGGAGCAAGGCTAGAACATCACCACTATAAAGAACAAGAGCAACTGCTAAAAAAAGAGCAGCTGCATAATTACTATTAGCAAGATCTGCTCTAGAATATATTACCAAGAGCCATTCTAAAATATTTCCTGCACAAAAAACAAGAGCAACTTTTGACTGTTTTAAAGCACTGTATAAAATACCTTACTAAGCGCTGCTCTAGAATATCTATTACTAAGAGTGACTCAAATTTTTTTTCTATAAAGAGGTTAAGCACCTGCTAAATGTTACCAGAGTAAATATATATCCAATAGATGCTCTAGAATAAATTACTAAGAGCAACACAAACATTTTTCCTCTATAAAGAGCAAGAAAATTTGCACAATATCTATTACAGCTCCAGCATATCTCATCTGTACTGAACTAGAGAAATGATAGAATATATCTAAAAAAAGACTATGAAGACCTGCCTATCTATAAGCAAGATCTGCTCTAGAATATATCACCAAGAGTAACTTTACAATACTTCCTCTATAAAGAGCTAGAGTAACTGTATAAGATGTATAATAGCTATTACAAAGAGCTGTTCTAGAACAAATTAACAAGAACAACTCAAAAAATGTTCCTCTATAAAGAGCAAGAGCAGTTGCAGAATACATACTACAAAGAGCTAGTCTAGCATATTTCCTCATAGTGACCTAAAGCATCTAAAGAAAAGCAAGTACATATCCATTTTTGGTCATAATAAAAAAGGTTGCAGATTTATGAGGACAGAAAGGAAGACAACGGGAAAGCTCACCTCAGCCTTGACTATCCGATCTACTATCGTTTCCAGTGTCTCAAATCTGTTGCACTTCATGACCCCTTCAAAGTACTGTGACCTGTGCATCAGTGCCTGTGTCACGCTAATGTCCAGGTTGTTGTACATCTTTTCAGCAGCAAGATTCTACAAACACAGAAAGATAATTAACGTCTGTAGTACAGGTCAAATGTTTTTCACATTCAACAATAAAATAAATACATATACTGTACTTACAATGACATCAAATTTGGAATAAATATCTACAACTTTTCCTAAAAGGCAAAAATACACAGGTAAAAGTTTTAAATAAGTAATTTCATGAGTGTAAGTGTATTGGAATACACAAAATCGGTCTCTTTTCTTTTGAATCAAACCTGACTCATCCACCACAGGCAGTGCTGACACTCTCCTCTCCACAAAGATGCTGAGTGCTTTGATGATTGGCGTGTCGGGGTGGATGAAGGCAATGTTGCTGTAGGTCCCAATGCTCAGCTCCTCCAGTTTCTGCTTCATAAAGGCGGGCTTTGGCATCTCACACACCTGAGACACATACTTTGTCAGCTTTTGAATATTTTATAATTCAAGCAACATAAGAACATGAATAATTCTAGCAATTATAGGAATTATATTGGCTGTCTGCCCTGTTTGTCAAACAAAAAACACTTTCTGAGACTTTTTAGTATACAAAGTACATTTTATTTTCCCCTGCAGTGCAGTTCTATGCAAGTTATACTGCTGAGACTTTAACTAACCTCTGTCTTTCAAATACTTTGTGCGAGCTGGAAGCTGTTTACATTGCTGAAGTATATAAAAGACCATGGAATTGTGATCAGATAGATGACATTAATCTAGGGACTGTCTCTTCCTCTTCATCTGCTCTACCCCTCCCTTCCTCTGCACTTTTTCATCCTATTCATTCAATTCCTTCCTCATTCTTTGTCACTCTGGAGGAAATGACTGTGCGCTTCATTACAGCATCAGTTAAACCTCAAACCCTGCCAAAACCAGCCAGCTAAAATCTTACTAAATGCACAAGTGATATACACAGAACATACTGATGAACTTACAAACAGCTGAAGGAATTTCAGGATCCTTTTGTGCGTCAAAATGTAAAGTGCATTTCCACTGACAGGGTCGATGACGGGTAACCGGTGGATCTTGTTTTTGATCAGTGAATACACAGCATCAAATATGCTGAAACACAAAACATACAGAGACAGAGAAATTCAATTTCACTGCGGTGACATAGGGAACAGAAGGGAGACTTCAGAGGACCCTGATGAAATTCAGAGGTTTGCCCTTCAAGACTACGTGCACTGAATTATTTAATACACTGAAAATATGAGCAAACAGCAGAATACACACAGAAAAGGGCAATATGTCAGAGGGAAAGAGTTTGTGGTTTACTAAAAGAACTCTAGTGGTTCACTACACTCATGTCCTCTTCAACATATGTATAAGATCACCCTACAGCATGCAACTTCCCATAGTAAGGCAATAAATGACATGTATGCTAACACAGAAATGAATTGCTCTTACCTTGCATCTGGAGATATGTTCACTAAAGGCTTAAATGTTTCTTGTAGATAGAGCTCTGTTGTAAAAAAAGAAAAAAAGGAAACATGAAATATAACATCTAGAAAAGCACAAAACACGAAGCACTAGAAAGAACCACCTGTGAGGATTTCTTACCTCTCCACGTCTCAATTTTATGCTCCTCAAGCTCATAGATTTGTACCTGAAACAAAACAATAGATTGTTACTCAAATTGCAAACATATTCACATTTTAATGAAATTCTCACAGTATACAGTAATAATAATAATAATTATTATTAGTAGTATGTATAGTAGTATAGTAAGTAGTAGTAATATAGCAGTTAGTATAGTAGAATTACATTTAACTATAAGTCTAATTATTATATATAATATTAGTATAATTTTTTATAAATAAGTTATTTTACTCATTATAATTTTTTATTCTAAAAACAAAAATCTAATTATGTAAACATAAAATAGCACTATGTACATTTACAACCCAACTTTATATAACAATAATTATCATCATGCGAATACAAATATTATAATAATATTACTTTTTTCATTATCATTATTATCTAATAAAAATACATCACCAATCTTGATTACCTTAAAGATTGTGTAACCTTATTGGGAAAAGCCATATTTTGTTTAGTAGGCTCTAATAATTATAATAAATATGTGTATTTATCATGTTGTTGTTGTTAGCATTATAATTAGCCATTTAGTTTACTAATAACAAGTTTAATGTTTTATATAATAATAATAAATAATAATTTATTAGGGAGACCCCGAAATTAATTCTGGGCCTAATCCAAACCGAAAATGCTGGATGCAACTTGACGACAACCGCAATGCTTTTCATATAATAATTTATTTATGAAATACTGAACAAATACAATACAATCATACAATCCGTAATATATAATATAACTAATTTGTAAGACTTTTTAATTTAAACAATTTTTAAATACAACTAATAAATTAATCCACACTTTTACTGAAAGTCAACAATAAAAGTGGGGACAGAAAATAATTAATAGTAAATACAATTATTTATTTTTCTTCAGTTCTATCAACAGATTCAGAATTGTTTTTCCGTGCATAGTTCTGGACCATGTTCTCATTTCTTCCAAAGACCGACCTGCCATTTTCAGCTGATAATTTTCAGTGGCCAAAATTTTGGTGCATCCCTATATTTTATAATTAATAATATTATAAGCTCTTGAACCATTGTGAGCAAAGCGAACGTTAACTTTCCTCATTTGGCCAAAACTAAGGCATTTATTTATTTAAAAAAATTAATAAAAATTTCCTGCAACACAATGTGACACAGGCATCTGTCGAGTAGTGAGAATTTCAGACAGACGAGGTACAGGTGTGTGTTCAGAAACGAAGAACAGCTTTAGGCACTGATTTGTGGAACTGGTAAAAAGTGATGCAGGATTGTAGTCCCGACCCTTAGAAACGGTAACGCGGACTAAGTGAAAGTGAGACGCACATCATCTAAACAGCAGGCTTCCCACAGCGGCACCAATTAAAGAGCCGCACTACACTGCTGATGCAGGCTAACGTCTAAACCCACATGACTAATCATAAAAGCACGGCTGATCAGAGGATGCACAGCCTCCTGCTTCCATATGTTAGCTAATGATTACTGTGGACACGAGCTCTTGCATGCGCGTGTGCACCTTTCAGTGCGTGATAAGACCGAAGGGACAGGAAAATGGGTTAATGCTGAAGCTCACGATTTCTTGGAGGCTCTGGAGGGGAATGATGGGAAGAGAGCGCTTGCAAGCATGTGACAGAGCTTAAAGGGGACATATTCTTTATTGTAGATATAAATTCTATATAAAGATTTTGTAGATATGAAGTCCACTTACACAGAATGTTGTATATTTAAGACTTCCGGGTGTAAATGATTTCTGTAAGAACTGGTTAAGAAATGGTGTTGATATCTAAATGTGGGCCAAATCATGACCTATTTTTGCAGCTCACTTTCTTTTTAAGTAAAACATAAAGGATATAAATGTTTAGGGTTCAGTCCTTTTTTCTTTTTCTTTTTTACAGAAATTAATATTTTTATTCAGAAAGAATGCATTAAATAATCAAAAGTGATGCTAAAAATACATTTATAATATTACAAAAGATTACCATTTCAAACAAATGCTGTTCTTTTGAACTTTCCACAAAAATATTAACCAGCACAACTGTTTTCAACATTGATAATAATAATAATTCAAAAAATTCTTAAGCACCAAATCATCATGTTAGAATGATTTCTGAAGGGTTTTGTGTTAGTCTAGTGGAGATTATTGTCAGTATGTTGTATGAATATAAATAATTAAGCCACAGCTGTGCCTTTCCTCTAAACGCAGGAAGAAGCTTTACAGCATTTTCAACTACTTCCTGTGTCTGCAGAAAAGAACTGATGGGATGTGAAAAGATGAGAGGATGTTGCTTTTACTCAAAGTGATTAGTGGTTTCTTTGCTCTTGCATAAATTCACATGAATCTGTATTTAAGAACAAAATGCAAAAACAAGGATATGAGCTTATAAATACTGATGAGCAGGAAGAGAAGTTTGTACAGTGAATTTGAGGCTGTGAATTATATAGTAAGAAGCAACTCCATATCGAAAATTAATGATAATATTAAATTACAGCAGTATAAATTCATAACCGATGTGAGAAAACAAGCAATTTATTTACTATCCACATCAATTTAATTACTTTGCAGGAGCAATTACTGGCACAAAAGACAACAGATGCTGAGGTGTTTCTGGAACGTTTGATCCTGATTCCTGAGCTCAGTGTGATCTGAACACAGTAATTGCAGAGCGCTGTAGGTTATTATAAATGATGTGAGGTTCACGAAAGGCTCATGGCTATAAACAGCCCGGGAAAGCTAAACGCAGCACTTTCACTGTATACATCTACATTCGCTATCAGTGACCAAGCAAAAATAAAATAAAATAAAAAATATTTTTAACACAACGGTGCACGAAATCAAGATGTTTTAGGCCTAAAAGTTCAGAATTTTTTCTGAAAACTGGAAACAGTTAAGAAGGCATATACAAAGTTAAGTCGTACTTTATAAAATAAAACATAATGTAACAAAAAAGAAATAAAGATAAATAGATACATGAATAAAAATGTACTCTGAAATTTAATGACACAATGGAGTATTCAATAGTTAGTATGTTCATATTTCTGCTGAAAACTAGAAAATAATTTAATAACAAGGGCCATATATATAATAATAGATATTATATATAGATATATAATATATATCTAATATATTATATATATATATATATCTTTTTGTGTTTGTGTGTGTGTGTGTGTGTTTTTCAAATAAATAAAATATAAAAATACATTACTTAATTTCCGTAAAACAATGGTGCTGCATCAGATATGTTGCAGGCCTAGGAGTTCATTACTTTCTCTGCTGAAAACGATAAAATATAAGAATGCCATATAAAAAGTTATGTTATATAAGACGGAAAATAAATGACTAATAATAAATAATCAATAGCTAAATTAAGAATAAAATATATATAATATAATATTAACACTATAGAGTCTGAAATTGAGAGTACATTTCTGGCCAAGGACTTCAGCATTTCTTCTGGAAACTAGAAAAAAATAACGTAAGACAGAATGCATTACATACCATGGGTGATTTGTAGTATCTGTGAAGTATGTTGATGAAGTCTGTGATGGTTAGCATGCCTGCAGAGAAACAAGAAAGACACATTAACTCTGAACTCGTTAGTCTTCATTTGGACCACCTGTAAACCAGAAAAAAAGACTGTGGAAAAACATGGGTCTCAGATAACAGTTTCCCTTCTCCTAGTACAATGGAGCTCTTTGAGCAGGGAGGTTTTTATGGGACGTGCCATGATCTAAAACAAATCAAAATAGATCTCAATATATAATCTTAACAGACTTCATCCACACAGATGAACATGATACTGGAGGAGAAAGCAGGTCAGCATCACTGCAGTGTCCTAGAGGAGAGTCACAGGAGTGATGAGTGTTATCTGAGAGGGCAGTATTTACAACATTAAATAAAGCCTGGCAGCAGACTAGCAGACACTGAGTCTAAATCAGTGCCGGAGGAAAGTAGAGAGAGTTTCTGAGAAGCTCACACTGCCACGGCGTAATCACTCTCTTGATTAAAAAGTGATGAAGGGTGCAGGCATATTTATATCTGGTCCTGCCAAGCCGGCCCACATTATGTCTTCAGTCTTAATCAGCAAGAGGAGAAATGAGGGACTGTGGTGCTTCGGGACATGAGCAGTGGCAGAGACCTGGTCTAGATGGTGTCAGTCTACAAAAACATACTCTATTTTTAAACTTGCTGAATTATTTACTGTCGTTTGATTGGTAAACAAATTGATTTCAAAATGAAGATCACTTAATTAATCACTTGTAAGATCTTTCATAAGATCATAATGTATTTTACAAAAAAAGTAACATCTTTAAATATTTAAGTAAATGTTTATTTTGCTTCAATAATATTATAATTGTTATCACTTTATTATTTTTTATTTATTGTGACCATTTATGAATTTATTACGATATATAATATTATTATGATAACATATAATAATACTAATAATAATCATAAATATAATTTTACTTTATGTACAATTATGTTCTAATAAGGTATTAACATTTTTATTATTATTTATATATATCGAGTATTTTTTATATTATTAGATACATTATTAGTTTATTTTATTGCTATTTATGTATTATTTTATATTTCATTACATATAATACTAATAGATTACTTGGTTTAATTTATATACTGTAAAAAATTAGTTGGGGGGGGGGTGGGTGGTGGGGGGGGGGGGGGGGGTTTTGTTTTTTTTGTTTTTCTTAAGTTTCTGTACAATAGATTTAGAAATATTGTTTATGATGTCAGCATTCCCCCCTTTCAGTTTGATAGTTCATGAATATATGTGACAGAACGCTCTCAGATCGAAGCATGTCAATAATTTTAATAATTTTAATTAATTTTATTTAGCTTATTTTAATAATATTGTTATATTTTTTTTAGGGTTTATGGTTCCAAAATAAATATTTGGTTATTAATCCTATTTAAATATTATATATAATATGCAGAAAAAATGTATACCTAATTTAACTATATATTAAATATTTGGTTAATTTAATTTAAACATTTGGTTTAATTTATAAGAAAAAAGTATGTTTGCAGTTTTTTTTTTTTTTAAATATGTCACCTTTTATGCAGTTCTAATGAGTGATTCAGAAATGCTTTGCAAATCATTCGACTTGATAGAAAGAACTAATTTGTTATATATCCGTTATATATATATAACTCCCAAACAGGTGTTCATACAGTCAAGTGATTCACAAATGTTTTGTGAATCATTTTGTCTAAAACCAGTTCAAAAGAACAATCATCTGACATCCCTATTTCATGAAGTCTCATAAAGGAAGTGCGCAAATTATACATTTTTTAGCTGAAGAGCAAGTACTGGACCCGTCGTGGTGATTTAAGAGTTAAGCTGACAGAGACTCCTAACTAGGGCTGGCTATCGTTCAAAAATTTTCGATATCGATACCGATACCTTGAATTCGATACCGGTTCCTGAACGATACTTTTTTCGATACCAATTTTATGAAATCAATTTTAACAAGATTACATTATTTAAAAAAAAAAACTTTGGTTTTATTTTCAGCTTGTTGAGACTCATCTCCTGAGCCACTGCACAAATGAACAAAATGTACAACCAAAAAAATCATTGCAAATAGTTTTAATAAAGCTCAAATAGTCTTCGGTTTACACATCTGTTAGCTACATTTACACTAGTTCTTTGGACAGAATCACCTAGCTCAGACAGAATCGTAATTTCTATTCATTTTTTACTGATTTACTAATACAGTGGGGCAAAAAAGTATTTAGTCAGCCACCAATTGTGCAAGTTCTCCCACTTAAGATGAGAGAGGCCTGTAATTTTCACCATAGGTATACCTCAACTATGAGAGACAAAATGAAAAAAAATCCAGAAAATCACATTGTAGGATTTTTTAAGATTTTTGCAATTATGGTGAAATAAGTATTTGGTCCAAAAAATAACAAAATTTCATCTCAATACTTTGTTATATACCCTTTGTTGGCACTGACAGAGGTCAAACGTTTTCTGTAAGTCTTCACAAGGTTTTCACACACTGTTGCTGGTATTTTGGCCCATTCCTCCATGCAGATCTCCTCTAGAGCAGTAATGTTCAACTAATGTTCTCGGATTTTCAACTCCCTCCAAAGATTTTCTATGGGTTTGAGATCTGGAGACTGGCTAGGCCACTTCAGGACCTTGAAATGCTTCTTACGAATCCACTCCTTCGTTGCCCGGGCGGTGTTTGTTTGGGATCATTGTCATGCTGAAAAGACCCAGCCACGTTTCATCTTCAATGCCCTTGCTGATGGAAGGAGGTTTTCACTCAAAATCTCACGATACATGTCCCCATTCATTCTTTCGTTTACACGGATCAGTCGTCCTGGTCCCTTTGCAGAAAAACAGCCCCAAAGCATGATATTTCCACCCCCATGCTTCACAGTAGGTATGGTGTTCTTTGGATGCAACTCAGCATTCTTTCTCCTCCCAACACGACAAGTTGAGTTTTTACCAAAAAGGTCTATTTTGGTTTCATCTGACCAGATTACATTCTCCCAATCCTCTTCTGTATCATCCAAATGCTCTCTATCAAACTTCAGACGGGCCTGGACATTCCGATCTTAAGCAGGGGGACACGTCTGGCACTGCCGGATTTGAGTCCCTGGCGGCGCAGTGTGTTACTGATGGTACTTTGTTACTTTGGTCCCAGCTCTCTGCAGGTCTTTCACTAGGTCCCCCCGTGTGGTTCTTGGATTTTTGCTCACAGTTCTTGTGATAATTTTGACCCTACGGGGTGAGATCTTGCGTGGAGCCCAGATCGAGGGAGATTATCAGTGGTCTTGTATGTCTTCCATTTTCTAATAATTGATCCCACAGTTGATTTCTTCACACTAAGCTGCTTACCTTTTGCAGATTCAGTCTTCCCAGCCTGGTGCAGGTCTACAATTTTGTTTCTGGTGTCCTTTGACAGCTCTTTGGTCTTGGCCATGGTGGAGTTTGGAGTGTGACTGTTTGAGGTTGTGGACAGGTGTCTTTTATACTGCTAACGAGTTCAAACAGATGCCATTAAAACAGGTAACCAGTGGAGGACAGAGGAACCTCTTAAAGAAGAAGTTACAGGTCTGTGAGAGCCAGAATCTTGCTTGTTTGTAGGTGACCAATACTTATTTTTCCGAGGAAATTTCTCAATTAATTATTTAAAAATCATACAATGTGTTTTTCTGGATTTTTTTCTCATTTTGTCTCTCATAGTTGAGGTATACCTATGATGAAAATTACAGGCCTCTCTCATCTTTTTAAGTGGGAGAACTTGCACAATTGGTGGCTGACTAAATACTTTTTTTCCCCACTGTAAGCATTAGCAGTTTCTAGCGCTGTCTGCATGTGCTCCCCCCCTTCTCTTCCATGATCGCTGCTCTGACTCAGAAGTTATAATATTTTTAATTTCATCAACAATACATGGCCAAAAAACACACGGCAATCGGAAGTTATTACAAACACTCAATGGTGGTTTGAATTGAGTTTTGAGTAAAAGCGGAATATACATCTTATTTATTGTCTTATGCAGGGTTAAATTGGGATTTGTTATGTGTGTTTGTGTGGGGGGGGGGGGGGGGGGGTTGTGGGGGGGGGGGGGGGGTGGGTGGGGCCTCTATGTATCGCGCTTATATTAGGTCGGTATGTATATATATATATATATATTCGATATATATATATTGTGTGTGTGGTTGTGTGTTTTGTTTTTTTGTGCACATTATTTATTCATTCCCACTATCTCTTATACTTGCATTGCAAAGTTCTTACATTTGATCGATAATTCCATTGACACTGAAAATACAACTGCATTAAATAATTTTATGAGATTTTTGTAAATAATTTTTAATATCCAAACAATGAATTGGGAAATGATACTTTTCAACCAAATTAAAACGCCAGTATGTGCCAGTAGTGAGCGTTTAATGAGTGATTCATTGAGTATTCATTCAAACGATTCGTTCAAACGGCAGATTCATCAATGTGTAGCTGGGCTAATTAAACTTTACTCACCCGATTCTTTCAGACACTTAATCAATCAGCAATTGAAGTCTGTTTTCTGTGAAATGCCTGTTTCTGCCTAAAATGTAAGTTTACCATAATCTTATTGTATTTGCTTATTAGCTGTTATTAGAACTAGTACACAGTCGTAATGGTGAAAACGTTGTGTTATGTTGCCTAACTAACTGTATTTTAAATATAAAAACTTTCCATTTTGAATTTTTACCTCAGGATGCTGAGTTTCTTAGTGTTGGGCGTTTTGATTTCTCCTGGAGAGGCTGCGGGAGCATCGCCTCAAGCAGCGCAACCTTATACTGTCAATAGATGCATTATATACATTAGATACCCATTATTCGCTACTTACTCTAAATGTGATAAAATCAGAATAATATTGCGTTTTGGTGTTTACATAGTTATTTTTGGTTACTGATGTTTTAATAATGTTACTTGTCTGGCGTTCATGAAGCGTTAATGTCAAGCCCTGGAGTCTATGTGCTGGGGCTCAGCCCCAGACGGCCCCCGGCCCAATTTAAACCCTGGTCTTATGTAGCATGATGCTACAGTGTGCATGAATGGTCACATAACACGCGCTTTCGGTCTTGAAGTATGAACGGACATCTGCATATGCTTGGAACTCTTCTAACACACAGCTCCCGCGCTACTCTCCATTGGAAATGAATGACTTATGGTCTGTCATTTGTCGGAGATAGTGGAAAGCCGGCTTGAAACGCAGTGGAAACGTCAGTATGACGAGGATCGTTTTCATTTTAAAACAAAAGCGCACCAGTGTAAATGTAGCCTTACAGCTACGGGGGCTGGGACGCATTCACACTAAATACTCACGTGTGAGCCACATCTCTGAGTGTCACAGTCGCGGACCGACTGTGCAGACCTATCGGTGTATTAGGCTATAGTAAGATACCACGAGCAGACTGCTCCGTACGGTTTCGCATCGCTCTCGCGGATGTCAAACACTGATCGATCTGCGCCTTACTGACTTTGATGAGATTAACCCCTTAGGTATCGAAATTTGGTACCGAACGACGAGACGTTTTTCGATACTCGATGGTATCGAGGCAATTCGGTCGGTGCCTAAAAAGTATCGAACTCGATACCCAGCCCTACTCCTAACGGAGCTCTCAAAGGTGAGAGGTTTCAAAACCCCGCTAATTAATATCACCACCCACACCTCCACCTGCTCTCCTTCCCTCTGACAAACACACACAGCTCCATTTAACATTAATAACTTCTACTAATGACATGAGGGTGAGTAAACGATGACAGAATTTAATTTTTAGTGGACTATCTCTTTAATAAGAGTTGTATTTGGGCCTGAGTCTTACAGCAAGGTAAGTGACTCAGCACTTCAGACACACTCAAACGGCCCTTTATCAACGCTGAGAGGCTTATGGTAGACCAGCATAGATCAGCAGCCTGGGGAGAACAAGCAAATCTACCGAAACAGCTACAGCTGTCGACATACAGCAGGAAATGTGAGGCTTTATGAGGCTGAGTTTACATTTATAAATGGATTTTATTTATCAGATATGTGACACAGTGTTTACAGGGGCTTGTTAAAGACTGTATCCTGTAGATTGTCAGTTATGATTGTATTATCTCTCTTAAGAGGACAGATACTGTCCCTGGATGCCTCAGAGGACATCTATTTACAATTAGATATTTGATATTCAGTGGATCAGTCTCTGAGTCACTCTCTCAGGACGCTCGTGAGTTTTCTCTCCAGTGACTCATTCAGTCTCTGTGGTTGGTGTTGAGAGGGTATCCCAGCATGACTCCTTCATAATGAAAGGACGAGTTTTATAAGGTTAAGGCACTTAATCTGGGTTATAAATTTAATTTTTTTTAGATCAGGACTAAATGATTTTACCATCCTTGCTGATGTAATCAAGGACTTGTCTCTTTTTTCATTTATGTCTTATGTTATTATAGTCTCTCTTATAAGGACAGGTCACACAAAAATATAAATTCTATGATCGTTTCCAATTTTTTTTAAATAAGACGGATTTTCAATTAAATTAATACATTTATTAACCAAAGTAAAATGTATGAATTTATATATTTTAAAATAAATACCCGTTGACACGGTTAACCACCAGATCCTCCTGTCAACCCTATTGGCAAAGGGCATCTCAGGAACCGCACTCCAATGGTTTGAGTCTTACCTCTCAGATAGGTCCTTCAAGTTATCTTGGAGAGGTGAGGTGTCCAAGTCACACATCTAACTACTGGGGTGCCTCAGGGCTTAGTTATTGGACCACTTCTCTTCTCTGTCTGCATAGCATCACTAGGTTCTGTCATTCAGAAACATGGCTTTTCATATCCCTGCTATGCTGATGACACTCAACTCTACCTCTCTACCGACTATCCTGATGATCCGACGATAGCTGCTCACATCTCAGCTTGACTAACAGACATTTCTTGCTGGATAAAGGCCATCACCTTCAACTCAACCTTGCCAAGACAAAACTTCTTGTGGTTTCATCAAACCCATCGTTTCATCACAATTTCACCATACAGTTAGGCATATCAACCATAACTCCTTCAAAAACAGTTAGAAACTTTGGAGTTGTGATTGATGATCAGCTGAGTTTCTCAGGCCACATTGCTAAAACTGTTCGGTCCTGCAGATTTACTTTATTCAACATTAGAAAGATCAGACCCTTTCTTTCTGAACATGCTTCTCAACTCCTTGTTCAAGCTCTTGTTCTGTCCAGGCTTGAATATTGCAGTGCTCTCTTAGCAGGTCTTCCAGCCAATTCTATCAAACCTTTACAATTAATCCAGAACGCAGCAAGATTCCTTTTGAGACCCAAAGAATGCACACCACACCTCTGTTTATCAATTTGCACTGGCTTCCAATAGCTGCTCGCATAAAATTCAATGCATTAATGTTTGCCTACAAAACCACCACTGGCTCTGCACCCCTTCACCTAAATTCATTACTTCAGACATCTGTGCCCTCTAGAAGCTTGCATTCTGCAAGTGAACGTCGCTTTATTGTGCCATCCCAAAGAGGCACAAAATCACTTTCACTTACTTTTTCATTAACTGTTCCCTCCTGATGGAATGACCTGCCAACTCAATCCAAGCAGCTGAGTCCGGCTAAAAACACATCTCTTTCATTTTTATTTGACCCTCTAACTCTAGCATTCTCTATTCTAATTCTATTCTTTAAAAAAAGTGTCCCTTTTAGACTTGCACTCTATTCATTTACTGCTTGTTTTCTTAAAAAAAAACAACTAACACTAGCTTTTCTAATCTTTTTGTATTCTATCTATTTGTTTTCTTTTCATTTATTATACAATTAACAAAAGCAAAAAAGGCCTGTAACACTAGCTTTGCTCTATTGTTTTCTTTTTATTATATAATAAAAAAAACCTTGCTATGTGTTCTGCGTTAATCTAACTGAGACTTGTTATAGCACTTGCATATCATTGCTCTTTTGTGGATTTTGATTGTTTCCATTGTCCTCATTTGTAAGTCGCTTTGGATAAAAGTGTCTGCTAAATGAGTAAATGCAAATGTAATGTAAAATATAAAAAAGCAGCATAAACATGTCAAAATATCTCCTTTTGCATTTCTCAAAAGAAATTAAGTCATATGGGTTTGAAATTACATGAGGCTGTGTAAATGGCAGAATTTAAATTTCTGGGTGAATAATTCATTTAAAAGACAATAGTATATCAAAATTCACTCTATTTGCTTTCTTTATAAATATATATAAAATATAAACACTACCATTCAAAAGTTTGATGTCAGTACTTTTTTTTTTACTTTTATTAAGCAAGAATGCATTACATTAATAAAAAGTGACAATGAATACTTAAATACTTAAATGAATAAAAATGTCATTTTAAATAAATGCTACTCTTTTCAACTTTTGTTTAATCAAAGAATTCTGAACAAAATGTATCAGTCTGCAGCACATCTGTTTTCAACATTGATAATAGTAATAAATGTTTCTAGAGCAGCAAATCAGCATATCATAATGATTTCTGAAGGATCATGTGACACTGAAGACTGGAGGATGCTGAAAAACACCCTTCTGATTCCATATATATATATATTCAGGTGCATCTCAATAAATTAGAATGTTGTGGAAAAGTTCATTTATTTCAGTAATTCAACTCAAATGTGAAACTCGTGTATTAAATAAATTCAATGTAAATAGACTGAAGTAGTTTAAGTCTTTGTTTTTTTTTATTGTGATGATTTTGGCTCACATTTAACAAAAACCCACCAATTCACTATCTCAACAAATTAGAATATGGTGACATGCCAATCAGCAAATCAACTCAAAACACCTGCAAAGGTTTCCTGAGCCTTCAAAATGGTCTCTCAGTTTGGTTCACTAGGCTACACAATCATGGGGAATCACTGCTGATCTGACAGTTGTCCAGAAGGCAATCATTGACACCCTTCACAATTTGTAAGCCACAAACATTCATTGCCAAGAAGCTGGCTGTTCACAGAGTGCTGTATCCAAGCATGTTGAGTGGAAGGAAAAAGTGTGGAATAAAAAGATGCAAAACCAACCGAGAGAACCGCGGCCTTATGAGGATTGTAAAGCAAAATCTATTCAAGAATTTGAGTGAACTTTACAAGGAATGGACTGAAGCTGGGGTCAAGGCATCAAGAGCCACCACACACCGACATGTCACAAAGTTGGATACAGTTGTCCGTATTCCTCTTGTTAAGCACTCCTGAACCACAGACAACGTCAGAGGTGTCTTACCTGGGCTAAGGAGAAGAAGAACTGGACTGTGGTCCAAAGTCCTCTTTTCAGATGAGAGAAAGTTTTGTATTTAATTTGGAAACCAAGGTCCTAGAGTCTGGAGGAAGGGTGAGAAGCTCATAGCCCCAAGTGCTTGAAGTCCAGTGTTAAGTTTCCCACAGTCTGTGATGATTTGGGGTGCAATGTCATCTGCTGGTGTTGTCCATTGTGTTTTTTGAAAACCAACGTCACTGCACCCGTTTACCAAGAAATTTGGAGCACTTCAGGCTTCCTTCTGCTGACCAGCTTTTTGAAGATGCTGATTCATTTTCCAGCAGGATTTGGCACCTTCCCACACTGCCAAAGCACCAAAAGTTGGTTAAATTACCATGGTGTTGGTGTGCTTGACTGGCCAGCAAACTCACCAGACCTGAACCCCATAGAGAATCTATGGGGTATTGTCAAGAGGAAAATGAGAAACAAGAGACCAAAAAATGAGCTGAAGGCCACTGTCAAAGAAACCTGGCTTCCATACCACCTCAGCAGTGCCACAAACTGATCACCTCCATGCCACGCCGATTTTAGGCAGTAATTAAAGCAAAAGGAGCCGCTACCAAGTATTGAGTACGTGTACAATAAATTAACATACTTTCCAGAAGGATAATTTCACTAAAAATGTTTTTTTATTGGTCGTATGAAGTATTCTAATTTGTTGAGATAGTGAATTTGGTGGTTTTTTGTTAAATGTGAGCCAAAATCATCACAATTAAAAGAACCAAAGACTTAAACTACTTCAGTCTGTGTGCATTGAATTTATTTAATACACGAGTTTCACAATTTGAGTTGAATTACTGAAATAAATTAACTTTTCCATGACATTCTAATTTATTGAAATGCACCTGAATATATATATATATACAGTGGGGCAAAAAAAGTATTTTAGTCAGCCCCAATTGTGCAAGTTCTCCCACTTAAAAGAGGAGAGAGGCCTGTCATTTTCATCATATGTATACCTCAACTATGAGAGACAAAATGAGAAAAGAAAATCCAGAAAATCAAATTTTAGGATTTTTAAAGAATTAATTGGTAATTCCTCGGTAAAATAAGTATTTGGTCACCTACAAACAAGCAAGATTTTCTGGCTCTCACAGACCTGTAACTTCTTTAAGAGGCTCCTCTGTCCTCTACTGGTTACCTGTATTAATGGCATCTTTTTGAACTTGTTATCAGTATAAAAGACCCCTGTCCACAACCTCAAACAGTCACACTCCAAACTCCACATTGGCCAAGACCAAAGAGCTGTCAAAGGACACAGAAACAAAATTGTAGACCTGCACCAGGCTGGGAAGACTTGAATCTGCAATAGGTAAGCAGCTTGTGTGGTGTGAAGAAATCAACTGTGGGAGCAATTATTAGAAAATGAAGACATACAAGACCACTGATAATCTCCCTCGATCTGGGCTTTACGCAAGATCTCACCCCGTGGGGTCATAATGATCACAAGAACTGTGAGCAAAAATCCCAGAACCACACGGGGGACCCTAGTGAATGACCTGCAGAGAGCTGGGACCAAAGTAAGAAAGGCTACCATCAGTAACACACTGTGGGACTCAAATCCTGCAGTGCCAGACCTGTCCCCCTGCTTAAGCCAGTACATGTCCAGGCCCGTCTGAAGTTTTGCTAGAGAGCATTTGGATGATCCAGAAGAGTATTGGGAGAATGTCATATGGTCAGATGAAACCAAAATATAACTTTTTGGTAAAAACTCAACTTGTTGTGTTTGGAGGAGAAAGAGTGCTGAGTTGCATCCAAAGAACACCATACCTACTGTGAAGCATGGGGGTGGAACATCATGCTTTGGGGCTGTTTTTCTGCAAAGGGACCAGGACGACTGATCCGTGTAAAACGAAAGAATGAATGGGGCCATGTATCTTGAGATTTTGAGTGAAAACCTCCTTCCCTTTCAGCAAGGGCATTGAAGATGAAACGGGGCTGGGGCTTTCAGCATGACAATGATCCCAAACACACCGCCCGGGCAACGCAGGAGTGGCTTCGTAAGAAGCATTTCAAGGTCCTGGAGTGGCCTAGCCAGTCTTGAGATTTCAACCCCATAGAAAATCTTTGGAGGGGTTGAAAATCCGTGTTGCCCAGCGACAGCCCCAAAACATTATTGCTCTAGAGGAGATCTGCATGGAGGTATGGGCCAAAATACCAGCAACAGTGTTTGAAAACCTTGTGAAGACTTACAGAAATGTTTGACCTCTGTCATTGCCAACAAAGGTATATAACAAAGTATTGAGATGAAATTTTTGTTATTGACCAAATACTTATTTTACCGAGGAATTTACGAATTAATTATTTAAAAATCCTACAATGTGATTTCTTGGATTTTTTTTTCTCATTTTGGCTCTCATAGTTGAGGTATACCTATGATGAAAAGTACAGGCCTCTCACATCTTTTTAAGTGGGAGAACTTGCACAATTGGCTGACTAAATACTTTTTTTCCCCCACTGTATATCTATATACTGTCCTTTAAAGTACGTTTACCCAAAATTAAATTCTGTCATTAATTACTCACTCATGTCGTTCCAAACCCGTAAGACCTTTGTTCATCTTCGAGAACACAAATTAAGATATTTGATGAATTAAGATATTTGATGAAATTCTCTGACCTTCTCAATAATGCATTTAAGCACATTGTTAAAATAATCCATGTGACATCATCAGTGGATCAACTGTAATTTTTACCGAGCTATAATACTTTTTGTGGCGTCAAAAAGAATACGTTGTTTGGATTCATATCAAATCATCAACAACGGATTTGCATACATACATTGTTTACGTATGTGATACTCTCCAAAATGGTGCCAGGGTGACGCGGAGACGACGAATTGTTGAATAAATTCGTTATATTTGTTTTCTTTGCACACAAAAAGTATTCCCATAGTTTCATAAAATTATGGCTGAACCACTGATGTCACATGGATTATTTTAACGATCTCCTTACTACGTTTCTGGACCTTGATCGTGTTAGGATCCTTGCTGTCTATGGGAGGGTCAGAGAGCTCTCAGAATTCATCAAAAATATCTTCGGTGTTCCGAAGATGAACAAAGGTCTTACAGGTTTGGAACGGCATGAGGCTGAGTAATTAATGACAGAATTTTCATTTTTGGGTGAACTATCCCTTTAATTTCACACTGACCGGTTGTGCAATTTCCACCACATTCTTTTTGGAAAGTTCTGAATGTTTCCCCCAGACAGCTAATTTTGCTTAACTTACAGAAATCATTACTCCACTTGTAGTGGAGCCTGAGGCAAATGCTGTGACTCTGGTCAGCACACACTTCTATTTTGAGCGGGTTTTGTCATGGTAACAGATAATACTCTGTATCAGAGGATTGCGGAGTGCTGTAGAGGGTGACAGGAAGGATCATCTCCAGTCTGAATCTCTTCTAGGACACAGAGATCTGGACGTATATGTTACACACTCCCTTAGAGAGTCTGCCAAAGCGCAGCTCCAATTACTTTTAGCCTTGGTTTAAGAAGCCACAGATAAGGAAAACGCTCTTGGAAACTGATAAGACGACAGTAACCATAGTGTACAAAGAATTTCAATACTTATAACAACTTCTACTGTCAACGATGAGGTGCTTGTACTTTAAAAATGGGTCCTTGTCACTCATATCAAACAGTGCCGGATTTTGTATTCATTATCAGAACATACTCACCCACAAAACTCTGTTTCTTGGTCTCCCACAGAGGGGCGGCTCGGACCCCATTGGCCACTAAGGCAAAAAAGGCCTTTTTTACCTAAAAAGAAAAGGGAAAAAAATTATTTATGTCATGTCACATTTCACACCATTTTTTTCGCACCATCAGTGACAGGAAGATGGCGCTGTTTACTCCAAGCATCTAAGATTAAATGAAATTTACAACCAAAGGTGTGTCCAAACATACAGAATGCACACAAAGATGGAGTATAATTACATCTTTGAAGACCATCCACAGATATACACTGGTTTTCAACAAAACCCAGAATACTTGTCTAAACATTCTGCCACAAGCAAAATACCTTAACCAAAGGAATTCATGAGAAATTCACATCAATGGATATTGTTTTCTGTATAAACAATACAAGTTATTTTAAATGTCCAAGTGACCAATAAACATATTGTATTATGCCTTCTCAACATAATATGGAATGTGTGCGTTTAAATAAGTGTTAAATTATTTAATTATTATATTATTATTAAATGACTACATGCATTTAACATACTAGTAATAATATTAACAATAATACTAATTATTTTATACTACTACTAATTATTACTAAAGAATGAATGGCATATAGGTAAATAATGAAAAACACTATCAGCAATGTATTTAACAATATTACATAGTAATACTTAGAATACAATAATATCAGTAGTAATATTAATACTACTACTACTACTTATTATTAAGAATTATATTAGCTGGGGGGGGGGCCCATCTGCATTTAATCCTAGCAGGGAGATATCTACATGTATTTAACATCATTACTACTTATTATTACTTAGCATAATCATAATAAAATTATCCTCTCTTAAATACTACCACATCAGTACCACTGATTAATACTAAACTAATGTATTATTATTATTTTATTATTAACCCAAAAACACCAACAATAATATAATAATCTGTTGTCAACCACCAATTAATTTATTTTCATTTTGGAGTTATTTTATAATTTTTTATTTTAACAATTAAAGGCTATTATAATTAAAGGCTAGTATTAAAAAAAGAAACACACACACACACACTCACATATATATATCGCCTAACTAATTACCTCTATGGAAAGCAAATAAATCTTAAAGCAATTTTAGAAAGAAAACAAGAAAAAGAAAAAAAAATATATATATACTAGTCATGACATGCAAAAGCGCAGGAATTCTTCCCTTATCTTTAAGCATAAATATCTCCTCGCAAAGTACTTCTATGATAACTCACTCAAAGCAAGCACATAACCTGAGGTGGGCGACCAGGCCTGTATGAACCTGTAGAATTTCTTTCCAAGCCTTTAAAAAAACTCTGTTCTGCACTTTGGCTGGCATGTCATTGATTACAACAGGCATAAATCCAAATCCAATTAATGGAAACCATGTATAATCTTGTGGAATTCTTAAAATGTTGTAATTGTTAGTACCAGCTAAAGTTAAGCACAAAGCCTTCCTCGTCTTGGAATAAATTCCACCAAGGAGGATTTTGGGCGGGCCGATCCTTCAAACACTGTCAATACTGCCATGGAGCCAAACAAAGCATTAATCATGGCGTCTCGTGGGCGCTCTTAAATAAATCATGCAAGTCTTTTCTTGGGTGATGTTCCAGCCCAATTGAGATTATTAAACATTAATCGAGTCATAGCAAGGAACATAATGAGACGTTCCCCAAGGCTGGCCTTTCTGCTGTATGGAAGCTGTTGTGAACTGGGCGGTGGGGCTGACGGCTAGTATATCACTGCTGTGAGTCAGTGATCAGGAACACAGGCGTGGATCTTCTGTCCAAAACAATCCCGCTGGCAGCGAGAAAACCATTCATCTAGGATTTATCAAATATTTACGCGTATCGACAGTGGAGCAGTGACCTCGTGGGTTCCTGAGCCTCTATTGAACTTTACAAGCAGACCGCACTGATGCTGATGGAGCGGTTTATGACAGCACGTGCAATACCGGATTAGACTGGAAACATACGTGCTGATCACACGGTATGTGATGTGTGTAACACGCTGGGAGAACAGCGGATGAAAACATCAATATGTGGTATAACAAACCACCGGGAAAAGAAACAGATGAAGATAGAAAGAGACAGTGAGAGACAAATGGGACGAGTGAAGCTAGATTAGAAATATGAAACTGCCTCTTTTCTAAAAGCTGCAGCAATATCTCTTTGGATTTGAGACTTTAGTCTTTGCAACTTTACAGATCTTCTTTATGCACCAAGAGCTTGTAACACTCCAAAGAGAAAGGAAAAATTAAAATCGCTTCATATGACCCCTTTAAGTATGATGAGCGATAATAATAGCAATAGCACCCCCCCACACACACACACAAAATTTATTTTTTTTTACAAAAAAAACAAACAAACCTTGGTTTTGTAAGTCATATACATAGATTTGTTATAAGTGACATCCACACATCCCCAGAGCTCTTACCTGCAGTGATGTGTCAAAGACCACGAGCTTGGAGCTGGTAGGGACGATGTCATAGCACTTATGTGACTTCATAAACCGCATGTAAATGTCGCTCTCAGATTGTTCAACAGCTGTAAAGACAGCAATAAACGAAAACACAGTCAATATGAAAGCAAAGTGAGACATAAGTACAAGTCAATAAGTTGTTAAGCACAGACAGCACACTGCTAGAAGGCTGAGGAACTGATGCATTCATAATGAAAGTGTGTTTTATTATTTAAATGAATTAATAAACATTAAGCTGAACAAGCTTCGAATAACAATATTCCTTATTCAGCGTACAAAGAAAAAAAGAAGGCTGAAAATAACTGCTGTGATAAAATACATTAATTCCCTTATACATTAAAAAAAAAAGAAAATTGCATAAAATAAAATATGTTACTATCAAGTTCAACTGACAGTTGTCTCATCACAGAGTTTTCATACTTTTTGATGTCAAGGGCCCCACTAAGATGATCCACTTATGAGGGCCGCTTTTCCCTCAAATATAATAGACACGCTATATAATTTAATGTGTAAAATGGTGTAAGATTTCTACCGCTTGAAGACAAATATTAAGTGTATATTATAAAAGTACATTAATATAATAATCAATAATAATGTAACTAACAGTGAAGTATTCTTATTCTTAATATTCTATTGAATATGATAAATGACATTTAGTCAGATTTTCACATGTTTACATGAAATATTTTACAGAATGACTAATTGATTCTTCTTATTAACGTGTATGTTACCGTTATAATATGATACTGTATACATTTATATCTGAAATATTAATACTCATTTTTTATATTTAAGCACATATCTTTTACATACTTGTACTGATTAAGTATTAACATATAAATTTATTATAGTTAATTATTTATTATACATGATTATTGAATATCAAGCATGAGTCATGTTAAAAAGGACACCGTGTATATATGTTATAACAACTAATAATAATAATATAAATTAATTTTATGTATAGCTACTACATAATTTTATACTTTATATTTAATCACTAATATAATGGCCGTAAAATAGTGTGTGAAACCAATCTATCAATAGAAACTAATATACATAAATATAAAATGTATATTGCTAGTATGAAGAAAATATACAAGAATTACATCCTAGATAATATAATGAATATTAATATCAGACGAAATGTAAAGTAATAACGTATATTATTATTATTTATCAGGGCTTTTACATTGTGTACTAAACAAAGTAAATATTCAAATACTATCAGCAAAATCCCTAGCAAACAAGAAAAAATAAAAATAAAAACCCACTGCAGTAGATCTGGCGGCATGACACAATGGGTGACATTAACTCGCTGAACTGTGGACTCTGATGTCCTCTTGTTGTTCCTTTCAGCAGCATCCTCCTAATGTCCCCAGTTGCCATGGTAATTCTTACAGTAGTATTCTTAGACACTGAACTGCTTATTCAGAAGCTGTCTAGACTGAAAACACCACTGAAATCTTTTGTCGCAAGGCTGTAGGTGCAGTCTAGGAGGACTCCGGTGCATCTCCCCCCACAGTCTAGACACCTATCTGACCGTTTCAACAAACACTGATCAAAAGACCTAGTGGAGAAAGCAGCTCTTACTGACAGCAACATCCACTGCTTTGTGTTCATACACACTTGATTGACAGTTTCTAATCTGTTTTGAACCACTGAGAAACGTAACATCTGACTCACAACCCTGTCCAACTACGGTGGATTTTCAGTAAGCGATTGACCTTAACATTTCTTTTACTATGCTAGGCCACAAAAAAGCATTCAGTGCGATGAGGTTAATAAAAGCCTGGTGTTCAAAGTATTTCTCACCACTGCTTCAGCTCAGCACTGTTCAACACTACTGGCTATTGTCAAAGAATAGTCTTGCAGTAGGTCTAGTATTAGCTCATGGAAACGATTAAAATAGGACAGTCCAGCTGCTGTTGCTCGAGGAAACTTTACTGAGGGGTTTCAAAAAAATAAACGCTGAAAAGCTTGCAGCTGAAACAATATTTACTTTGTGAGAAGTTAGCATACTTTTAATAACTTTACAATGTAAAGTGTATGCAAAACAACTCTGCAAAGAGTGAAAACACTGGCTTTAAAATAATACAAAAGTCTTTAAACATCCAGACCTAGCAACAGGCTCAACCAATGACATGAGTTTGGGGGTGGGACTATGTATACTACGTGACTCCGAGTTCTTAAAGGGTTAGTTCACCCAAAAATCTAAATTGGCTTGTGTTTTATCTCACACCTCGATCATCCTAAGGTGTATATGACTTTTCTTCTTTCATACGAATCCATTCGGAGTTATATTACAATTGTCCTGCGCTTTCCAAGCATTATCATTGCAGTCAGGTGGTGCAGGTGAACAGATCCACAAGTCCGTCCAAAGAAGCGCCACGCATTCATAATAACGTGCCCTCCCAACAAACCAGTTTTTTTTCTGGCCCGCTACACAGGAGGCCTTTATTCACCCCCCAGAGCTACGTGAGGCACGTTTTATTATGGATGTGCACACTTGATTTGATGACTTGTGGACTGTTCAACTGCAAAGGACTGAGTGCAATGATAGAGTTTGGAATAGCCAGGACAATTTTTAATATAACTCCGACTGGATTCGTCTGAAAGAAGAAAGTCATATACACCTAGGATGCCTCGAGGGTGAGTAAAACACAAGCTAATTTAAAATTTTGGGTGAACTAACCCTTTAAAGGGGTCATGAACTGAGAAATCTAAATTCCCTTGATCTTTTGACATAGAAGAGGTCATTATACTATAAAAACATCCTGTAAGTTTCAGAACTCAAATCTTTCTCGTTAGTCTAAAAACAGCTTATTAAAGCCAATCTTCCAAAACAACAGCTTTTGGAATGTGCTACTCTATTATGTAATAGTGTGGATAAGCATCGCCTCCACAGAAGATGATCAACGCCTGCTTCTACATCACTGCCTGTTTAGCCCCGCCCACCGATTCGCATGTGTAGTGTAAATAATGAGAGAGGCGAACGCAGGTCTATGCAGAAACCAAACTATAAAGATGGCTCTGACAACAAGTGCAGTGCCAAGTTGTGGAAAAACACAGTCTTTGCATTGCCTTTATTCTGAACCCAACGTTAGGAAAGAGTGGATGAACTCATTTTTAATGAAGTTCCAGACCGCGTCTTCAGTAAGAACTCCGTCCTTTGTTCACTTGTGATGTCAGGGCTTGACGCTTACCTTTTTCCCAATGAGCACATGTGCTCCTAAGTTGAAAAATTTAGGAGCGCATTAAAAAAATGTAGGGGTGCAATGCAAATTTTTCAAATTATGTATTTTAGCTTAATAAGGGGGTATAAGAAGACCTTTACAAGCAAAATTATTTAATTTATCAGAATACAGAAAGTTCACAAGGTTTTTAAATAATTTTGCTTCATACTCTATTTAATAGGCTAATTATGTAATTATTTATAGTCCTATTAAATTGTATGAACATTATGAAAGTCTTTATTTAAAAAAAAATACACAAAAATATAAAGTAAACAAGTGTTTCAAGATTAGAGTGCAAAAGATTACATTTCAAATGAAGGAAAGAACAATAGGTAACACTTTACAATAAGGTCCCATTAGTTAACCTTAGTTAAAGCAGGTTAACATTAACTAACAATGCGCAATAGCTAATTGTTGCAGCGTTCATTTATTATTCAAGTTGATTACATAAAAATACAACTATTTTCTTGTTAATTTAGCTCCATTGAATTAATATTTAAGACACAAAACTTTTTGATTTATTTTAATGTGTATTATAAAAGTTGAAATTACGCATGAACTAAGATTAATAAATGCAGTCATTGTTATTTCATGTTAACTAATGTAGTTAACTAATGTTAATGGAACCTGGTAGTGTTACCAAACAATAATAACGAATCAGTCAATATATAGATAGGCCATGGTTTAGGTTAGATTTAGGTTAGAAGTTTGAAAATACTAGCTTACAAGTCTGTTAGTATAATTTTTCTTTTTTTCTTAGTGCTATGGTGAAGACTAAAGTGAATATAAATATCTAAATGACTTTGAAACATTCACAGGCCCTTCAGACAGTAGGCACAGCTATTTTGTTTTCAGGTTCCGGGGAATGGCACGTCATCACCCTCTAGTGCCGAATGTGCATTTTCATTCAGCGCGTCTCCTTCACTCGTTCCTCCTTTCTTTTCATCTGTGCTAATTTAAATTAAATCGTTGCCTTTTTAAAGGTGAATAATCATATGAGGCTGTATCGCTGGTTTTCCATAAATAAATTGAAGAAATTAATAAGTTTGTTATAAGCTACCGTTTAATATTTGGTTTGAACTGTTCTGGAACAGTGCTGTAAATACAACTTAACCACTGATTTCTAGTCGTGTCCTCATTTGGAAGGCCAAACAAAGTAGTTTCGCTTTCACAATGAAACACACGGTGGGCTAGAGTGAGCGGAGGCCGGAGGGCCAGAGTGAGCGGCGGCCGGCGTGCTTGAGAACGGCGCGGCCGGCGGACTTGGGGCAACCACATGTGACGACCCCGGGCTGGACTCCGCTTCATCCATGGTGAAAGTCGATCCGGCAATCCACAGCACAAAGTTGATGTATTCCCTCAGTGACAGCGGATCAGCCTCAGGCCCTGATGGAAGCGATATCTACCTCTTTTGGAAGTGCCAACAAAGTATCTAGACATTGCACAACACACAGCACAAGCGTTCTCGACATGGTGGGCACTCAACATACTACAGCGAGAATAAAAGTTACGCCTTTTTCCTTTGCGTGAGCATTTGGGCGGCGTTATGCAAATCTTCCCACATAGCGACGTAGACATGTGGGGGCGTGTTAGAACGAGCCGTTTTAGGTAGGCGTGGTTGACTCTGAACTTTTATAAAGAATATCGCTTTGGATTTGAGACTTTAGTCTTTGCAACTTTACAGATCTTCTTTATGCACCAAGAGCTTGTAACACTTCAAAGAGAAAGGAAAAATTTAAATCGCATCATATGAACCCTTTAAAAAAATTAATTGAAATAATGTGGGCTGATGGCATCAACAGAAGCATATACCATTGATTAACAACCTTGTAGCTCATAAAGTAGGTATGTTTTTAAAGGTTTATATGTACAAATCTTTCAAGTACATTGAAAATCAATTCCCTAATAGACAAAATGGATGGGATTTTTACTTCCGAAACCCTACTGTTGTAACTTTATATGCCTGACCAATAGCAAACGTGGGTTAGGTTGTTCGGTCATTCTTTTTTCCACACTACGAGAGCAACAATACACCCATTCTAGTGTGGGATTTGTGCTAATCATAATTTACAATATAAGCCCAAACAAATGACAAAAGAAAGCCACTCAGAAAGTCTGGATGTTTGGATCTACCACAACCAGGGGCATGACACTTTGGCCGATGTCCACCGTGGCTATTCAAAGAACTGAATTACTGCAGAATGAATCTTTTGTTTGTTGAAAACATTCTGGTTTTCACATGCTATTAGATCGACAAGGCAGGCCGCGCTGGAACGCTTCACAACCGCATACTTCAAACCAATGCCTTCAGACATCATTTAATGATGGCGCTTCAAAAACTAGCACATGCTATTAATACTTCAGAAAGCACACTGCTCTGCTCTTCACATGACATCAGATTGGTTGCAAATTCTAAGATATTATTCATTATTACATTAGCCTGTATCATTCACTAATTTTCAGTGAATAATAACTTAATATATGGCCTTTTTGGTCTGTGAATTATTCCTTTAAGTCAGTGTGTCAGTACAGAATAGAGCATGTCAACACAAACTCATCTAAAAACACTAAACGTTTATCATTTTACGGAGATCAAAAGTTAAAAATTCATTTTTGGTCTCTTCCAAACAGCCACTGTCAGCCTAACCAAAAACACCAGCCTGGGGTTTTACAGTTCAGAGATAGATATCTGTGAGAGGTGAAAGTGTGAGAGAGGGTTTTGAGGACTTCACCGTCACCAGTGCCTTGGGGAAACCCCTCAACCTCAGCATGAGAGTGCAGATTTGCAGCCTGCACGACCTGCTCTCTGTTTCCCCTAAAAGGTACAACAGTTGAAAGAACAGCCGCAAAAGCCTTTATAAATAATGGCAAGACTTGCACTGCCAGATTAGTGTGGTATGCTAGCCTCATATTGCTGGGAAAACCTTGCCGGAGGCGAAAGCACTTCAGAGGAAAACATCCGCTCTGAAAACTGTTTCAGGGCTGGGTCTTACTCTGTCACACAGCATTCCTTGTTAAGTCTAGTTATAATTATGGAATTGATTGCTTATTAAAACTACAGCCATAAGCTACTTTTACAAAATTACAATCAGGTATCACATTAATAAACCATATTCTGCATTAATGCTTTAAATGAAACCAAAAGGAATATAAATATACTTTCACATGAACTTTTATATTCTTACAGCAGATATCTATTTTAAATGAATGCTGTTCTTTTAAACTTTTAATTCATTAAATAATTTTTTTTTTAAATCATGGTTTCCACAAAAATATTAAGCAGCACAACTGTTTTCCACATCGAAATATTTCTTGAGCACCAAATCATTAGAATGATTTATGAAGTATCATGTGCCACTGAAGACTTTTATGATGAGAGAGTTATGATGCTGAAAAATCAGTTTTGCCCAAATTGCCAATCATTTTCTGTTCTAACTTATATATATATAAAGTATATATATCTATATATATATTATTATTTTTTTTGTAAATAAATGCAACCTGGTGAGCTTAAAGATTTTCTTTTAAAAAATTTTTAAAGGTATAGGTCTGTATATGTATAAGAAGGCAATGTATATGAAAAACAACAATTTGTATTGTATTTCAATAAAATACAACACATTTTATTTCTATCCTTATATTAACTACAGAATATATATATATCAGGGCTCCAGACTCATTCTTCCAACTGGTCGCTCTTTTGCAACTAACTTTCTAACTTTCTCAGAGGGTCGCAAATTCTTTTATTTTTTTTTTTTTTGCGCTACAACATGGGATTATTCAGTGCATGCTGATGAACTTTTATTATGGTTTATAGTTATATGGAAACGAAAGAGGTAAACATTCAACCTGTTATTTTTCATTAGTAGTATTATTTGTGATTTGGATTTTGTGAATGGGAGTTTCTCTTTTGCTGTTAAGCTTCGGATGCTTTCACTTTCAAATTCGAGATCTTGTTGTCACTGTTTTGCTTACAAAACTACTACACACCTTTCATTTTTTAAAGACAAAAACAAAAGATGGATTCATTGTTATTCTTAATTATAAAGCATAACAAAAATAAAACCGTAAGATACAATGACAAACAAGCTTACAAAACGTTTATAACAAAAGCGAATAAAGATGGGCATGCACACCACATGGATGCTGTATATATACGACTAATCAATTACAGACACGTTTAGCAAACACTGAGGAATCAAATACATAAATAAAAGAGAACCTCCATAGCGTAATGTGAGGTAAACAGCAAAGATAACAAGTTTTTCAAAAATGAAAACCTACGGTGATAGTGCTTGCAGTTTGATGTTTCTCATATGCAACAGAAATTGCAGCGCTTATGAGTTCACCAATGCGGTGGTCGCGCCCGTGTGACCGCACACAATTTTAGTCGCACAGGCAGCAACTGGTCCTCAGTCTGGAGTCCTGTATCTATTGCAATACACAGTGTCAACTTTTGAAGTGGATCAAAACCTTTCATCAGTCGTCCTAAAACCTAAACGCCTTCTTGTCTTAGGACAACTTTGATGAACTTTTTTGATCCACTTCAAATGTTGACTACTGTATATGCATATATATATATATATATATTATATAGTTTGGTTAGTTGTTTAGAAATTTAAAAAATTAGTGTATATAAAACATATAGATTCAAAATGGATTTTGCACATATTACAAAAAAATGCAATACTATTTTTAAATGATATAAAATTGATTATTAAAAAATATAAATATTTTTTACATATCGAATTACCGAATATAACAACACTGTAAAAAATAGTGTAATTTTAACTGTAAAATTTTGTAAAAACACTACGGGAAAAATATGTTAATAGGTTAACAGTAAGTTCCTGTACTATATACAGGGAAAAACTGTAAAATATCTAACCAGATATTTCATGTAATTTTACAGTAAAATGCTGTTAATTTGACAGTTTTTAGAAGTAAAAATAACAAATCAATGTATAATTTACAGTCAAAACCTGTAAACTGATATTCCCAGAATTCCCTGCATGACACTCCACATTTGAAAGTATTTTGTTTAAATAATCATGTTTTTTTAATAGTTTTTGTTATTAGTTATGTATATTTGGGCTTTGTTACATCTTCTGTTGTTTAATGAAAGTTTAATGCATTATTTAAGTATCATGTGTGTTACCATGACTCTGTGCACCTTCTATATATTAGTATATACTTCTGCTTGTGGCGAAGCTACTTGTGATGAGCTTTGATTCTTCATGTGGCTTTCTCTTTTACCACCTGCATTATTATGGTGGTTGTCAGTATGTTAAAGGTACAAAACAGATTTTAATAGCAGTGTGAATTGTTGAATTTACTGGTTTACATTCAAATTTTCTTGTTTGTAAATTACAGTTTTATACTGTAAAATGTACAGGTTTTGGCCGTAAATGTGTTTACAGTTTTTCTGTATTTTTTACAAAATTATTCTGGCAACCACAGCTGCCAAAATGATTTTGTAAAAACTACAGAATTTGTTTTACAGCGTATAGTTTGTTAGTAGTTTAGAATTAAACAAAATGCTTGGTAAAAAAAAAATGAGTGGCTGGTAATATTGAGATGGGGAGCAAAAAAAATGGTTAATTTCATATCATATCCTGCATCAGATTAAAAGGTTGTGCATAATTTAACACTGACTGAGTTCCCCACTTTAAACATTCTCATCGTTTAAGTGATCAATATCTACAACTGCAAAAGGAATAAACATAATTGGGCATTACCCTCAGCCCTGAGGGACTCCTTGACGTGGGTGACGCTCTCCAGCCAATAGCATCATCTGACGCATGTACACCCAACAGCTTAGAAATGACGAATGGGGATCCCGATACATTACTGGGATCTCCAGTGATTCCTACCGAGCAGCTCGATGTGAAATCGACACCTTGTATAAAAACGCCATGCCCACTGTGCCCCAAAATGACCGAGGAAAATCCGCATCGCGTGATTAGATTATGAATGAGATTAAAATAGACTATCCCTGTAAGTGTGAGGACTAAATAAGTCAGCAAAGAACATCCCAATGTCAAGACAGCGAAGCTGCTGAGGCAGCCGGTGCAAAAAGCGAAGGCAGCTCGTTACAATCACGACGCGAGAGACATATTTCCCGAAGAGGCTTACCTTCATCCTCGAGATCGAGTTTCTCCAGCATGTCTTCAGATAAACCGTGGACCTGGGGACAGAGTGACAGTGTCAAGCAGAGACGAGGCGATCTCAGGCTGCCCTCCCCTTATCCTCGCCACACACACACACACACACACACACACACACACACACACACACACACACACACACACACACTGGCAGACAGACGGTGAGGAGACCGGTGAGATCGGAAGTTGGCTGTCAGAGTTTAATAAAGAAACAGTTAGACTAAGCGGCGGCACCGCAAACCGAACTGGTTCGGAGCAGAAAAAACCAAACGGACTAAGTGCTCATGATTTGGGGTCCATCGGGACTGTTTGCAGGCGTGCACCGGTTGTGTACCCCTGCATCCAATGTGAAGTCAGTCATGAGAGACCCTCCCCCTCCGGCTTTTTGCAAATGGACTGTTCCAGTTTGCTGCAGTCGCGAGCCGCCAACTGTCTGACAGGGAGTGTTTTAAATCAAATATTCCGCTTACTCATTTATTGTTATGAGCAACAGACAATGTGTGAATATAAAAGCGAGCGGAGTCAGCCTGTCCAAACTGGCTGGCGGTGGGTGGGGATTTTGATTCATCCCGGTGAATCGAATCTTTGAGTCGGTTCACAAAACTGTTCACTGATTCAGTGACTCTTTCTGCAGGTTAAAGGTGCGTTCACATTAGCGAAATTACAGCAACATTTCGCGTGCAAAAAGGTCCATTGTCTATTGTCAATAGAACTTTTTCACATTTCCGGGTTTCTCAGCAGCGGAAGTCGTCATAGTTGGGTAAATTTAGAGAGCAGTGAATGAGTAAACCTACCATATATATTTTTTGCATTCCTATTTGCTCAAATAGCAAAAGAACGATGTCAAATTTACCGTACCTCCCATAGACGCTGCATTAGAAACACCCTCAGCGTTATTTTATTTTTTTGTAATTTGATGTTATAAATGTTCATAAATGTTTAAAAAAAATCTAAACCTAAAAAAACTTTCGAGGATTTACGATGCTGATGACCGTTGAAACACGTCATCACAGTCTTGTGAAAAGGATCCATAGCGTAGTAATTTATAAAGCACAATTCACAAGTCACTTTCCAGCCATCTATTTTTTTTTGTTTTTTTTGGGGGGGGGGGGGGTTCCCAAGCCACAGCGAATTCACGTGACCAACTTGAACACGAGATTTTTTTTAGTCCTCACACAAAAACCCACATCATGTGGATTCCTATTGGAACGACTGGATTTCATCATCGAAATTTGGCAAGCAATAAATGTGCCTAGTCACATGTTAATTCACGTGACCCCACTTGAACCAGTTGCGAAATCTGCATGGGGAAATCCTTTGTCTGCATGCAACATTCCTGATCGCATACTGAAATGACCAGATTTCGCCAGCGAAAATTTGCTGCACAGCGGTAAGTGTGACTGCACCTTTAATGTCATTACACCAGTAGGTGAAGACAAGTAAGCGGTTCTTGTGTTATGTGTAATAAAAAATCACTGCCTCATTAATTATTGGCTTTATTTTATAACGTATTTATAATCGTTCTAATTCCATGAGAATACGTCCACATCAAAACTATAACAATAACTACACAGAGAGGTGTTGTAGTTGGAATCATTTTCAGAGTGATTATTGTAGTTGGAATCACTTTCAGAGCAACTATTTTCTTATAAACAATTAAGGGAGCGTTCACACTTTGCATGTTTGGTTCGATTCAAATGAACCCTGGTGCGATTGCTCTGTTAGTGCGGTTCATTTGAGCATGTGTGAACGCTGCCATCCGAACCCTGGTGCGCATCAAACAAGCGGACCGAGACCGCTAAAAAGATGGGTCTCGGTCCGCTTCCAAACGAACTCTGGTGCGGTTCGAATGATATATGAACGCAACACGGACCAAATACTTCTAAACGAACCAAAAACAGGAAGTAATGACAAGATGCGACGCTATGCGACATGATTTGATGACACGGTGTAACCGAAACAAAATGAGCAGAGGGCAAACGTGGAGCAACGATGAGGTAAAGTGCCTTTTATGAGCTCCTTGTGAGTTTGCATGTGGTGAATATAAAATTATATGTACACGCAAGAATGAGCGCACTTAGTCTAGCAGACGGCATTAGGTGTGTTCGACTTAAAGTGCCGCTGAGCAGACCAATCGTGGATGCTTTGATATCATACACCTGCAGCGCCGCTTTAAGTCTAACGCACCTTTTGTTTGGGGCATTCGGTGAGTTCTGTCACGATATATATACGTCATTGAACCAACCAATCAGGTTGTGAACGTATCACTATGCCTTTAGGTTCGCTGTCAAGGACCAGGACCAAATGTATCATTTTCCTTTTTGGTCCGGACCAAATGAACCAAACAAACCGAACTATAAGTGTGAACACACCCTAAAACACTGGCAGCCAATCAAAATCCACCTGAATCTGAGTATTTAAAGCTACAGACGACATAACAGCTGTGGCCTCAAATATAGTTGCATTATCTAGGACAACACACCATGCCGAAAAGTTCTAATTAATTCAGTTCAAATCAGATGTCTCAGTTAATTCAGTTTGTTGCAGAACATGATTCAGTTTACACACAAGTTCTAAAAACATTGATTTGTTCAGTAAAGGCGGCATATTCGTTCAATACGTCCAACCAATGAAATGCCCCGTCACAACCGGTTCTAAAAAGCTATTTGTTCGTGAAATATAATCAGTCAGTCGCACACTTGTAATCAGTGAACAGCTAATATGAATCAGTGCACAGAAGAATGATTCACTGAAATAAAAGATTCGTTCAACAACAGTGATTCACTCATAAATGAAATGCTAGTTGTTTAAACCTGCAGGGAATTTGTAAGTACTTCACATTACACAATAGACAACAAAAGATGCAAGGGCTCAACATCATTTAACGTCAAAATACATATGTAGAGTTTCCCTCCTTTTCCTCACTACCAAATTTTTTAAAATCATATTAGGGAATCCCCCTTCTAAGGACACCTTCAGTCTTATTCATATGACTTATTTACATAGACAAAATGTGTGGGTGTTTGTGACATCACTGTGTCTGTCACGCACTCTGTTCCCCTTTCGGGCTCTGTCTTTACATTTATTTTGAAACGCGATTATGGAAAGGGGCGTTACATTTCCGACGCGTGCTTGCGGTGTTCGGCCAATCACAATGCACTGGGTCAGCTGGCCAATCAGAGCAGACTGCACTTGTAGGCAGGAGCGACTTTGTAGGAAACGAAGCGTTTGAGAAAGGCGGGGAATATAGGACCTACAATAATGTACAGTATTTTAAAAAATAATGTGTTTCTATAAATAATGAACATGAAAGCATGTCAACATATTCTGTTCTACCAAATACACAGAATAATGATCTTTAAAAAAGCATCATATAACCCCTTTAATATTATGTCTTATCAGTGACATTAGATGGCAGTTTTTTTCTCTCCTTGATTGTGCTTAGTGGTTTTCCATGATCAAGTTCTTACTTTTTCATGTCTAAAATACATTTGCACATCTATGCGTCCAAATTTAAATGAGCTTTATCTGCAATGTACAGAAAGACTGTGCAAATAAAGTTATTAGTGCGGCGCTGCTGTTTGTGTCGTGCCCATCCGTGACACTCTTTCTTGACCTCCTGTGTTTTTTTCCATCTCTCTCCCCTTAATGGCCCTCCTTAGACCTAGATAGGACAGAATCAATTTAACATACATATATAGCTGTAAAAAAATGCGAAAACCTATAGAAGTCATCCGGCTCCAAAGATATTTCACACAACTGTTTTTGGCCTTTCCCAGAGAAACATTTGGCATGGAGGGTAATTAAAATGAACTGTGCCCAAATTCCTGCCTGATGAATCAGTGGGTGTGGCTGTCTGAACAAACTTGAGCGCTTGTGAGAAAAACCCATGAATATACAACAGAAGTAAACAAACACATAAGGGGCGGCCATGAGAAAAATGTTAGTTCACAAATCTGGGGAATTACAAGTAATGGGAAAGTGGGAAAAAAAGTAGTAACTCAAAGTGTCAGACCTTGACAGAGAGTGAGAGGCATTAAGTTTATTTAAAAGATAGCAGTGAACAGTGAAGGTGTCTGAGCAGCAGTGATTCTGTCCATCCGCATTGACCCATATGAGACCCACATTCAGCACGTCAGTGGATCAATGGTACATAAAATGAGAATCGCTGAGAGAGGATTTTCAGGGGTTGTTAAAGATAAAGAGGCATTATTGCACTGCATTAGCAGAATTTTAGGGACAAATTCACAAAACTTGTGCTATTTTGTATTTTTATCTATGCTGCTGAAACACTACGGCACAGTGAGTATTTAAATTTGGCTGATTATAGGACCTTATTAATCAATTATATTTTCATTAAAACTTTATGAACAGATACTGTACTGAACAGATAAGGAAATGCACATGAAGTTGATAACACATCTGCTGAGTGCAGCCTTGGACCTCTGCTTAGATTACCGGGCAGGAGGCAAGGACAACAGCATTGCAGATGGTGACTGCTGTATTGATTTTGGCATGTGAACGTGATGAACGGTCAGTGGGTTGAGTCGTAAGAATCAGATTAGATCCACTGACAGGAACTGACGAGTTGTGACAGTATTGTGTGCCTGAAGGTGTCTTGTAGATTTAGAAATGTTGAATATATATCTTTGACTATTAAATATATATAATTTCGCATACTAATAGAAATATATATAATGTCAAACTGTTTTTCTGACAGTATTTTTTAATAATAACTGTGGAAAGACATTCCGCCTCCTAAACATGTGACTCTTCAATAAATAAATTATTGTGTGTAAATATAATTTACATACTTTTAATAATTAATCTAGTAAACAATTTATCATTTATGCAAATTAATAATTACGTAACACAATGTTTATATATCTATATATAGTAATTATATATATCATATATATATATAGTATATAATATACTATTATATCTATACATATGGACATTGTATTTAGTATAAGATTGTGCCATTAAACATTATATTTATCATCAAAATTATATATATTAAATGACACTATTGTCAAAAATCATTATCATTATGTGTATATATATATATGTATATAGTATTTCAAGCATTTCAATATAAATAAGTAAATTATTTAGAATTTTTGGTCAAAGTTTTCGACAATTAGTTTTTTATAAGAAATGCAATGTCTAAAGCCATTAGAAGCTCTTCAGATTTTATTTTTATATAAGATTTCTATTTTAATTTAAATTTCCAAATCTGCATGCATTCTTTAAGTACCCAAAACATATTTTCAAGGATCAGGAGCTTTACGTGATCCGTATTGGATTTTTTTGTTTAAATTCTTGTACAGAAACACTATTCTTAGGCCGTAAGAATTTCTGTCAGAAAGCACTATGCTTTGTCTTTAATGTTTTTGCTTGTATTTAGTAATTAAAACATCTACTGGATCATCACTTGCAATGAATGATGCCAAAAATGACTCTGATGTATCAATGTCCCGCAGCAGATCACTCACCGCACGTGAGGTAGATATAGGTGCCGAGCAGGGACAAGGCGGTGGTTTTGCGGCAGGTAGGCTGTGGTGCTGTCCCGTGTCGAGGGGGGAGGAGGAGGAACGGTGCACCGTGTCATTCCGACTGACTTCCAGAAGAAACGCCGAAGTCTGCTTGGTCAGTTGTGTTGGAGTGGTGGGTGATGAGGAGATACCAGAGGCTATACAAACAGTCAAAAGATCAGACACATCAGATATTGTCTATCTATCTATCTATCTATCTATCTGGAATTCAGTTTGATGTTGTTACTATCACAGAAACGATACACTGCGCCTTTAAGACTTTATGATTGTGTACTGTGCAACAGTGTCTCACTGTATCCCATTCTCTGCTCACGAAGGATGATTTAGATCCACCTGTCATTTAGATCCATACCTATCGTAATTTCTGATTCGTGCCTGCAGAAATAGAAGGGGCCATAAGGCCTGAACCGCAGGCAGTGTGGAGAGTTTTATCACCTCATTTTACACTTCATCTGCTGTTGCAGGCTGCAGATTTCATGCTGTGATTCCTCCAGGCTCTGCCCTCCATACTACAGTCAGATCACAAAAAAATACCGGCATAAACAACACCACTCTGGATGTGTTTATTCGGTTACTGAGACTACATGATTCTTCCAATACATGGCAAAGGCCCAAACGTGACACATTTGTCAAATTTCCCCTAAGTGTTCATCACGCCAATCGCCTGAGTAATTGGCCTGTCCGTTTTGGATTCGTGCTGCACATTAGTTGGCCGTTAAATGATCAAATCAATCTCATTGTGGGCCCTCTAATTGCATTTTTGTGATTGCTTCAGCTCCCTGTTGTTTGAACGTGACCCACTTCTGTGTGCCGTCCTCTCCCCTGGCTAGATTCGGTTGCAAAGCCTTAAGGAAGCAGCTTACTCTCACAGAGTGGTGTGTGGAGGAAACTTATTGAGTTTTCGCTGGGTTTATGAGTCGATAAGAGGAGAGTGAATGTACCGTGCCTGCAGGACCCAAAGACGACCCCAGCAAGGCCAATGAGGTGATGAACATAGGGTGTTTCCCGAGAACAGCCAAGATTACATCCATCTCTCTCTCTCCTCTCTCTCTCTATCTATCTATATGTCCGTCTGTCCATTCATTCACCTGTCTGTCTGTCCATCTGGAGAAGGGGCCCGCTCTGGCGCCCTTAATTGTCCGATTTCAGTCCATCCTCTATCTATCTATCTATCTATCTATCTATCCGTCCGTCCGTCCGTCCGTCCGTCCGTCCGTCCGTCCGGTGCCTTGGTCGCGTCTCCGTACCATCCCACTCCATCCATCCATCCATCCATCCATCCATCCATCTATCTATCTATCTATCTATCTATCTATCTATCTATCTATCTATCTGTCCCATCAATGTTTTTGGGTGCAAGCAGCATGCCACAAGTGATTGAAATGAGCATATTTGACAAAAAATCATAAGCATTTATCAAGCGTGAAAGAGCGATCAAGGAATCCATTACAGGTATGCAATGAGAAATGATTAACAAGCCATGCTGACTAGCTCAGCTCACTGCACCAAGCCATTATCTTCCCTCAGCCGAGACTGCATGGCCATGGCTGCTGAATGAGTAAAGAGCTTATTTTATAGCAGTCAGCCATCGGCCCAGTAAACACTGCACATAATAGAAAATAGACAGCAGGGTAGAGGAACATAGAGGGAGCTGAAGAAGCGGGTCTCTGTGATGATGTCATCAGGATGGCAATAGCCCCTCACCCCACCCGAATGCATCCACGGGGAGTTTGCATTCTCATCTTTCACACAAATTCCCAGGGATCATCTACCATCAGGACCACGGAGTCACATGATCACTGCAGCAGTGCTGGATGTGAATGATAGGTGCTGCACATGCAGACAGACGTAATTCAGTATGAGCTGAACAGAACACACCCACAGGCCATACTTGCAGTGCTTATCGAATTAAACTGTCCTCGTGACATATTTATGAAGCCATATTACTATCAAATCATTTTAATATAATTACAGAACATTATCAAATCAAAACCAGGCTGGAGACAGGCCTAGTCCAAAGGCTCCATGCATCTTTGATATTGTGTTATGCAAGACATCCAAAGCCTTCTTGTGTTCAATTCAAACACATTTAAGCAGTTAAATACCAAGGTGATGTTCCTCAAACGTGATTGCTCATTCTAGACGCGGTGTCTCCATCGTATCATTATGCTGACATGCACTTTTTATAAATTGCCAGGATTTTAAATCACATTTAAAGCCCCTGAGGCCGATTTAACGGCTAAATTGAGGAAGAAATTCATTTCGAGAAATGTCTGCTGGCTTTTAGCTTAGCTAGTGAAATCCCAACCATTTATAATCCTACAAAACACATTTATGTTTTATTTTATAAAAACATTCTGCTTTGAGTTTACACATTAAAGTCTGAATAAAATGAACAGTTCCATACATTTCACGTTTGGAAATACCATAAAAAAAACAACTGAAACATAACATTTCTCCCAAATAAAATGTATGCATGTATTTGTAGTAATGTACATTGATAATTAATTATACCAAGAATTTGCATTAGACATTGTTCATTTTGATGTTGTTTTGACTCTAAGATGTGAACTTCACTCTGTAAATACAGCTTCCTCTGCTGTCATCATGAAGTCTTTTGATGTTTTCCCTGCAGACAGAGGTTATCAAACTTCATCCTCAGTAACCGATGACCTTTGACCCAGTGTCAAATAAGTTAACCCAACGCTGATATTCAATGAGCCATGACAGGCAAACCAATAATCCAAACATAAACCCTCAACAGCACTTGACATGATTCATTTTTCCGTGTAATGCAGCTATATGTTCATATTTTGTTATATACTAAGCTTTAGAAAAGTAACAACACAATTAACTTCACAAAAGGCCTCAGCACAGTCAAATCAACCAACACTGACCTCTTCATTTGCCTTTCCGTCTGTCTGTCTCTTTTGCTCTGACTGAGTGATGAGCAGTATTTTACATATGCCAGCTGATTAAACACGCATGCATTATGTGCCATTTGAAACTGATGTGCTTTTAATGCCATAACACTAGATAAAAGCTTTCATAAGTACGTCATGCTATGCATTTGCATTTGTTGAGTTCACATGTGGGTAGGGCTGTCTATGAGACGATATCATCAGACATGCATGAAAACAAGCACATTCTCTAAAGGTAAAAATAGCTTAAAATCCTGCGAAGAAAGGAGAGCAAAGATTTCTTAAAGACATAATACAGACAGAGCCGTGGATCTTATCAAAATTCCAAGGGCATTTCTGGATCTATAAAGACGCAGTAAGCTGAGCAGCGCCCCCTAAAGCTATTTATGCAGAATTGCATATGATTAAAAACTGGGACAGCGTTATGGTTAGACATGAATATAAATATAGCCTGTTTTCTAATTGTATTAGCAGGCCATTAAGCTTTTTTTTCTAGACATCTGGCTTGAGAACACAAAGATGGCTACGTTCAGAATAGCACATTTGTGCAGTACGCCGTTTTAGCGGATGGCGATTTTTCAGAATATTGCTTGGAAAATTGCACCCCATTCAAAGCATGTTTTGATTTTCTTTTTCCATTTGTGCCAGAATCAATATCACCTGTGATTTTTGGATTAGAATGCATTTTTAAATTAAAAAAACCCCCAATAAATAAATAAAATAAAGTACGATAATGTAGAATGCATTACCAAATATAATAATAATAACAATAATAATAATACTTTTTTTTTTTTTTTTTTTTTTTTTTACAATGTTTAATCTGAAAATAATTTAAATATCCATTTTACATAATGAATCGATTTTTTAATAAATTAATTAATTAAATGCACATATACTACTATTATAACTGTATACTACACAGTATGTTACAGGAGTGTATAATTCTGAACATAGGCAATATGTCTTGTGAATTAAAGTGCATACTCATAGTTTAAATATGGCCAATGAGAACACAAGCTGCAATAACTGTTGCTTTGGATTGTGTCTCTGCATGGTGACATGCATCCATGTGTCACAAAGTCCAGGCTGTTTTCCCAGCAGGCACCATCTCCATGTCATAGTGATGCCTGTCAAAATCCATTCAACCGACCAATAGATTGCATTTTCTAATGCAGTGTGTGTGACATTCACAACACGTTAGAGTTAACGCTTGCTGCTCTCGTTTTCAGCACACAACCGCTTTTACAGAAGCAAGACTCAGATCTGATCCGAGTTTGGCTTTATTTTTAGAGCCAAGACTTTATATTTGGATTCTAGTTCAACAGAAGCTGCACTTTAAAGGGTTCAGAGGCAATTTACTTTATAAACGCAACACTTGTTTTTGCCCCCAATTTTCATGAGCTGAACTCAAAGATCTAAGACTTTTTCTATGAACACAAAAGGCCTATTTCTCTAAAATATTGTTCACAAATCTGTCTAAATCTGTGTTAGTGAGCACTTCTCCTTTGCCGAGATAATCCCATCCGCCTCACAGGTGTGGCATATCAAGATGCTGATTAGACAGCATGATTATTGCACAGGTGTGCCTTAGGCTGGCCACAATAAAAGTCCACTCTAAAATGTGCAGTTTTATATCTTTTATTTGAGAGAAATAGGCCTTTTGTGTACATAGAAAAAGTCTTAGATCTTTGAGTTCAGCTCAACAAAAACAAAAGTGTTGCGTTTATAATTTTGTTCAGTGTAGTTCCTTCATCACACGGACTCTTAGTTAAGAGAAACAGTCTTTTGGCACCATTATAATCATAGCATTCCTAATACAAGTTAAATGAAAAATAATTAAAAGAAACTAGATATTTGTATTAAAGTTTTATGTGTTTATTTTTGTGTGCATGTGTTTATTCATTTTTATATTTAATTGATTAATTTAGTTGTAGTTTCTATTTTAGGGTGTTTTTTTTTTAGATTTTATTATGGACATCTGAGGGGAAAATACTAACAGTTCTCAGATCAGTGAGGGGCATCCATCAGTTGGCATTTGCACTATGTCCTGATATTTTCAGCCGCTAACTGGTCATTTGTGTCTTGCATCAGCCGGTCAGCTTTTCAATATCACTCCAACTTCCAGACCTGTTCACAGAGGGCAAGTATGATCCACTCTCTTTCCCTTCTCCACTTGCTCTCTCTCTTTCATCTCTGTCAATCGTTTTTCCATCCGCTGACTGTTAGATACAGAGTGGAACGTGATCTGTTGGTTACTGTAGGTAAGTGGCTTGTTGTAGCAGATACGCTCAGATACAGCAGCAACTGTATACACTACCACTCAAAGTTTTTGGTCACCAAGCTGCATTTACATGATAAAAAATATAATTAAAACAGTAATAATTGTGAAATAGTATTATAATTGAAAATAGTTGTTTTCTATTTTAATATATTGTAAAATAGAATTTATTCCTGGGATGCAAATCTGAATTTTCAGCATCATTACTCACATGATCCTTCAGACATGTGTCAACCGATTTATACAATGGTAGATATATTTGTATAATATTATTCATAATGTGATATAAGAACTTATAACCACTTTCTTTCTAATGGGGGTTAATGACACAATTTTATGAAAACTCTATTAATAGGTATAATTAAATGTGGGTGCACAATTAGTCATTTTGACATCTCTTAATTATTGTTTCACTAAAGCACAGATGGTTTAAAAGATAATGCATGCTCACATAAAATACAGAAAGCTATAAAACACAAAAAATAAAGTGATGGAAAGACTAGAAGCCTTATACTTCATCCTCACAATATCTCGTGTGAATTTATATTCCACATGACTCTGATTATTATTTTAAACTTTAGCTCACAATTACCTTCTTTTCTCTAAGGCAGAAATTGGCTTCCATGGGAGACAAAATATGAACATAACACAATTACAACATGACAGATGTTCACTGCAGCAGACACCAAAGGCTGTTTGAGGTTGACACAAAAAAGAATCAAATGTCATTTAAAGTGGATGTTCTGTATGTGAAACCCAATTTGCAGTGGCAAACCCGTTAGCCCTTGTTATTTCCTCCCAGCAGTATTCCAATGTCATTTTTATATTTTAATGAGTCCTACTGAAACTCACTCTCAGTAGACTATAAATAACAACTCCCATTATTAACATAGGATTAGCCCTTCACAATCATTATACCCGAAGAAAACAAAACATCTCATTTAGAAAAAGTCATACAAATCTTAACAGCTTTTTGTTGATCCACATTGCAGACCAGAACTTGGCGCACGCTGACCAAAATCACCTATTTGGAAGCATTACATAATAAATATCTTGAGACAATGAAGTCTAGTTTTCAGGGTTCTGGGATCATCTTGCAGGATGTTTAATTGGCAGGATGCGCTGAGAAATTACTTTTAGAGGTCGTCAAATTTACAGGTAAAGGGTTCTACTGCTCACGCTCTTATTGTGCATATCCATCCATCAACACACAAGAAAAAATGAGACTCTTCAAGGTCTGAGATCTGAATGCATCCGTCTACTTATGTTTGAGTGTAAAGTGTAAGACTGTAAGACTGAAAGTTCATGAAATTCAGTGGCCTTATGCTCTTAAAAATGTCTGAATGCCATTACATTAGATAACAAAATAAAACCATTTTACTGTATGCAAACAAATACACTTTTCTCATTCATGTTTCTAGATGATTTTAGGGGTAATATCAGGGTTATTATAGTAACCTAAATGTAAAACTAAAAAATGTTAATAAATAAAAGTATAACTTTAAAAAAAAAAAACAAAAAAAAAAAAAAAAAAATATATATATATATTAATATCTCGATATATATATATATATATAATAACACCTAAACTTGTTTTTTTTCAGCTACTATATCATTTGATTTAGTTACCATGATGCACTACAATAAACTAAAAATAAGGATATAAAATAATACAATCTACAATAAAAAATGACAAAACACAGCAAAAGATAACTTTTTAACTATATTAAAAACGAAAATATAAATTAAAAACTATAAAATGAAAAAAAAACGAATGCAAAATATTAATAATATGTATAATATATATCTCAATAATACAAAATATCATATATATAGCCTAGTCAGATCTCTTAAAGTTTGACAACCAGAATGTGCCCAAATACTTTTTCATCTTCACTTCAGACATCATTTGTTTTACAATAAACATATTGTTTTAATTTAAGACCTAATAAACTTTGGCTACACTTTATTTTAAGGTGTCCTTTTTACAGTAAAATTATACATTTAAGTACTCAGTAATATATTAACTACATGTACTTACTATATGGTTAGGGTTAGGATTAGGGTTTGGCTTAGGGTTACTTGCATTTAATTATGCATAATTTATTGTTATTATAAGTAATAAGGAAGTACATGTAACAAGGACACCTTAAAATAAAGTGTTACCTAAACATTTATACTAAAACTAACGTTTTACTTAAGAAAATGCTTGTTTGATATTTTGATATCTAATGCAATGATATTCTTACAAGTGTCCAAATATTTTAACAATACCTGCAAATGTCACTCGTGGAAAAAAAATGAATTCATTATATATAACAAAGTCATGTAAATAAATTGCATGTTGCTACATAAAAAAAAACAATGCTGCAGAATAAGCCTTAACTGCCATCTTACTGGTTCCCAGGAGGCTGTGGGGCTCTGACTGCCGTCTCCCTGTCCGCCCCTCTTGGTCCTTGCGTTTTTTGGTCCCTCTCAAGCTGCTAAAGCGTTTCATGGGTGGTGAGGGAGTTCGGAGAGGCTGTGGACAGTGCAATAGGTCATTCCGTACCCATAGACAGTGCTGGAAGAAGTTTTAGTTGGATCTCTTCAGTTACTTCCAGGCCTTGGATCTGTATCACCCAATCATTGAGCAAGTGACAGGTGCTCTTCAAAGATCTTTAACCAAAGTTGCTTCCTTCAGGATTCTTCAGCTTCTTTTTCTAGCTCCTTTCTCTCACAGACTCTTGTTTCTGTTTCACAGCTCTGAATCAGTGGCCGGCCGGCTGGCAAGCCTGCAGCAGATTGTCAAGTGCAGCTGTGTGTACGCCAGTGTGTGTGTGTGTGTATGTGTGTGTGTGTGAATTCATGCCTTCAAAACAGCATGTGTAACAGGGAGACTGTAAAAGGAAACCAACCCATGCTTGCTTTGGAATTGCTGGTGATTGGCCAAACAGCAGTAAACTCCGCCCACTCATTCATATTTCAAGTCCTTTCACATATATTAAGTGTATCTGCGTGAGTGAACTGTTTTTTGGGGGTTTAATATTAGACAAAGCAAAAGAGAAAAAGATATATAGTTAGAAAGAAATTTCACCATCTAGTGTGCAACTGAACTTTGTTAATATGAAAGAAACTTCTCATTTCATGTGGTCTCTGACCTCCTCTGGTTCGAAGTCAGTTGATTTAAAAAAAAAAAAAATCTCATTAAGGAGAGCACAAAAAATAATCAGGGAACCATAAAATAGGATTTAACCTTTCTGAAAACCTTGCCAAACTGAAATGAATGCAGCGCCATGGGAGAACATTCCTGTTTAATGCAAGGTGAAATCTTATTTCTATTTGCTTATTAGTGGTGCTAGCAAAGGCAAGTATCACTATTACTATTATAAAGAAATTAATACTTTCATTCAGTTTCCACAGAAATATTAGGCAGCACAGCTGTTTTCAACATTCATGATAATAAGAAATATTTCTTGAGCACAAAATCAGCATATTAGAATGATTTCTGAATCATGTAGCGTTGAAGCCTGGAGTAATGATGCTGAAAATTCAGCTTTGCGTCACAGGAATAAAGTACATTTTAAAATATACTTAAATAGAATATATTAAATACGTCTATTTGCCGCTTACACAAACTATACAATAAAATTAATTAAAACTAAAAATAATAATAATTAAATTGATTGATACATGAATTACCATCAATTTGAAAAAGTGACCAAAAACATTGCAAGGCTTATAATATATATATATATATATATATCTATAGTAATTATATATTATATATTTAAAAATAAATAAATAAAGTAATATATATATAATATATATATATATATATATATATATATATATATAATATATATATTATATATATATTAAAGCAATTTATAAATAATAAAAAATAAATATATATATATGTTTTTTTAATTTTTTAATAGCTCACTGTTGCTGGCACTTACACTTGTAAGTAATGAAACTTCATTAAGCTTTGAACATGTTCCTGCATTATTTATTGGCACCGTAAGCTTGTCTGCTCAACTCTGGCTGTAATATAAACTGACATTACTTAAAATCGATGCACAAAATATCAGATCAAATCTGTATCTTGCCCTGTAACACAGCAAATCTGGAAGTCTCAAAAAGAATACCCCGGTGAAATCCAATATCTGGGTCATGAAGTGTATTCCATTCAAGGAAGAAAAACAATCTCAGTGACGATCACTTTAGCTAATGAATGCATGTCCCTGGTGATAATAGCCATCAACATCTGATCACCCCCTGCTTCCTGTACCATCATAAACAAATCATTCTCTGTCAGTGCACTCAAGGCACCAAATTAATCACATAATAGTGGGTAAAGTCACACTGCCAGGCTCCACGCCAAGAGATAGTTGTGTAAGCAGAATTAGATGGGCTTTGAGTAATCACCTCTCCTTTTCCAAACTCTCCACTGTCGTTCCTTGTCAGGGGCACTTAGGGTCCTAATAAGCACTTCTAAAGACGCTCATTTGAGCCCAAAAAGTGCCTTTGGTGAGAAACGAACAGCTAATCCCTTCCAAATCCACTGTGCTTCCTGACATCTTCAAAGGCCCAGGGTCAACACAACACTGGAAAGGACAGGGTCGGTTTTTAGGACAAAAATGCAGTCAGGAACCACTAATGGAGCCGGAGCAAAAAACATTCTTTGTTTGAACAGTCATGTAAAAGTCATGGTTTTTAGGTGTTGTGTGTTCTAGACCCACCACGGACAGCAGCTCTGTTCTTAAACCTAGTGCGCTGTCTACCAAGACAACATTTTAAAACTGCTCTTAAAGTTAGGTGGGAACATTATGCTGCGATACAGGATACTTTGCTTTTGCCAAATCCTAGGCAGCAATCCCAGAATGCTTTGCAACACGCTCAGTGAAAAATACATCCACGTTGTTGACAGAAACATTGACTATTAATCATGGTTGTGCACCATTTAGAATGGAATTGAATTGCAATTCAAATTTGACTGCAGGGAAGCAGAATTTAAAATAAATTGAAATTCAGAGAAATTCAAATCATTGAAATTTAAAGATTATCAAGAAAAACTTTGAATTTTGGCATGACAAAGCTTTATTTGAAAGTTACAATATTACAGTAAAACAGTAATATTGTGAAATATTATTATAAATTTAATATATTGTTATTTCAGTAATATATAGATACTTTATATATATAATGGTATTTATATATTAAATATATTATTAATATGATTAATGACATAATTAAAAATGACTAGTTACTAGTTTGATATTTTTTAAAATGTAATTTATTTCTGTGATGCAAAGCTGAATTTTCAGCAGCCATTACTGCAGTCTTCAGTATCACACGATCCTTCAGAAATCATTCTAATATGCTGTTTAGCTGCTCAAGAAACACTTATTATTATTATTATCAATTGTGCTGCTTAAAAATCTATCATGGTTTCCACAAAATTATTATTTTCAGGATTCTTTGATGAACAAAAAGCTCAAAACTATTTATTTGAAGTAGAAATCTTTGTAACATTATAATCCTAAATGTCTTCTTTGCTATCACTTATGATTAATTCAACATGTTCTTGCTGAATATAATGATTAATTTAATCACACTGACGGCAAACGTCTGAATGGTAGTGTAGACAAGTTTGAATACATTTCATCATATTTAATAAATTAACTTTTGTGGACTTTGGGGAAATCATTTTTATTTTCCAGTATTTATCACCTGTTTTGAATTTCTTTAAATTGCATTTTAGTGAACTCCTCAGCTTCCTGTGGTGTGAAGCCAATTCAATTTCACACTCATGAACTGAAAGGGAGCCAGTTCTTCAATTCAGAACTCAACCCATGTAGCTTAGCAACACGCTAACATTAGAATCCATTGTGAGCTGCTGCTTACAGTATATAGAGCATTCCAGATCAGTCACTTATGAGGTTCTGTATCAGCTGGCACAGGCTGCTTGTGTATAGGCAGGAGACAGCAAGGCCGCTCACAAGAGCTTTTGTATCCATCAGCAAGTACTGACCTGCTTTTCTATGGTGTCAGAGCTGGAAAAGCCTTCCTATTCCATTTGCCTGATTTAATAAGCTTTCATGTGAGAGTGAGCCATGCCAAGTCACTGGATATCTAAGAGTGGGGCTGCTTTCTACTGCAGGTCACCTTGTACTTTTGGAGTCAAGCATCTTAGAAAAAAGAAGGTGGCGGCCTATGAAATGGCAGAGAAAATCAGTGGTCATACAGACCACTTTTATGGTCCTGTTTGAAAGTCTTACAGGACTTGAGGGTGAGTAAATAATAGGGCCTTTCGCACTGCGGGAACCTTTTCATAGTACCAGAACTAATTGTGGAACTAACCACTTTTCTGCGTATTCGCACCGCTGGAACTGGGAGCGATTTTAGCACCGGACTGCCTTTTTCGAGAACCAAATTAGCTCCTACTCCGGAGCAGGGTCTAACCAGCACAACTGGTACTAATCGTGACGTAAGTAGACATTGATTGGCCAAACACGTATGAAAACACCCTCACCCACCATGATTTAAAACACCGTGTAAACATACTGTAAACATTGTGTCAACTTATTTTGCAAGTATGGAGAACAGCGATAGATGGACGGACGCTGAAGTGCAGACACTTGTAGCAAATGTAGCACTGCCAGTTGTCGTTGGAGATTCGTAGTCCTCCTTTCCGTTCTTTCAATCGTTTTACGTATACGTCGACTTTCCATGTCCATTATTGTGAAACCCGCGAGACACACCAAAAACACAGCTCCGATCACAGCGTCATCCATCCTCCTGTTGTTAACGTAGTTCTAATTTGTTTCTGTTGTTGAACGCAGCGCACAAATGACATCGCTGTCGACCAGCTTACGTCACTTCCTAGTACACACTCTCGGTGCAAATGCAACACTTTAAATGGTACTGGGAAATAGTTCGCGCAAAATCGTCCCAGTACTTTAGTACTGTACGCTTAGTTCTGGAACTAAAGCGGTGCGAAATGCCCTAATGACAGAAGTTCTCAGAGGTCAGAGATGCTTTTTTGCTGTTTCTCTCAGTGAGAATGTTCTGAAAGATTGCCACAGAAAAGACAGTCTGTAGCCTCTTCCCTAATAAGGATATGCCTATGCTATTTCTTTTGACAGGAAATTATGTGCAAACATTGCAGTTTTCTGTAAATACTCCAGTGATGAACAGTATTCCCAGATAATGCCGGAATGAGGGTGAGGAATGCACTGCGACATTCCTCTAACATTATCTAGATGTTATCCAGATGTTTGGGTAAATGTTAGAAAGCTAAAAATGCCACATAGTGAAGTGATTTTGACAACCATAATTTACTTTTTAAACCAGCTTTTAATTCAAAATAATGTCTGTAAGGTAGTACCTTAATTAAAATTAGTTTCAAGTTTTAATTAAATATTTAAAAATTAAACATTTCACACTCCAATTACTATAATACACACACACAAACACATATATCTATATATATATATATATATATTAGTATATATATACACACCGACACTCAAACAAATGAATACATATTAATAAATATTATTTATAAAAAATAAGTAATTTCAATTACATTTTTAAGAAATCATGGACTCAATAATAAATACAAACAATATACATATCTAAAAAATATATAAATATATAATATTATTCAAATATAACATTCTCTAATAACATATACTGATATATATAAAGCTAAAATTGCAGGTTTAATTATAGTCTGTTTTTAATAATATATTATAATAACATAATTCATATATTAAATATATATTATAAAAAATACCAGATTGAACATTTTATTTAAATTAATTATACAATTCATTTTGCATTGAATATAAAAATGAAAAAAAGAAAAAAAAAAAAAGATTCATGATATTACTAATTTAGCGACAATTTAATAAATGAGAAAATACATATAAATTAATATAATATAATATAATATAATTAGTCCTGTCAAACGATTAATCTTGAAGTTTTTGTTTACGTAATGTGTGTGTGTTGACGTGTATATTTATTATGTATATATAAATAAAACACCTGCATGTATATTGTGACGAGAGGGGTGGGGCCGAGAGCCATGAGAATGGAGTGAGGCCGGTGGAGGAAATGCTAATGCGCGACACCTGCGCCACTCACCGGTCTCGAGTCTCACGAAGGAGCTCCGGAAGGATAAAAATGAGGAGTGACGACAGTGAAAGACGAGAAAGGACCAGGCCTGGATTTTATTTTGTGTTTTGTGTGCGGCAGTAGTCCGCGAGGGGCTGCCGCTTTACTTTAATTTTGTGTTTGTTTATTTTATTAAAGTCTTTAAATGTTCGCAGGTTCCCGCCTCTTCTTCCAGTGACTACGAACTTTGTTACAATAGATTAGAAAAATGATTAAATGATTTATAGGCTATATGGAAAATTAGTTTTTTTTTAAGTTAAGGAATATATCATGTAATAGTTTCAAAAACTACCATGCTGTATGGTGTCTTGTAACATATACAGAAGAAATATACAAAGTACACACACATTATGTAAACAAAAACTTTTATTTTGGATGCGATTAATCGCGATTAATCATTTGACAGCACTAAATATAATATAATAGTTATTTAATAATATTTGTTTATTTATTCATTTACAAATACTAGAAATGCATTAGTACAGGAAGACCTATACGTGACCTATAAGTGAGTAGATCAAAATCTCACTAATACCACCTGGACCTCTGAAAAACAAGCCTGCATTTTCCCAGGGAGGTTCTCTGTGTGTGTGTGTGTAGATGGAAAAAAGGGACACAAAGGCAGGAGACGGAATATTTCAGCAGGATCAGATGATTCCTAAAGGGTTCTTATCACTCTCTGTGCTGACAGGAACAGACCCTGCACTCCACACATCCCAAACTAAAATTAACTCTTGTCCCTCACAGACTGGATTACATAACTGCAAAGCCGGCTTCTGCTCACTGTGTTCAAATCATCACAGGACTGGTGCTGTTGAAACCTGTGGGTTATGTGCTGCCTGTCAGCCTGAATGTCCAAAGAGTTATAAAAACACCTAAACTACGAGACAGTGACCAGCCGTTTACAGTATATAAGTAGAATATTACCAAATTATACATAACTTTCCTATACAGATATGTAAGTCCAGTGATGGTATCAGATAATACAATGGTATTGTATGATAACTATAATAATATACCATGCATGGTATTCAAATGTAGCTACTTTAAAGAATCAAATGGTTATACCGGGATTTTAATATATAGGCCTATCGTAGTGTACCATGCAGTGTTGTTGTTGCTAACTAAAAGTAAAACAATTATTATTATTGTTGTTGTTGTTATTAATAATATTTTACGTTTCACATTTTTATTGAAGTAAAGAAGGGGGGGAAATACTGAAATAATATACTAAAATTACATCATAAATAAATCCTAGAAGAAAAAATCAACAAAAGAATATAGATAAAAACATAAACCAATAGAATTCTAAAAAACAAAAACTAATAAAAATGGCAAAAGGACATAATAATTACTCAATTATAAATGAAACGGAAAATTTAAAACCATTTTAATGCTATAATATTATTACTATTACTACTACTATTACGATAATATTATAGGTATAAATAAAACTACAATGCAACCATTAACAAGCGGCGATTTCAGCGCGGCATACCAGAGTATACCCATTAGTACATGTCCAAAAGTGTACTACCATGGTACTTTTGTGGATATTAATATATAAATCTAAAGTTTAGGCATCAATCGATTTTACTTCATTTTTTTTCGGTGGGGTCAATCAGTCACTGACCAATTCTTACTTCGTTGCTGAATGACTCGCTTTTTTGAAAGAATTGAGTGAAGTAATTGATCAACAACCACTTATTCATAGGACAGTATTTGCCGCCACCTACTTCACTTTTTAGTTTAAAATTATTAAGTAGTCTAGTTTCATCATTTCATATTTCAGTATTCATGTTTTTTTCATATTATACTTTAATCTATAAAATTAGTAATGCCTTTGTAAGAGCAGTGTAAATGCATGTACAAGTGCTTCTTAAAAAAAAGAGTATAGAGCCCTGCCCTGTTTATTATCTATGGCTTTTTGTTTTTTAATAATGATAAGGCACTTAGCCAATGTAACTTTTAAACATATATTTTTAAAGTGCATCCCGTGTATCCACCCTAGAACCGCCCCTGATTGTCCAGTCTATTTTTCAGTAGTATATGAAATATTAAACATAAAATTCTGGTCACAGATATTCATAACATGCACTTTCTGTTTTTCCCCATAGATGGTGGTAAAAGAAGAAAATAGCCTTATTTGGTCACTATAGAGGGCATGGTGTCACACAGATGAACACAGACATGTGTGACAGTCACTGCTGAGATAAGGCCGCTGCGCGCTGCCACACTCGTCACAGTCACCTGCCAGCTGCTGAACCCGTTTATTTAACCGTTGCCTGTGGCGATGAGCTGTGACTCTTTGTAAACCTGCGCTCCAGGAGCTCAGAGCTCATGGCGTAAATTTAGTGAGGATGCGTCGAGGAGAAAAGAGCCACCGACTCTCTTTAGCCTTTCCCTCATGGGCTTCAATGCTCGATGTGCTCCTCATTGTCCTTTTTCTTTTCCTCTCACACTCTCCAGCTCCTGGGAACACATGACTGATTGTGCTTTCCTGAACATATTTGACCCTGAGCACAACAGACCAGTCATACGTCGCACGAGTAGACTTGTAGCATAGCCAACAATACTTGTTGGTCAAATTATTGAACTTTTTCTTTTCGCCAAAATCTTAGGATATTAAGTAAACATCATGTTCCATGAAGATATTTTGCAAATTTCCTTACCTTAAATATATCAAAACTTAACCTTTTATTAGTAATATGCATTGCTAAGAACTTCATTTGACTACTTTAAATGCATTATCTGATTATTTGTTTTTTTTTTTGCACAATATGGTTTATATCTTAACAACCATACTCGAAAAAGCATATTTATTTCAGATTTTCAGATGATATCCTGATTTTCAAAAAATGTACCCTTATGACTGTGTTTGTGGTCCAGGGTCGCATATATAGAATTGTATGTTTCAAATATATGTTGATGATCAAGGAAATAGCAATACTTGTAAAATATATTTAGTATAATATATTACTTTATTTATTTATTTATTGAATGTCAGAAGCATGAAACCAATGAATAAATTCAAGAGGCAAATTTTAAGGTCACTTTTGTTTGTAAAACATTTACAATAGGCCTACTGCTGCAAAACCAATGGAGAATCCAGACGTTCTCAGACAATCTTTCAATAATTCTTTACTTGAGCCCCATCTAGTGGTCACAGAGGAACATGACACGAAAAGCCACTACACATTTTATTTACACACCGTGCAAAAGTTTGGGGCTCAGTAAGTTTTTTTTTTAATAAGATTTTATTTAGAAAGGCCGCATTCAATTGATCCAACAGTGACAGAAAATTATTAATTTTATTCAAAAAATACAAAAAATTTATATTTAAATTACTATTTTTTAAATATTCATTTAAAAAATGTTGTTCATAAGAACAACATTTTTTAAAATTGATATTTAAAAAAATGTTGTTCTTATGAAAAAAAACCCATCAAGATTTTCCATTAACTATTAACTGTTTCAAAGCGAATAATATAATAATACTAATAATATATAAATAGGAAGAAATTTTTACTGTACTCAAACAGCTATCGAAATGATTTCTAAAGGATCGTGTTACCACTGAAGCTGAGTAATGACTGTTGCATGTACGTTGCCGACAGGAATAAATTATATTTCAAAATACATATATATTAAATATATAGATAATGCTAAATTGCAATCATATTTTATGATTTATTTTATTTTATAAACAATATTATTTGTCACATAAATGCATCCCTGGTGAGCATAAATTAATTGTTTTATAAACTTAAAGTTTGATAATAAATATAAGGATATAATATACAGACAGCCAAATATATAACATGTATTTACCAGACATACTTCCTTTTAGTCTAGTTGTGATCTTGATATCAGTAAATTTCGTCCAGTAGGTAGCGATACAACCAAAGAATCATATTGTAGCACATAGAAGGATGACACAGCATCAGTTCTTCCTCATCACAGTTTTCTTGAGGTAAAACCTGAATAGCTTTCATATTAGAGACATACAGGCGTCCTCATCTCCAGCTGCCTGTGCTGAGGAGCTCTGAGGATGTCTTAGAGCCAAGGATTAATTTCAGTTAATATCATCTGCATGGAAGCAAGCGTGATTGAATTATGGGCTTTCTGCATTCTGATGTCACTGTCTGGGTGCAGCCCAATTCCCGGATATAATAGAATTGAGAATTTCTCCGGCAAGTTCTGAGTGTCATTTCCTGAATGACAAACACTGCTTGAACAGAAGCTGCTGTCCATCAGTGTTCATCAAGCTCAGTGTCACTGCCGCAAACACATCCATCCCAGATAACAGCACAAAATAACCTTGTCTATAATAACCAGGATTTGATCAATACAGAAATGGATCTACAACTCATATATGCACTTGTAGAGAAGCGTGTATTTGTGTGCAAAGGCACCAGATCCACTCAGCAGATAAAAACCTCATTATACAGATCAATATAATCTAGTAATAAAAACGTAGCTGAGAAAAACATCTTCCTTTTCTCTCGAGTGCCTCTAATAGTCTCCCTCGATGTGTTTTAATCTTTCCAGCTCTGCCTTACAATCAGACAGAGGCATCCAACTCACTGCTCCAACTCTGTATTGAATAATAAATCAATACTGTTGTTTTTTGGCTGACAGGAAAGTCTGCCAGCCAGAGCAACTAATGGATTGTCGGAGAAGCATAGTAGTGTTGTTATATAAGTGTGTACATGTATGAAGAAGATTATTCCCAACTGTGTGTATTGAAGCTGTGGGTCAAACACACAACACACACACACACACACACACACACACACACACAAACACATTTACACTACATTTGGTTTTCACTGCATTCAGATCAGAACTTTTTTCAGTAAGACATTTCTTACTACTGTCAGCTGCACAAAAAAAGTGTCCTGATATTAATTAATATGCAAATTTGATACAGTCCATAGATACGCATAGTGTATATAGTGGGAAAACCTATTTATGTTATTTATGCAATTTTACACATTAAATCAAATCATTCTGTTATATCTTTCACAACGTAGTTGAGAATCATCTTTATTCAAAGTTTGGTATTAAAAGAATCGATTGGTGATTTAAAAAATCCCACTGGTTTTGCCTTTTCATGTCTATTCATGTTTTCTTTTTGTTTTTTGTTAAAAAATGTACTCCTGGTGTCCTCTGTAGAGGACATAGCATAACAATAAAATAAAATAAAAATAAATTTTCAATTGTTATGATGTTCTAAACAATGTAATGACATAAAAAAAACTACATTCACAAAACTTTTTTTTCTGGTAGTCAGGAGGATACATACACACACACACACACATTCATAAACTTATTTACACAATCATAGACTTATTAATAATGTACAGTTTGTTTATTAGTAAAAATACTTTAATAGATTATACAAATATTTATTATTTAATATTTCCATATAAACATTTTAATTTACTATAACTACAAATTTTATGAATGTGTATTATTATTTTAAAATCATTTAAATAAAACCATATATGATGTTGTTTTTATTTTAAATTATGTAAATATAATTAAATAATTGGTAATGTATTTGTTTCATTAATTACATAAACCAATTAATACAACCTTATAAATAAATAATTTTGTTTTATTTTAACATATTTTTCATTTGATTTATTTATTCATTTAAGTATATATTTTATTTATGAATATAAGACCCATGACCTTCAACCTACTTTCACCACTACACCGTAGTACAACAGAGAGACCAACTCCACCTACATATCCAAACTCAAGCAAACACTTAAATTACTCTTAATCATCTAATTATAGGTCACTCTGTTCTCATACGTCTTCCAAGACAGGCTTTAATTTGATAATTATTGATTGCACTTTCAGTGTGTGGGAACGAAGGAGATTTCATCTGATTTATATTTTCCTTGTTAAACAGATTAGATTATCCAAAGACAACAGCCAAATACTACGTCTCTACGTACAATGTTTTTGTTTTGCTTTTAAATAACAGTCATTTAAAATGTCACCTCACATGGATAGTTTAAAGAACTGTTGCAGTAAAATAACTGCATGCTTTCTTAATTATCTTAACTAAAACTACAACATCTTTGTCTCTCAGTGCCATTTTAAACACAACCAAGAAAGTAAACATTGTCAGGAGCCCAGAAAACACAAAGTCATTAGTCATCAAGGATAACACTGCATTTGAATAACATACTTTCATCTAGAAATATGACCATCATTCAGTAACCATATATCATAAAAGTAAATCATAAAAATATTAAACTGCCAAAAAAAAGTAAAATATAATTCTTGTATATATATATATAAACTGAGTAAACGTCAAAAAGTATTAGCTACTAAAAAGCAGCCTTTATAGACCACTCTCCCTCTTCTTGGTTCTGATAGTTAAATGGATATTTAACTAACGTGGATAACATACAGTATGTGACAGCTGAATTGATTATCAGGGTCTTATGCATTAAGAAACACCCACGCCTCCATTAAATCAGCACACGGTGCAATTATCCGAATCATTGCACACCCCGGGCTGAGCTGGACCCAGACAACCTGTGAAAGGTTTCACTAAACGCTGACTCACTCCACACACTGATGTGATAATGGCATTCATAGCATCTCATCTCAGCAATGCCAATTCATATTCTGAAGCTTGTTGATCTTTTAGTGCATATTTTAGAGATTATGGAAGTTTGTATCTGGATACTGGTATCATATATAACATTAAACAATATTTTAGCCTGGCTGAATGTTAGGTTCACACTCAAAATAAGAGGTTAAGTATAAGTTAAGTCATAGAATTAACATCACAATTAATCAAGACTACATTTACAGATGATCGCCGACCCAGTACTAATTGAGGAGCAGTACACATCAAACATTTTTAGATTGAAAAACATACCTAAAAAGTATTAATTATTCACTTTCAAAGGGCTTATCTCCTGCATATTTTTAAATAATTAAAATATTTTCCCAGTCAAATGATAAAGTTGGTCTGGGTTTCTTGCATTAAAATGTATTTTAAAAAATTACAAATAAAATAAAAAAAAAATGGGCCAAATTTACACATTTACCATTCAAAAGTTTGGGGTCAGAGATTATTTAATGTTTTTGAAAAAAGTCCCTTATGCTCACCAAGGCTGCATTTATTTGATCAAAAACACAGTAAAAACAGTAATTTTGTGAAATTTATATTCAATTAAAATAGCCGTTTTCTACTTTAATATATTTTAAAATGTCATTTATTTCCTGTGGATGGCAAACGCTGGAATTGTTCAGCATCCTTACTTACTTTACTTCAGTCTTCAGTGTCACATGATCTTCAGAAATCATTCTAATGTGCTGATTTGGTACTCAAAAAATATTTCTGATTATTATTAATGTTAAAATCAGTTGTTACTTAATATTTAGTTTTTTCAGGATTCTTGATTAATAGAAAGTTTAAAAGAACAGCATCATTTGAAATAAAAAGATTTTGTATCAATGTAAAAATCCATACCACTACTTTTGATCAATTTAATGCAACCATGCTAAATAAAGTATTCACTTTTCTTTCTTTCTTTCTTTCTCTCTCTCTCTCATCCTCCTCTTTTCTTTCTTTCTTTCGCGCCTCTTCTTTCTCTCTCCACTTTTCTCTTTCTTTCTTTCTTTCCTTCTTTCTTTCTCTTTCATTTATTGATTTTGGAATGGTAGTGTATACTTTTAGTAGTTTCAATAAATAGTCTTGGTAGTCTAGGGATTTTTAAGTTATACTGTAAAAGTCAGTTATCAAAAGTATTTCCAAAGAGGAAGGGAAATGTGATTTGTCATGATGACCCATTGAAATGTTTTTCCTGCTTTTTCAGATTGTAAGCATTCTGGCAGCTGTTTAAGAGATTGACAATACGTGTCTCTTACCTTTCCTGGCCCGAGAGAAAAGTTTGATGCTGACAGGAGACGTGGAGGGATTGGTGGAGTCTTTGGAGGATGAGCGAAAGATTCCGGTGAAGCTGCGGCGACGTGAACACTTGGGTGAGGAGTCGTGGTTGGAGGAGTAGGGGAAGACGGGTTTGGGAGATCCAGGGCAGTTTCTGAATCGGGCCGGAGCGGACATGGGGCTAGAGGGCCGACTAAACGGACCCCGGCTGAAGAAGTTTTTGCTCGGGCTGGCTGAACGGCAGCTAAGCTCCCCCTGAAGAGTAAATACAATCACATACAATATTAGGACAACAGCTAGTCAAAGCAGATTTTTACATTTCCTGAAGATATCACAACTAGAAGTCATATGCACAATATAATGAATGAAACATTGCACTTTTGAGCATATATTGAGAGAAATATTGATCCTTGAGATTTTAAATCATAGAGCAATGTCAGAAATGATCCATTTTATGCATACAAAATCATCAGTGAATGGCATTCTCTTACAGACTAAGCATATTTTCTGTTACTGTGACGTTATGCTGACCATTGACAGCATGTTTGAAGGACACGGACAGACAGACACTGAGATACTGAATGAAGAGACGTCATAACATTCAGATGAGTCCTTGATGTCTCCACCGTTCAATCACATGGGAATTTCACACAGCAAAACAGCCAGATCAAGCCACTGAAAACTGTTTAGACAGCCAAAAGAACAGATGGCCTTGTTTTGTCAAGAGGCTTTTGTTAAATCAGAGAGGCTCACACAGTGGCATAAATACCTCACTGTATACCTAAAAACACTACATAACTATCCCATCTATCTCGCTCACTTGCTCTCAGAATACACCAAAGTGGGATTTGTAACTGAGTTAAGGGAAGATTCACGGTCAACTGAACTTCGGCCACATTACTTTCCCTCCAGCCTTTGTTATTATCATAAGCTAACACTAAAACTATTATAAACATGTTTGTTCATTGAAATAACGCTGAAAGAAATACAATAAATATAACATTAGATGAAATTGAAAATTAGAAATGCGGCCTAAAATTACTTACTGAAATAAAAAAAGTAAATTAAAACTAGTGCTGGGCAACGATTAATCGCGATTAATCGCACTCCAAAATAAAAGTTTTTGTGTACATATGTGTGTTTACTGTGTATATATATTATGTATATATACATACACACACATGCATGCATGTATATATTTAAGAAAAATACGTTATGTTTATATTTTAAATATATTTATATATAATATAAATTATATTCTGTAATCTTTTCTAAATATATACTGTATGTGTTTCTTTATATTAAATATCAATATACACAGTACCACCCATATATTATGTAAACAAATACTTTTATTTTGAATGCGATTAATCGAGATTTCTAAAGAACATCCTGGCCACTGCTGTCAGTATAATGAAAGTAAATGAGGAGTGGGATTGCCAAGCTCCAAAATGACAAAATATCACATCAAAGTGTTATATAATACAACTCTTGCACTATATTTCAAGTCACATGACAGCTTTTGTGAGAAAAAGACTGAAATTGAAGTTGTTTTTCATGAAAAACCTTGAGATACTCTTGGTATGTTCATGAGAAAAAGTAGTGATGTGAATGAATTGAGATCTTTTCAATGAAGCGGTTCAGTCAGTACACAGTGTTAGTCTAGTTCTTAAAGGGATAGTTTACCCAAAAATGAAAATTCTCACTAATTATTCACCCTCATGTTGTTCCAAACCCAGAAATTTCATAATCATTAAGTTCAACTTAATGATTCATTGCAGTGGAAGAAACAGTTTTCAGCCAATCATTTCATTTTGGATCTGTTCCTCACACAGAACCTGTCAAATGTTTTCAGAAGACTTGGAATATAGCACACAATCATATGAATCAGTTTCATGAAACCTTTATTGTGTTTTTTGAATGTGACAAGTGTCTGTGTTTCACACACACACACACACAGGTTTGTTTTTATGGTTTACGGGGACTCTCCATAGGCGTAATGGTTTTTATACTGTACAAACTGTATTTTCTATTGCCCTACACCAACCCTACCCCTAAACCTACCCCTTACAGGAAACTTTCTGCATTTTTAGATTTTCAAAAAAACTCATTCTGAATTATTTATAAGCCTTTTGAATTACGGGGACACTGAAAATGTCCTCATAAATCACCTTCTCGTTGTAATACCTATGTCATACCCATGTTATTATACAAATTTGTGTCCTCATAACCACATAAACATGCACGCACACACACACAAAAAAATAAAAAAAAAAAAAAAAAAAACAATGCTTACCGTTTAGAACACATGAGGTGAGAAATTAAATATTGTAGTTTTATTTGAACTATACCTTCAAAAGTCTGAAAAGACTAAGATGAAAGAAAACCTTTCTTTTGTACACTAAACAAAAGAAGTAATGACATATTTTTTAGTCTGAGTCCCTCGTTTGCGATGGAAACATTTGACTGTTTCTTTGTTGTAGAGCTGATGGAAAAAAGTCTACACTGACTCTGAGTTTTCACGGTCCTGAACCTTTGATCATGAGATAAGTGAAACATACTGACGCAGCAATTTACAACCTTTCAATTCACACTACCCTTATTTTGGTTCTGATCCAGAATCTAAGACATTCCTTTGGCAAACATGCATTTCATTTGCACACAAATGCTCATTCACACTGGTGATTCTGCATCGACCTTGCCGGGGGGGGTTAATAAAACATCTGTTCAACAAGGAGAAATATTAGCTAATATCCTGAGTCCTAGCAACAAAAACATCGGCAAATCAGTAAAGTGGAGCAGATTACATCTGATCATAAAATTAATACTCGAAAACCTCCTAAAGCATCAAAAGAGCCCTTCAGATTCAGTGACTCCAACTCACCTTCAACAGAAACAGCACCCTGACAGCTATCAGGTGATTTATCTCCTCTCTAGCCTTGCCTTGCTGGCCCCTGTAGGTGATTAGTTGTCAGATATGATGAATTCCCAGAATTCCTTGGGAATGTTTACAAAGGTAACAACTGAAGAGCAGATCCTGAGTTCCTAACCAAATGACTACAATGACAGTGGCACTGAAAGGTATTTGGACACATAAGCTATATTTAATTTCTGAAAGCATGTCTGTCAGATTTTTTAAAGGAATTAATACTTAAAAAAAAAAAAAAAGTACAACAGTTTCCACAAAAATTTTAAGCTGCACAGCTGTGGTTAATTGTGCATCAAATGCGAGGTCAGTAAATGCAAAAAGTACCATGGTAGACATAATTACAAATCAGGTTATTAGAGCAGACTCGTATCCCATCAGAGTGACAGCAGAGATCGAGGGCATCGAGGATATGGCAGCTTTCAGACTGCCGACACAAATGGAATGAATCTGCATTTCGCATTTTAACAACCTTTTGTGTTTGAATGACCAGATCATACATATAGCAACTCAGAATAATACTGATCTACAAATTTCTACTGATTTGATATCAGTTTCACACTCCGCTTTCCTTGAATCGATGAATGCAGCAAACGGGGAACTTTCTCGGAATTTGGCTATTGTTTTTGCAAGGTTCTCTCAAAGTTATGAACAAAATGTTGTTCAAGTAACCTTTATAGAATGCTTGTTCAAAGTGTTTAATAACCTTCTCAAAACAGCAGCACAGAAACATTTATACACCATTCTTCATGTTTTCTGAAAAGTTTGAGCTGGACATTTGTTTGACTTTGGACATTTGGACTGGACATTTTTTAAGAGTTATTACTTGTTTCAGAATGTTTGTTCCCATAACGTCCGCATAACTAAGAAAATAAACATGTTTAAAACAAAAAAATAGATATTTTGCACTTCAGAAGAACTTGAAATAACCACTTTACTGTTATTGTTTATCTTTCAATCATCAAAGAAGATCCAAGAAACAGGAAACTAAAGTTTGACTAAATGTGTAGATCTAGCATTTTGCCTTTAGGGGTGGAATATACATCACAGGGCTAGTGATGACTAAGGAAATTGCATAATTCAAACAAACCAATTAAATGTGTGATATACACATTCTTTGGAAGAATATGCAACTGTCAACAGCTTTTTCAGATTCATTAAAACATGACACAATATTGGAAGCACATAAAAAAACAATTATTTGTTAGTCACTCTAATGCTTTTTTTCACAACAGAAATTATTTTCAAAACCAAAAAAAACTGTTTTTACTTTTGGCACAGCCTTATGTGTTTGGGTTGTGTTACCTCCTTGGCATGTTCTGCATCTCCTTCCAGGAACGGCATGGCGAAGGAGCTCAAGTCCTGCGGAGAACAAACAAACACAATGATTGAGCTCATTAAAAATCACTTTCATGACTGTGGCACCTCTCATTTACTCCATACAAATACCATAATCAACAATTCACAGATCTACTGTGGCTTTCTTCTAAATGGATCAAAGGTTAAGCTCTACAGTACCCCAAAATCACAAGGAATTACACAAATAACAGGCACAGAGGAAAGAGTATAACGCTTTGGACAGTTAAACAGAAGCACATCACATAAGACAGATGGACACTCGGTGGGTGATCCGTCTAACCTGTACTGCCCAACCAGTTATACAAGAACAATTTGGAAGAACTCACAGCAGATCCAAAACGTCTCCACTGTCCTCCTTCTCAAAATTCCACTGACTTTTATCAACATCAGTCACTGCAGCTTCGTCTCTACTTCTTTCAGACAACACATCTTCACAGCCATGCAATGACAACTAAAAACATCGACACGGCCTCTGTCATTTAAACCGGTTTTTAAAGTAACATGATCTCATGTGACCGCCCTGCAATTTTTTCCCAGTCTGTGCGAATGGATGTAAAACCTGTAATGCACAGATTAAATCAAGCATCACTTAACCTCACAATAGACTCCCATTTTTGGACATCAGACAATGATTTCCAAGAAACTTCAAAGGGATCAACAAGCGTTTGTTCTATTTTACCAGGCCAGCTTCAAAAGTGACATATTATGCCCCTTTTTACAATATGTAATATAAGTCTCTGGTGTCCCCAGAATGTGTCTGTGAAGTTTCAGCTCAAAATACCCCACATATCCTTTATTATATCATTTTGAAAATGCCGATTTTGAGTGGAAGCAGAAACACACTATTTTCGTGCCTGTACCTTTAAATGCAAATGAGCTGCTGCTCACCGCCCCCTTTTCCAGAATACAGCTGCACCATTACAGCTTGGACCTGCTAAAAAAAATCTGTTTTGGTTCTGATTATCATGTTTATCGTGCTGAAATCATGCGTTTTAAACCACATGAGTTTAATCTTCTTATATACGGTTTTCTGAGCGCACACGTCCGAAGCACACGGAGAGAAAGCGGCTGTCACAGCATGTGAGTACTGAAATAAGTTCTCTTTCACACACAAGTTTACTTTAAAAACACACATGAGTTACAAAAACAGTCGGTTATGTCTGTAAAGATAAACAGCTGGGAAATAAATTGCTTGTTTATTTTAGATCTGTGTGGCAGCAGCAATATACAGTAAATAAATCCACTGCTCTCTTGTCTCCTCTGAGGCTGGGACTCTGTTCTGTGCTCGTCTGTGCAGACAAAGGCAGAACAGTTAGCATGTTTTGCTCAAATTTTCTCCATGGCATTAGAGCTGGTACAACGTTGTCGCTTGCGAAAACACAATGGCGGCGCCGTGGGTGCAAACTTGCAGATTAAGGGGTGGTAATATTATAATGAGATCCCTTTGCCACATCTCCAAGGGAGCGAAATCTGCTTGTTTTCTCACATGCTTGCAGAGAAAAGCTTACCAAAACAACGTGACTGGGTTAATTTTTTTCATGTTTCCTTGGTTGGTAGATGCCCCGGGGACCTGATTATAGCACTTAAAACCTGGAAAAGTCAGATTTTCATGATATGTCACCTTTAAGAAAAAGGCTCAAAAGCATGACGGATTGCATGGGGGTTGAAATGAGTAACGGGGGGCAGTTGATGAAATTGGTACAACCAGAATCCCTGTTTTTTCCCTTCTAAACAAAATATATTCTAAGAACATTTGACCAACTTTCCCATTAAGTTATGAAAAAGTTATATGCTTTCTGAACTGAACTTGATATGAACATTCGAAAAAACATAAGGTATGTTCAATTTTTGCATTTTGCAATCATTATGGGAATGTTACTTTCTCTGAACCATCTGAAACAATTAGTAAGTGGTAACATTTCAAAAAAATCACGAGACTAAAAGTTTTTGAACACTGAGTCCGAAATTTTTGCACGTTAAAAAATAAATACGAGCTCACATTGTGTCAATCACATTTACACACTGTCAGAAACTTTCGTCTGTCATAATTTTTTTTGGATTAGGTTAAATTTTCTGCGTTTTCGCATCCGTAGCAAGTAGAAAGGATGACGAATACGAAAAAAATCGATAAAAATGTTGGACTTGGTGTGCAAGGACCTTAACATCCAACTAAAATGTGCAAATGTTTTAGTAACGTAATTAGATAACTTAACATTCTCTTAACGTTAATGAAAGAACATTTGTTCAAAACTTTGAGAGATCCTTGCCAGAACATTCTGAGCACGTTCTCTGTTAACTGGGATAATTCTCGAACAACATTAAAAACATTTTCACAGCTAAATGAAGAAACTATAGCACAGTACAGCAGCTTGCAAACTTACACACAGGTTCTTCAATTCTTCATCCATTTTGCTGCTGTTTGCTAGAATCTCGCACCCTCAAAGACTAGTACCTAAACTCACTTTGGCAGTAACCTAAAGCTCACTAAAACGCTCAGAATCTGTAAATGTGACGCAGTGATATTTCAAACAACAGCACAAACCACAGAGTCACTGAAGTGCATGAATTAACTTTATCCTCATTACACAATCCGCTATTGTAGCTACACAGAGGACGATTGTTTAGCGGTCACTCCATATATTTGAGATGTATTAGTGTGATCTGTACCATGCAGTTTAAAAACCCTTTGCTAGCCTGACCTGTTACCCACTACACAGAGAATTACTGTAACCGGTGACACATTAAAAAGCACTACTGTTAGTGTTTCCTAGTGCACTTTTCTTATACATCCATTTACTTAATGAAATCAATACTAATAAAAGCATTAGTGATCGACTGAATCTGATATGGGTTTTTCTATGGTTGATGACATAGAAAGTAGGGTGGAATATGGCTGACAAACTGAAAATGTCAAATAATGTCAATGACATTTGCAGTCATCTAATGCATCTTTAAAAACTATTTAAATGTATTTTTGAGCAAATTTCAATATTAATATCCATATTCATAATGTCATTTTTCATAAATTCACTTTTAGTATTTAACAAAACAGATTTTACTAATTTAGACAAAATAGTATAGAATTTATAGTATATTGTCCATAACATGAAAATAACCTGAATATAAATATCTGTGCATCCCTATTAGTATTGTAATTACAATAAACCTGCTTCTATAAAATAAATAATTACATAAAACTGTATTTAAAAAAAAATTACGGTATGATTCACTTAAATTGAGTAAATGCTGACTTATCAGTTTTATTCAGATTTGTTACTATATTCAATGTGTTTTACTACTATATAGTAAAACACACTGAATAGGGTAACAAATCTGAATAAAACTGAAAATGATGAAGCATATAATGAATTTAATATGTGAATCATATAGTTAATTTGAACCTCAGCCAATGATACTCTACCTAGAACCTTTCACATTTCTCAACATTAGCACTTTTATTTCTATATTCGATGTATTTGTTATTTAATTTTTTCTCACAATTGTACAATCCAAAACTGGCTAATCGCTTTTAGCATCCTTTCCGTGTCTCTTTCATTACAACCATCCATTACGGCCTGACTCATGTTACTCCTCAACATGCAAATCTTCTTGTCTCACAAGGGGTCAGTCATATCCATGGTAACAGGATTGACTTTCAAAGCCTGAGACAGCAGTTCCACTCCCAACTGACAGAAATGTGAGTAAAAGCCAAGAAAAATCAAACCCATGAGTTAGAATTCAAATCAACGTCCTTGAAAATGTTTCATAAGATTTGTTTGCAACATGAGAATCAACAAGTACTTAAACTGCTTGAATTTCACAGCAAGTTGGCCAGATGTATTGGCAACATGCCATTTATCGTACCTCATCTCCCAATGTACAACACAGATCCGGGTCAGTTTCCTTATCTAGAAAAGAAGGACCACAGCCAAAGTAGAAAAGCCATCTGTCCTGTAGATGGGGAGCTCAATGCACCCCGCCTCCATATCCTTGGAGCCCAAGACCAGATTACAAACCCATATTTGCAGGCTAGAGATCAGGACAAAACATTACCTCTGCGAACAAGCACTGGAGAGCGATCAAATAAAAAACACCCTCTCAGATTCACAGAGTTACCGCTGCAGCGTTCTTGCATCGAGAAGCGAGCATTCGGAAATCCCATTAGACAAATGCAGGGTTGCTCCAAGGAGCAAGGACAGTCATAACTCACTGACATGATACAGCACCTCCCTTCAGTAACATGGAGGTCAGTGCGGCAAGTCTGGGGATTTGTGTGTTTATACCTAAATAAACCTAAATACAGGAAGGTAACAAGCTGGCTTGCAACTCTGTCTGTTTGTGTATGGATAAACAGAGAAAAATACAGTGCAAGTAATGACTGAGGGAGAGATTCAGCCTGGCGGGGGTCCGCAAAGCATTTGTGACAAACATCATAAAATTGCATCAGGCATGTCCAAGGCAACCATTCAGCATCTCACTGTAGTTGGCATGAGTCACAAAAGACACAATGTAACAGCATATGTGAATCACAGACACAAAATGCAAGCGCTTGTGATGCTGAAGTTGAAACTGACAGCAGGTTGTGTACAGATCAATTAAAGTACAATATTTGAGACTTGACTTTTCCGAAAAACACTCTTTTTTTTTTTACCTTCTGAAGTCAAGATCAGCAAACTCTGGAGCCCTGCAAAGGTCAAAGTGCACAGCAAAAGATCATAATTCAACCACGTGACACAAATGGTCTCCAAAACATGGGAACCCTTGTGAAAATGTAGTAGGCAGGCCTACACTTTAGCATTTAGCATGAAAGAGCACTTATTCTATAATACTTTAAGATAAATAATATATTTTAAAAGAAGAAACTGAATGTTTTCAGATGCTTAATTGATATTATTTACAATTAAATAAAAAAGTATTAGTTTAAATGTACAAAATTAAATAGTGCTTTTTGACCCACTTAAGTAGGACTTAAGTACACCCGTTTATGTAATTTCATAATTCTATTGTCTTTGAAATATGGTTGAAGTGAACTGTTGAATATAGTGACAAGCATTTATAGCAAATTAAAATATACTTTAATTTTTTAAAACTTGTACATAAATTAAATTACAATTAAATACATTTATAATGTATTAACTTACTTTAAAGTACTACAAAATATTTAGTACTTTAAAGCAAAACATTTAATTTGACATTATTACAAAGTGTATTTTTTAGCATACTTAAGTCTTAAATAGTATACTCTATTTAAGTACACTTGAGTGGTCTTTTATTTCATTAATAATATATTATCTGCAAGCAGTTTTTTAAAATATACTTTAAAGATTTAATAAGTGCACATTCAATATAACGCACACTTCTTTTTAACAAGTCTGTATAGTACAACATTGCAAGAATCTCAGTTTACCACACTAAAATTGTCACCTGCCACTGAAAACTAAACAAAAATAAACAAATTAAACTTCAAAAAGCACTCAGAAAGATATATTTGTGTCTATTTTTGTATTAATTCAAAATATAGGGAAATCACTGAACCTATTGCTTATGTACACAAAAGTACATGCGGGTTCATCCGGGTTGATTACATGCAAAAGTATGTGTGTACATAGTAACAATGCTGGCTTTTTGACCTTTACTTCAGTCATTTATTTACTTTTTATGTTATTTGCTCATAACATTAGCAGTAAATGTGGTTATATGCTCTGATAGTTTACTGATTTTAACTTGAATGTCCATAAATGTCATATGTCAATTTTGGACATTTTATGAGTGACAAGAAGTTCCAACCCTGATTTTCGTATTAATCCTCGATACAAGATTCATAAAACATTAAAACTACATTCTGTTCATGAATGCATGCTATAAAGAGCTTTATCAACATTTGGACGTTTTCAAAGTGTTCATCTCTGTGGCTCAAGGTTGTTTACCCTCATGCATATTTCACATATTCCTGTTAAAATGTCAGGAAACTGGCAAAAATGCCACGACGTAACAAATTATGCTTGCATGTCCGTTGCAGAGCCTGAGTTCCCTACTGATAAATATTGTTTATATATTCATAGGATTACTCAGTAATGACACTGATCTGATAATGACAGTAAACAGCTAATATGCAGGTGATTACTCAGTGGCTCTAGCACGGGAAGAAACAGAGACTTACGGTTTCATTATAGCTTGAGCTGACTGAACCAAAACACTGCTTACATCTGTTACTCTCACTAAATACCTGTGTCTATACAGGATCAGTACTAATCATCATTAATTCATTAAAAGCATTTGTGTTTCTCTAAACATTCATTTAGGAAAACCACACATTAACTGACTGTCATCTGTGGTTCTTTAAGCCATTAGAGATGATGACTGACTCCATGTTTAACTCAGTCAGGTGTGGCCAATTGAAATATGGTCCACACCTGGTCAAAACATGTTCATTGCTATTATGTGAGGAGGTGGTTGATTTGAATATAATGATGCTGATTAGGATTAGAAAGTGCTAACATTAATTATCCCGAGAACCAGGAAACGTGTACATTTAGCTAATATACATATGCGGCTAATATTTTAGAGACCATGCGGTATGTGATAATAATAATAATAATACAAAATATGAATAAAATACTGTCAAAATAAAATATGTAATGCTTATTTTGCAATATTTACTATAAACCAAAAAATACAATTATATAAATAAATTCTAATACCAAGATGTCATGACAGATTGTTTTAAATATGCACATATTATTCAAAGACATAAATACAATACTGTCACGCCTGTTTTGTGTTTTGTTTCATGTTCATGTTTTCCTGTCTTTTATTTAGTAGTTTAGTCATGGTTCTTGTCTAGTCATGTGATTCTCTTGATCAAAGTATTCCTGCCTAGTGTATGTGTCATGTTCTGATTGGTTGTCCTAGTCATGTGTCTTGCTCCTCATTGGTTGGATTGTGTCACGTGACCCTCTTTGTTTGGTATTTATAGCCCTCATGTTGCCATTAGGTGCCTTCGAGATTAATTACACTAGCCGACCACCGGCTGGCGAGAGTAGCCGCTTGCAGTCGGGGCGGAAGGTGAATTAAATGCAATATTTGTTAAATACACAGAAACGTTTTTATGAGCAACAGAAACACTTCTTATATACTGCTTAATACAGTGCCATCTGTTCAAGAATAAAGTTCAGCATAAACATATAGGCTACTTAATACCAATAAAGTGGGGCTATAAATGTTTTTATCAGTGTTTTTAATAAAAACTACTCAAGATAACAGCTTTTACAGCTTTTTACAGTTTTTAACAGCTACACTAAAAAAGCTTTTACTGTTATAAAAACAGATTTGTGAGCATTATTGGAATTGAATTGTTAAGGGTTAGTTCACCCAAAAATGAAAATTCTGTCATTAATTACTCACCCTCGTGTTGTTCCAAACCCGTAAGACCTTCGTTCATCTTCGGAACACAATTTAAGATATTTTTAATTAAATCTGAGGGCTCTTTGACCCTCCCATAGACAGCAAGGTACCACTAAAGCACTAGTGTGTCAACAACTCCAAACGTGTTTCGACACTAGGTGTCGATCTACCCATTCCTACTTTTGTTTAATAAAAGCTGCACTTGTGTTCACTACGCTCACCTCCAGTGGAATCATTACAGAATACTCTACGCTAACCATGAACCCAGCAGCTTGTTTATTGTACCTTCGACAAGGCAACCGGGCCATTGAGGATTATGGGGCAGACTTTTGTGAACTATGTGACCAGGTGGGTTTCAATGACATTGCTCTTAAGGACCTTTTTCATTTCGGATTAACAAAAGAACTATCATGTTTAATGCCACCACATATCCCACACTGGTCACTACAGCAATATATTGATTTTGCACTCCAGTTGAGTGGCTCTGCATTTACTGTTGGGATGGCTGATGAGGAGCCCTGCAATTTTGCAGTACCATCCGCACCAGAGCATTTTCATGTCCCAACTGTCACGTCTGGAGTTGTTCAAGTTATGCCTGCTACTCCAAGGCCTGCTAACGTCATGCCTGCAACTCCAAGGCCTGCTAACGGTACACCTGCTACTTCTGAGCCTACTCACGTTGTGCCTGCCCAGCCAAAGCCTGCTCACGGCATGCCTGCTACTCCAGGGCCTGCTCACGTTATAGCCGCCGAGCCAGAGCCTCTTCACAAGATGGCTGCTAAGCCAAAGCCTGCTCACATCATGTCTGCTACTCCAGGACCTGCTCACGTCATGTCTGCCAAGCTAGAGCCTGCTCACGTCATGCTGGCCACTCAAGAACCTCTCCGCAAGATGGCCGCCATTCAAGAGTCTCTTTGCAAGATGGCCGCCACGCCTGAACCTCGCCACACCACGGCCATTACGTCAGAGTCTCATCATGTCATGGCTGCCACTCCTGAGTCTCGACAACTGATGACTACAACGCCAGAGCCTACTGTCAAGATGGCCGTCATGTCAGAGCCTTGTCATGCCATGGCCACCTTGCCAGAACCCTGTCGCGACGATCCCCAAGTTTTCCCCTAAGGATTTTTTTTTGGGGGGGGGCTATAGTGCCCAAGCTCCTGTGGATGCAGAGCTTGGGCCAGGACTGAAAAGACTGATTGCCAGTGTGGTGGACCCACCTCTGTTGTCAGTGAGAGCAGCTGGCATCCCCAGGGTCTCAGCACTGGCTATCACAGAGACTGTTCCCTTATCCTCTGTGATTCCTGTTATGGCGGTAGCCATCCTGTGTGTTTGGGCTACTTACTGCTCTGTTACCCAAGTCCACAAGTCTGCCCCAGAGGCCTCTCCTGTCCACAAGTCTACCCCAGAGGCCTCTCCTGCCTATGAGTCTGTCTGAGAATCTCCCTTAGGGTGCGGCTTCCGTTCTTGAACTCTCTGCCTGTCCTGTCACGGCCATGGAGGCCATTATTAACCTCTCTATGCTCTCTGTTCGAGTCCCACCTGATCCGCCGTGGTAGTTCCCTGTGTCATTGGCTCCACTGAAGTGGTCATCTGCTCCACCGTGGGGATCTTCGGTCCGGTCTGTTCTACTGTGGGGGTCTTCAGCAACGCCAGCTCCACCCTGGCTTCCTGCTCCACCAGTTTTGACCTGGTGGTCCTCAGCTTTGCCGGCTCTGCCCTGGATTCCTGCTCTGCCGGCTCTGACATGGTGGTCTCCTGCTCCACTTCTCCACAGTCTGCCACTGCACCATGGCCCAGGTCCTCCACTGTTTCACGGTCTGTCACTGTTCCACGGCCTAGGTCCGCCTCTGGTCCACAGTCTAGACCTGCCTCTGCTCCACTGCCCAGGTCTGCCATTGCCCCATGTTCCAGGTCCAGCATTGCTCCACAGTCCTGGTCCATTGCCATGCTATGATCCAGGTCCGGTTCCGCTTCATGGGCCTGTCCCTCCATCCCACCCGCTGGACCACCTCCAGTCCTCCACCCTCCTGAACTTTTTGTTGTTTGGGTTGGGGTGGGTGTTACGTTTTGGCGTCAGGAGCCACCCATAGAGGGGGTGATCTGTCACGCCTGTTTTGTGTTTTGTTTCATGTTCATGTTTTCATGTCTTTTATTTTGTATCTTTAGTTCTGTTCCTGTCTATCATGTGATTCCCTTGATCCCTCATGTATTCCTGCCTAGTGTATGTGTCATGTTCTGATTGGTTGTCCTAATCATGTGTCTTGTTCCTCATTGGTTGGATTGTGTCATGTGACCCTCTTTGTTTGGTATTTATAGCCCTCATGTTGCCTTTAGGTGCGTTCGACTTGAAGCACGGCTACAGACGGCAATCAACGAGAGTAGCCGCTTGCAGTCAGGGGCGGAGTTGAAAACGGACACGTCAAGCCGGACACTTTCTGCTCCCGTTAGTGACGCTCACGCGGTGTTTGCATACTCTATCACAGATGAAGTGAATAAAATGCAATATTTGTCAAATAAACAGACATTTCAGAAACGTTTTCATGAGCAATAGAAACACTTTTTATATACTGCTTAATACAGCGCCATCTGTTCAAGAATAAAGTTCAACGTAAATATATACTATTTAAAAACTAATAAAGTGGGGGTATATATGCTTTCATGATAAACGTGACTCAATATAACATTGCGACCACAGTAAAAAAAGCTTTTACTGTTCTAAAAAACACATTTGTGAGCAGTATTGGATTTGAGGATGTTAGAAACACACGTCATTGTTGTCATGTGGTGAATTTGGCTAATCGTGAAACAGCTGTGTCTTCATCTGCACTCCTGCAGTCCTCTGAAAAAGCTGTTCTCGAAACGCTATCGCGGTACTTTGATGCCACACGTGACAGTGACGTGACGTCGGTTCAAGTCAGACTAAATTTCTAACCGGCATGCACTGCTTCAAGTCAGCCGCCGATCGGTCTGCGCAGTGCTGCAAGAAGTCGAACGCACCTAACGTCTCCCGTCGAGTATTGTCCCTGTACCTCTGTTGGTGAGTTCTTGTTTTTGTTTATGCCAAATCTGTTCAAGCCAAGCCAAGTCAAGTCAAATTTGTTTGTATTTTGGATATCACTTTTGTTTAATAAAAGCTGCACTTGGATTCACTAAGCTCACCTCCAGTGGAATCGTTACAAATATATTACCACACATGCCAGAAGTCTATACCTGGTCTATAAGTGATGATATCATGGACTTGTTTATGAAAATAAATATTTGGGACTGTAGCAGTAATAATAATAATAACAAATAAAACATTATTTAATAAATATAAATAAAATGTAAATACACCTTTGCAGGATCTCAGAATATTACATTTTTTCAAACATAGCGTGTTTAAATACGAATATATTCACTAAACATAAGACAAAAACACATTTTTTGCCTTTGATAAAATAACCTTCTGAGATAAAAGTTAAATCAATTTACAGGTCATTTCACAATGTCATTGCGAGCAAAGACCATATGATTTACATGTCTGAGTTTGTATCACGCTCCAGTCCATGTCCAAAACTTCTGGCTTTGAATCTGTGGGAGAAGAACATCAGTATAGTCAGAAATGAACTTACGGGCATGTTTATCCGCAGGGCGATCTCCTTTTTTCTTTGGAATTTTTCTTCTCATTTTTCTTCTTAGGATCCATTGCAGTGCTGCCCATTTCCCAAAATAATGTTTTGTTCTTTGGCAAAGGCTTATTTAACGCTGGAAACGAGAACAATATCCATTGCTCCTTTATGAGAGCAACAGAATAATCATTTTCAGTAATATTAAAAATATATATATTTTTTTTTTTATCAGCTCCTCGTACAAAATAATATTGGATTCATTTCTGTCGTGTCTGAAAAAAAATTTGCACCCTCAGTGAAAAAAAAAAACTTGCACACGAACAGAAAAGGTGAAGAGGATGAGACGCTCTCCGGTTGTGTGTGTGTGGATCATCAGGCGCGTGTGATCGAGCTTGGCGAAACCCTCTCTGTCATCCCCCTGTCAATAAAATGACGTTGCGTCCAAGGGCTGGGCTAGTAATTAATATTTTCAGTACTACGTTACATGGTCTGATGCCTGCATAGCCGCAGAAACAGTAGGGGAGAACTATTTAAACTTTAAACAATAAGTCCATATAAAACAGCAAGAACTGTATGTATGTATGTATGTGTTGTGTTGTTGTGTGTGTTTGTATATATAATACATCTATATCCAGTATATATATATAAGATTATATATACATATACAACATACATACATCCATACATAACCCACATCCACACACACACACACACAACATTTCCGGTTGTATCTATACAACATGTGAATATATATATATTATATAAATATTAATATATATTATAAATAATATATTATATATTATATAATATATAATATATTATAATATACTAAAAAAAACTTTATATAACTTGTTCCAGTTAATATGTAACAGCTTGCCTGCCTGACCTTTATGAAAAATATGCATGTCCTGATAACCTTTCAGTTAAAATCATCAGTTAATATCTTTCTATATTTATCAATATATAGATGTAATAAAAGACCTGAAACCCCTATTTAAACAACAAATGTCGGGTTGAATATTAACATCTATAAATAAATGTGACATTTATTATGATGTGATTGGTTTTCTTTGAAGTATGCCCAAAGTCAGAACCCTCTCTGATCTTTTCATTTCTCCTGTTATTAAACTATTATCTCTAAATTACAGGCAGGTGAGCACAGCAGGACTCAAACACATTAAGAACAGTACTGTTGTTACATGCTGCCATCTAGCGATGATACCGATGCTGTGAGATGAAAATAATTATTCCACAGGAAATATATTGCTTTTCACGCTGAACAACAAAATAAAAGGTCATTTAAAGGTTAGTATTTAAGTATTAGCACATATAGGCCAACTTTATTTTTAGAGTTATTTTTTTTGCCTCACTGCGCCATTCAATATGTTAATAAAGCGTTGATATCAGTCAATCGATAGATAGATAGATAGATAGCGGTAACACCCATTATCCTCTTGCCTCTACTCTGTTGGCCCATAGAGGGTGCTATACACATAAATAGCTACATAGCTACACATACACACATTCCGATTCTAACTACTAGGGATGTGCGATACCACTTATTTTGTTTTCGATACGATACCGATATTTTTCAAGGCAGTATCGTCGATATCGATACCGATTCGATACTTCTGAACTAAACTTTTAAATTATGAAATGTATTAAATTATTAAATTAAGAGTAAAATGGGTAATTATAAGCACTTAACTTTGTTTTAAACGCATTTTAACATTCAATACGCCTTAATTGTAACTTATTAGGTTATATTTTTGTTTACACATGGTTCAAAAAATTTTTTTTTTTGTTTACACATGATTTTTCAAGCTATATACTACAGTTGAACGATGGTCACGTTAGTAACACCCATGGTTATTTTTCAAAGGGACGATGCTGAAAGGCTGTTTGCAAGCATAACTGCAACCCTTTATTCCTGACAGTGATGATTTCTTTACACTACAGAATAGAACATGATCAAGATCTTTCAACTTCAATTTAAAAACGGTAATTCACAACTAAGTAGGCTACAATTTCAGTTTGTTTATTGTGAAATAACTCTGTTCTTCTGTCATCTGATAAGCTTTGTTCAGGGCTGCTGTTCCCAAAAGCTTTAATGCGTTCTTATGATACTTTTGGGAAACACAGCCCTGTTTGAATGCACTGTCAGCAGTGAGTGAACGCTCTCTGTGATGGATTGGTTCTGTGTCTTGTAACATTTGCGTGTTCAGATGAGCAGGAAAATTGTTCTATCCTACACAATTACTCGCCAACAAAGGTTATTCGTCTAATTCAATGCATATTGTACGCATTATTTGTTGTTGTTGTTGTTGTTTAATGAACAAAATCACTGGTAAATAAAACACATCTTAGTATCGATAGGATCGAAACGCCCATCCCTACTAACTACAGGAGAAAAAAGGCTCAGCATGACAGTTTCACAAAATAAAAACATGTTAATCAAGTCTCAAACTTGAAGCAACAAGTCTGACTCAGTATGGCAGTCTGGGCCTTAAAACTATATCCCGAATCTCTGTACAGCACGGCAGAATATTAATGAAAATGATTCAGTGAAATGTGCCGAAAGCGTTTTGTTTTATATATTTTTAATGATATTAGACCCCATATGTTGATACTGGACACATCTCGTGGTCCAGGTCTGGCCGGGGGCCTGTTCCATAAAACAAGTTTACCAAATAAGCCAGGCTTATTTCAGTTAGTCTGACCGATTTTGAACCAAATCAACTGACAATTAGTCAGACTAACTGAAATAAACCTGGCTTATTTGATACATTTGTTTTCTGAAACGGGCCCGGTTCTTTGCTCGCAGTAATCAGATCTGTGGGTGGATCTTCCTCTTCTCCGCCGGCTGTTGCTTCAGTCATATACGTTCACAAAAAAAAACCCGGCCGCTGTAAATAAAGGATACAATTGATGCCATCACATTTATTTACACAATCCAGGCGTGCGCACTTATATTTAATAATTAGTCTTGTATAGAAAAGGTAAAGATGGATTTTAACGTGAAGAGACTGGCAGCGGACGCTGGTACTTTATTCAGTCGGGCGGTGCAAGTAAGTGCAAATTCAGATTCGCTGTAAAGTTTTATTTCCACACTTTTATGCTAAACACCTGCATTTTTTGTGCATTAAGGCGCTTCTAATGAATTGTAATGTGCATCATACGCTGTATTTCTGTAACGTATCTTTTGTCTCTGTTATTCAGGGCCTCTCTTTCTCGTGCTGTAATCTTTGTTCAGCGAATTTTCTCAGTACATAGTCTTATTTTATTTATTTTTTTACTTCAAAAGCAAGCATTAAACGTTCGGTTATGTCTTTTAGCTTTGCATACTTTGTTATATGGCCAAAATACACGGCCATTTTCACTTTTTTGTCCAGGTTTGTGAGGCTAACGCTATAGCTAAAGCAGAGTTTAATCCGGTAACGTTAGAGCTCAGCACATCCACACACAAAGGCTGTGTGCTGAAAACCTGTCTAGCTTGACGGTATTTTTAGCCATCAGCATAGAAATGGTCATATTTGCCGATGACGTGGAAAAATAAAAATAAATAAACGCGGATATGATGCCCCAAAACGCTGCTCACTAGAAATTGAGACACAACCACTCACATAATAACACTGCAAAACAAACGCCTCAGTGTGTTTATCAAGGGTCAAACAGTTTATGCCTGTTATTGAAAGAATAATGTTAAAATTGGATAAATGTTTGGACATTTCCTTTCATTTAAATCTGTCAGGAATACTTTAATGTTATTCTAGATACTTTTATTTTGTGTGTTGGTGTGTAACTTCCTCAAAAAGCTGAACATTAGAACGTGTTAGACTGGCAACAGTTTAAAATGGTCTGCATTTACCTTGTTTAAGATTTGTGGCAGTATTATTGGCAAACTTAGGCTCCTCAAAAAAAAAATTAAAAAAATCCTGATGTCTTTACAAACAGTTCACAGAAGAAAAATTCGGCCAGGCTGAGAAGACTGAGTTGGATGCACATTTGGATGATCTCCTCACCAGAGCTGAAACCACTAAACACTGGACAGAGAAGATTTTGAAGCAGACAGAAGTGTTACTGCAGCCAAACCCAAGTAAGATCCAATCAGTGGTTAGTTGATTCGTTAGCGTCGATATCTGTATCTAATTAGTTAGGTTTCCAGGACTTACTGGTATTAGTATGTTTTGATGGTACAATTTAATTAGCATTATTTTCTCTTAAAAAGTTAATCTTCCTTGGAAATTCATTCATGTTTCTTCTTTTCCTCATAGTGTTCAAATCTCACAGAAATGTCAGAAACTCTATGTAACTGTAACTACAGCTGCTCTCCTCACTATGGTGCCACAACACTTAAAAAAAAAAAAATCAGCAGGATAGAGAACAAACACAACAGGAGGGAACAAACAGCTGATCAAAACACAGAACTTGCACATACACCTGTCTACTCAATCACATCTTGAAAATCACGTTCCTTTTCTCTTCTTTTTATATTTAGAGATTGCTTTGCAAAGACGACACCATGATGCTTTTAGTATTTAATTATTTTAACATTTTGATAATTTTTTTCATTTGTTATTAGTCATGTCATACACTGAAAAAAGGAAATGGTAACATCTAAATGAATTGGTTTTAAGTTAAAAATATTATTGAACACCACTGAATCTGCCTAAATACTTTGTTATACTTTGGTACACCAAAAACTTCATATAGAAACAAAATCAAAGAATTAAAGAGTTTTATGTGGCATTGATCCATAGTCCTAAAATGTAACATAGGTTTGCATTGTAATGTTATTGTTACTCTCTGCAATTTCAGATGTCAGAATAGAAGAATTCCTGTATGAAAAACTGGACAAAAAGGTGCCCACACGGATGAACAACCATGAGCTTCTGGGTCAGTCCATGATTGACTCTGGGAATGAATTTGGGCCTGGAACAGCCTACGGTAAGCATCAAACACAAGTGCAGCATAGTGCCCTAATTACCCATAGTACCTCATTCAATAATAGTAGTCCACTGCGGTGTGCCAATGCCCCATTTCCCCTTCCTTGAACGTAAACGGCTACAAAAATACAAGTAGTCTGTAAATTGGACGTGAAAGCCCATTTACTGTTAACAGAATATCCTCTAGACATTTCATAATTTTAAAAATATTAATTTGTTAATATAATGATTCGTGTCTGTCCACAGGAAACGCTTTGATAAAGTGTGGCGAGACAGAGAAGCAGATCGGAGGAGCGGAGCGAGAGTTAATTCAGAGTTCTGCCATCAATTTCCTCACGCCTTTTCGCAACTTTTTAGAAGGAACTTCAGACTATATTGGGTTAGATCAGACCACCCTAACACCCTTTTTTTTTTTTTTGGAAAAATTATTTGGAAATGCTAGCTTCTCACAGTCTAGAGTCAATAAAAAAAACCCTATTCCCGACAGTGCATTCAAATTGATCATAAAGTGAAAAAAAACCCCACAATGTAAATGTTAATAATGCGATCTATTTAAAATGAATACTGTTGTTTATGTTTTTTTTTACAAAAAAAAAAAAAAAAATATTATATAATATATATATATATATATAAGCCGTAACCGTGTTTTTAAACGTTATAGTCATAAATGTTTTTTGGAGCACCATAGAAGGTATATTAAAATGATTTTTGAAGGATCATGTGACAATGGAAATTCAGCTCTGCCATCACAGGAATAAATTACATTTTAAAATGTATGAAAATAGTCATTTTAAACTGTAATATTTCACAACATTACTGTTTTTACTGCATAAGAGACTTCTTTCAAAAACACAAAAATCATACTGAGAATAAACTTGTTAAATTTAAACTGAGATACATAAAATCAGATTGTGATTCAAATTTTAAACCGCATATAGATCAGCTTTGTAAATATATGATTTAATGAGTGTTTTTTTGTTTTTGTTTTAGCCATTCAAACTACAAAAAAAAAGAAAGAAAAAAAAACGAATTTGAATCAGATACACTAAAAAAAGACAAGACCAATTTTGCAATCTGTCTGAATAAAACCTATGGTTCATTGTTTTAAGAGGTCAAAAACCATTCAAACGTGTGTGAAGCTGCAACAGGTTTAACTTAAAGAATGTCTGAGAGTTTTTAACAATGAAAATGTAACAAACCAAACTCGTCTGCTCCTCTACAGAAAGAGCGCAAACTGCTTCAGAACAAACGACTGGATCTTGATGCTGCAAAGACCAAGCTAAAAAAAGCCAAAATGGCTGATGCCAGAGCTCTGGTGAGTCATTATTGCTTGTATGTGATTTAGAATAGCATTTTCCCATTAAAATACGACTTCACGTCAATGAGTTGCCTATTGGAACTTCTTTACAAATATAAGCTACAGCCTAGACAACTAGTAATCAGAGACGCCACTTGCCACATCTTCCCTAAATGCAGCTCTTCACTGTCTCTTGTTTTTGCGTTGGCACACGGTAGCCCCTCAGAACTACCCCTCCACCAGGGGACGCTGGCTATGTTGCCAATTTCTCCTTCATGGTGAATTTCCTCCATGTGAAGTGGCTGAAGGTTGGTCTGTGTGTCTTTCACTCGAGTGCCAAGCAGTGTTCTGCTTTAGAAGAGCCACCTTTAAGACACGCTAGTTCCTCTTTAAGCTGTTGATTAAGCTCTTTTGTCCCGGATATTAGCAGCGTGTGTGTTCCCAGGTTCCTTTTTTGTTGTGCATATAGAGTTTGGAAAGAGGATATCTATGTTTGCTCAACATCGTTATGACATTTCAAAACTGCTCATTGCCCTTGGCCCCAGTTTCACAAGAGAAGTAAAGAAGTGCTTCAAGATCTCCTCATGACCGGCACTCAAGCTACACACACATATATACACCACTTAAACACATCAGTACCATAACAAACAGCTGTCCTCTTCCAAAATGGGAAGTGTTTAGTTTGCTTCGATTCGCTGTGAATTGTGCAAGTAATTTACAAATAGTCCATGTTTTGAAGCCCTAATCATGCTAACCATGGTTTTTGACAAAATACCTTGTTTTAATTAGTATTACTATGATAAAATTGGGTTAACTTGGCATTAGCATCACTGTAATCAAAATAAGAAATTAAAATTACTCTGAAAGTGTCTTTTTGAAAGACATCACATGATTTTTTTAATGTTTTAATCACAGCAACATGGCATTTTTTTAGAAACTTGGGTTACCGTGATACATTTTCCTCAGTGATGTTAGCTGCTATTGGATGTTTAGTGTTAACACTCAGGCCTTTCTCTTAATATATTATCGCTGTTTTCAAATGCTGTGCAGATGTGGGCAGAGGAAGTGACGAAGGTAAGAAGAATGTTCTGCCATTTTGGATCAGCTGTGAATCTTGGCGCTAATGTGAAAACTGCAATCTGTGTCATGATTAGTTTCTCTCTTCAGTGGAAAAACTGGAAATAGACCAGTTGGACTTCATCGCCTAATGTTTCTGGTCCAACGTTTTGTTTACAAGGCTTTTTTTTCTGTGTCCGTAATTTCCAACATAATTTTAAGTTTCTGGTGTCATACAAGATTCCTCAGTGTATGATCAAAAACAGCAAAATATCCTGTTCTAGCTAATCAAAAGAACATTTCTTTAAAAAATTAGCTATGTGCTAAGCTAGTAAGCTAAGGTGTTGGCTTGCTGATTCAAGATTCTTTTTATTGTCACTGTACGAGTCAGCGAAATTAGAGCAACCCTTACAGTGCCGTCACATATAGCTTAGTTAACAATACAATACAAAGACAAACCGCACACAAAAACAAGTACAAACACAGCGATAGTGCAAAATTAAGCCTTATCTGCAATACAAACAACAATAAAGAGTGCCATTAACAATACAATACAAAGACAAGCAACACACAAAAACCAGTACAACGCAATAGTGCAAAATTAAGCCTTAGGAAATATTGTCTTGCACACATTATATTGCACAGTTGGCATGTAATAAAAAGATATATGTATATATTGTAGGGATGTAATGATTAACCGCGAGCCGGTTGAAAATCGATTCAAATATGTGACGATTCAAATCGGTTGATATGCTAAACAAATCGCGATTCAATTAGGTGTAGGAGTTTATATGAATGTATGTCTGAGGGGAACTTACTGTCTTTCGATGGTATTTTTTCTTTTCCTCTTGCCTCTGTATAAAGCATATTAAAGTTCATAAGTGTCAGTGCGCTGCTTGATTTCAGCGGAAAACCAGGAAACGCTTAAGCTCCACCTCTGGCAGCGAGTGAATCTGCCTCCTCAGTCAGTCGTCTGCTGTTTTTTGCTGTTTCGTTCAGATATGTTTTATGTAGTATAGTTTTACAAAACTGAAGTCAAACCATTCTGTTTTTGCTTCAAATTTCGAAATTATACAATTGAATTTAGATTAAAAACTGCTCATGTTGCATGTATGCAGCATCTTTGTTTGGATCATGATTAAAATGCAGTGGTTGCCTCTAATTTTAAATGGAAAGAGCACAGACAAAGCCTTAGTTTGTTTATATGAAAATATTAATTTTATTTTTGTTACTTATTTATTTGATTTGGGCTTGTTTAAAAATGTTAATTTAGTTTTGTTATTTACACTTGCATTATATTTAAATTTTGTTATTTAGAATACACTGTTATCCAAAGCAACTTACAAATGAGTACAATAAAAGCAATCAAAACCAACAAAAAAGCAATAATATGCAAGTGCTATATTAGTATACTATTATAGGGGAAAGCTTAAGTGTTTTATAGTTCAATTTCACAACGAAACTACGTATTTTTTCCAAGCAAATACTAAAAGGCACATTTATTATTTTGTCCTTCAATCTCATTTTGTAAAAAAAAAAATTGTGAATCAAATCGAATCGTGAAATCATGATATCGAATCGTGAGTTGAGTGAATCGTTACATCCCTAATATATTGCATTGTTTGCATTCTGAAGGCTCAACTGGCTGAATAGATCTTGCACGGACTTTGGCACCATATCATAATTTGGCATAAAAAAAAAACAACAAAAAAACCACACTATGAAAGAGATGAATGCAACGGAATGTAAACAGAAATTAGTAATATAAAGTGTAAATATATACTGAGTAAGCGCACACTGAGGTATTAACCTATGTAGTTTGAGATATAAAATGTCCCATCAAATTGATGCGTTTCTCAGTTTTATGTATGCGTGTATGCCAGCATGGTTCAGCTCCCGTATGACGCTGGGGGTAAAAACTGTTTTTGAGTCTATTGGTCCATGATTTGAAGGCAAACTAAAAAATACAAAGTAGATGCAAGGTCCACACAAAGGATCTTGCATGACACTGACTTTACTGAGGTTGAATGGTCTATCCTTTGTTTTCTTTTAATATTATATATTGACCACACTAGTATTATTTTAGTATTCTTTTAGTTAATAATATTTAGAATTTTAAATTGGTATTATGTATATTTTCGGTTTTCATTAAATTATTTTTGTTTGTTTTAATATTTTTTTTCTGTCATTTTTATTAGTTTATTGTTTTATTTTTATTAGTCTTTTAACTTTAATTACTATTGACCACAGCAGTATTATTTAGTATTCTCTTAGTTAATATTTTGAATTGTTTTTGTGTACGATTTCAGTAATTTTTTTTGTATTTTTAAGGTCATTTTAATTAGTTTTTTATTATTTGATAAGTTTAATTTTTCAGTTTTAGTGACTTTAGTACTGAAGTTATAACTTATTTTATTGCATTTAGTTGCCATGCAGCATTTCTGATTTTCATTGTTTTTGTTGTTGTTGTTTAGTTTTTCCATCTAATATTTTTTTATTTCAACTATTTCATTAAGGAAAATCATTTTTATTTGTTTTAGTTAACAACATACTGCATCCAACATCCCCATATTTCCCTTATACTGCATTCACTTAATCATCTCAGCGAAAGCAGTATATCATCCACGTATTTTCCACTTACTTAAAATGCATATTTAAACACTACTCATTTTGACATACTGCTTTTTCACATACTAAGGAAGTACACATATTCGGAACTTCTCTAAGAGGATTCATACAGAGCTTCCTTAATATCTAAATGCTGACTGCTCATCTATTAACTAGTTGATTTTTAAAGATGTAGTTTTTGCACATCATTAGCAGACTCCTGAAGATTTTTCTCTTTAAAACCCGTCAACGATATCTGTTTGAAAACGCACTGGCTATTTTTTCAGTTCCCAGTTGCTTTGTTCCCATCGAACAGTGTGAGGACTTTTAAGTGCACTAGTTGTGATGAATCTCACATCACCCGTGAAACCTTCCCTGACTATCTCTCTCTCTTTCAGGCCGAGCAGGACCTGAAGATGACACAGAGCGAGTTTGACAGACAGGCAGAGATCACCAGGCTTCTTCTGGAAGGAGTCAACAGTACGCATGTGAGCTCATCTGAAAACCTGCCGCCCACTGATCCGCCTGCCAATTCAATTCTCACAACCCTTCAGTTTTACTCTGCGATCCCAAGGTCTGATCCGTAACAAACCATATCATCTCTTTTTGTCCCAGGCCCATCATCTCCACTGTCTAAATGACTTTGTGGAAGCTCAGATGACATATTACGCCCAGTGTTACCAGTACATGGTCGACCTCCAAAAGCAGTTGGGAAAGTAAGAAATTTTTATAGGTATATATTTCTTTATAATAATTAAAATGATTATATAACTCATTTGGACTTTCTTTTCCCCTCCAGCTTCCCTTCGGCTTTCTCTTCCAACAACAACCAGTCGACGGCCAGCGGCACGGCCAGCATCTCCGTACCCATCCTGCCACTCTCAGGCCCTCTTCCTGCCAACACAGCCAATGCGTCTTCAGGTTTCACCGAGCTGCAAAACTTCAGCGGGAGCCGTAAAGCGCGGGTGCTGTACGATTACGACGCTGCGGGCAGCAACGAGCTCTCTTTATTGGCTGATGAGGTGAGCGGCCCATTTTGAATTTGTACAACAGTCTCTTGGTTTGAATGCACACTAACTTGTCTTTTATTTCAGGTGATCATGGTGAGCAGTGTCCCAGGCATGGACTCTGATTGGCTGATGGGTGAACGTGGGAATCAGAAGGGAAAAGTGCCTATTACTTATTTGGAGCTGCTAAATTAAGAGAAAAAAACAAGTGTTGTTGGAACCAAAAGAGAAACGTATAGTGTATCCCAGCTGTGCTGCGTACCGTATATGCAACCTTGACATCTAGTGCTGCTCGCATGCAACAGTATTTTATCGGATGTGACGTCTTGCAGTCCCAGAATGGGAAGAGGTTCTAACCGGACAAGTGTTTACAAATGAATTAATGCAAAAAAAATTGTGTGTGTGCTTTTGATGTGACATGCCAAGCAAAAACCAAGCAAGAGTGTCTTATTTGAGTATGTACATGTGTTTACAACAAGTAAGTATTAAGACTGATCGTCATTTTTATCAATTTTAAATTGGTTTCCATTCTGTACATTAACTCGTTTCAGGTTCTAGAACATTTCAGAGGAATTCCTGTAGAGGTGGAGACGTAAATATGCCATAATTTATTTTCAGGGTCTCATATACGGCCCCATCGTAGCGGACATGTGCCTCGATTATTATCTTCTGCGGTTTACATTTCTCTTTATTGCGTTAAAAGGTTGAGCACACAAAGAAAATGCTTTATTTGCACGCAAACAGCCTTTCCTGTTATGCATTATGAAACTGTGTCCTTTATATACATGCAGTCTTCATTAACCATGTTATGCATATATGCAGTTATGATACAAGTATTCATTTCATGATAAAAACAAATTATATTTACTGATAACTACTTTTTTATACCTATGTGCCTTACATTTGTCTTGGAGTTGATGTTTTTAAACTGTTTAAAGCAACAACAAAAGACATTGTTGAGAGATGAGTGCTAATTTTACACATTGTGCCATCCTCTATCTAATAAAAGTAAATTTTTTTTTAGTTTTCTCTGATATTTACAGTATAACTACAAAAGCACAGGTTATCTAACCGCTTAAATTCTGCGATTACTACCATAGATTTATAAACAATGATTTTGTTCCATAATAAACAAAAATGTAAAAAAAAAAGAGGTTTTACCGTTCTGTTTTGATTTTGAATTGTCTCGTCCTATTTCATGTGCTGTTCAGAATATATATTTAATTATTTCTGCAGTATACTTAGAGTTATTAAACTCAATATGCGTTTTGCTTCTGGCTAAAATACAGGTCCTTGGTCCATAACTTTGCTTTCCTCCAGTCTGAGTTTAAAGTTAAAAAGCCTTGATGGATTTTTGTTTTCTTACAAACACACAGATTTTCACTTCACGTCAGTCCTTGTATGGACTGGATTCTTGTGTTGGTGATTTTTTATCACACCTTTTTGACTCTCTTTCTGACGGCACCCCTTCAGTGGATCCGATGGTTTAATTTAATGCTAAATTTCTCCAAATCTATTCTGATGAAGAAAGAAACTCATTTACATCTTGGATGGCCTGAGGGTGCATTCTCGCATTTTAGGTTTGGCGAATTATTTCCTGTAAGAATTCAAAGCACAACGAAAGAAAACAGGTTAGTTCAGACCCAATGGACCCATTGAATTACATCTGGGTCACCTTTAGGAACGGTATGCTACACTATATAATTGCTAATGAGTACTTTTTCCCAGACTATTTCATAAACGTAACACTGTTATTTTGCTCCACATGATGTGGAAATATGATAGTCCGAACTGTTTCTCCAATGTCAGCCGAGGTCAGCTTTTCACTCGTTAGTCTTTTTGGTTTCTAATGAACTCTTTTGGAATCGTAAATACCTTAAAGTGCACATAATCTCAATCATTCTAGATGAAGTATGTATTAATTTACCTGTATAGTCATCTCTCCTTGACATGGACTACCTCTCTTCATTGACAGAGAGTCATTGACCCTTCCTTGTTAATATAAATCATGCGTATAACATCCTGTTTTTTATGTATGGTGCAAGGTGACAGCTCATGTGTTGGTGTTTACCTTGTGTAACATTCACGATTTCGCGCGGGGAGGGTTAAGAGGAGTTTTGTGCTAACAGGCTGTTGATTCCTGTCATTTTGTGTCCTGCAGTCTTTCATATCGTGCTGTCCGTTACTCGCCCCACATGGCGAGAGGGCAATGCTCCGTTCCTTCCTTACCACAGCAATGTGAAGCCTACCTGCTCATTGCCCTTTCGGCTTCTGCAAACAACTCCTTCCCTGATGAACTGAGACTTTAACACACTGTATGTACTCTGAGACCCACAAAAATCTAAACAACACTAATGTAAAATCCATCTAAAATCTAATCGCTCTTTATAATATGAAAAGTATATAGGCATATATAATTTGTGTTGTGTGTGTTAGATATATTATATATACAGTCTGGCAAAAAATATGGCACCCTTGGTTTAAATTAATCAAAGCAGCTGGTGAAAGTAAATCTGCATTGTTAATCATTTTTATCCTTTATTTAAAAAATTCACAAATCTAACCTTTCATTGGAGAATAATAATTTAAAATGGGGGGAAATATCATTATGAAGTAAATGTTTTTCTCAAATACACGTTGGACACAATTATTGGCACCCCTATAAATTCTTATGAGTAAAATATCTCTGAAGTATATTCCCATTCATATTCATAATTTTGAGCACTCCAGGGTGATTATGAACATGAAATTATCCAGCCATGGCTTCCTGTTTCACAGGAATATAAATAGGAGGGAAAAACAAAGGCCAAATTCCCTTAATCACTGATCACAATGAGTATAACCAAAGAATATAGTTCTGATGTGCAGCAAAAGATAATTGAGCTTCACAAATTAGAAAGTGGCTTTAAGACAAGAGCTATAGCAGTGAAAATTCCCATTTCCACCATCATGGCAATAATTAAGAAGTTCCAATCAACTTAAAATGTTACAAATCTGCCTGAAAGAGGCCGTGTGTCTATATCCTCCTAATGCACGGTGAGGAGGAGAGTTTGAGTGGCTAAAGACTCTCCAAGGACCACAGCTGGCGACTTGCAGAAAAAGTATTATTTATATAGTAATAGTATTTCTAATACAGATAAAAGAAGTCTCAGGGTCCGACACCTTAAAAAAATGTCAAAACCCACCTACATCACCACATGTTTCAAGGGTTTCAAGAAAAATTCTCCTAGCTCATCCAAAACAATCCCCAGCAGATTTCTGTTGTCAGACACGACTGGAACTTCAAATGAGACTGGCTTCTATGGTCAGATGTAACTAAAAAATTAGCTTTTTAGCAGCAAACACTCAAGATGAGTTTGGTGCACACAGGGATAAAAAGTACCCCATGTGTACAATGAAATATACTGCTGTATTTTTGATGTTGTGGGCCTATATTTCTGCTGGAGGTACTGGACATCTTGTTTAGATACATGGCATATTTGATTCTATCAAATACCAACAGATACAAAATCTAAACCTGACTGGGGGGGAGGGGGGGAGACTCTGTTGAATCTTATGATGGGCCATGTTTGAATCTTCCAACAGTACAATAATCCAAACACAAACCTCAAAAATGGGTCACTGAGCAAAAAAAAAAGTTTCTGCTATGGCCATTCCAGTCCTCTGAGCTGAACCCCATAGAAAATGAGTGTGGTGAACTGAAGAAAAGAAGCACCAACATGGAGCTGGTATTCTGAAGGTGTCTGGAGTGATTCTGGATGAAGAAATGGTCTCTGATCTCTTGTCAGGTGCTCTCTAAACTCACGACATTCTCGGAGAACATTTAGAGCTGTTAACGACAATGAGGTTTCAAAAGTATTGAATAAAAGGGTGCCGTTAGTTGTGGCCAATGTGTATTAGAGAAAAACATTTTATTTCATAATGATATTTCCCCCCATTTTAATTTCTTATCATCCAATGAAAGGTTAGATTTTTGTGAATTTTTTTCACCCATATTTACCAAGGGTGCCAATATTTTTTTATTTTTTGTTTGCCATGACTGTATATATATATATTATATATCTCTATCTATATATAATATATATAATATATATAATATATTATCTGTTCAGTGGGTACGGAAAGTATTTCAGACCCCCTTAAATTTTTCACTCATTGTTAAATTGCAGCCATTTGCTAAACTCATTTAAGTTAATTTTTTTTCCTCATTAATGTAAACAGAGCACCCCATATTGACAGAAAACACAGAATTGTTGAAATTTTTGAAGATTTATTAAAAAAGAAAAAATGAAAAAATGAAATATCACATGGTCCTAAATATTCAGACCCTTTGCTCAGTATTTAGTATAAGCACCCTTTTGATCTAATACAGGGCCCCCCCAAATGTCGTCTTTTTGGGAAGATGCCACAGTTTTCCGATCTGGATTTGGGGATCCTCTGCCATTTTTCCTTGCAGATCCTCTCCAGTTCTGTCGGTTGGATGGTAAACGTTGGTGGACAGCCTTTTTAGGTCTCTCCAGAGATGCTCAATTGGGTTTAAGTCCGGGCTCTGGCTGGGCCATTCAAGAACAGTCCCAGAGTCGTTGTGAAGCCACTCCTTTCATTATTTTAGCTGTTGCTGTACGGGTCATATGTCTTGTTGAAGGTACACCTTGACGCCATTCCGAGGTGCTGAGCCCTCTGGAGAGTGGTTCATCCAGGATATCCCTGTAGCTTGGCGCATTCTCTTTCCTCATTGCAACCAGTTCTGTACCTGTCCCTTCCCTGCAGCTGAAAAACACCCCCACATCATGATGCTGCCACCACCATGTTTCATTGTTGGGACTGTATTGGACAGGTGATGTGCAGTTTCTGGTTTTCTCCACACATACCGCTTATAATTAAGGTCAAAAAGTTCTATCTTGGTCTCATCCAACCAGAGAATCTTATTTCTCACCATCTTGAGTCCTTCAGGTGTTTTTTTAGGCAAACTCCATGCAGCTTTCATGTGTCTTGCACTGGGAGAGGCTCGTCGGGACACTCTACCATACGCCACCGACTGTGGTGGAGGGCTGCAGTGATGGTTGATTTTCTACAACTTTCTCCCATCTCCCGACTTCATCTCTGGAGCTCAGCCACAGTGATTTTTGGGTTCTTCTTTTCCTCTCTCACCAATGCTCTTCTCCCCCTATAGCTCAGTTTGGTCGGACGGCCAGCTCTAGTAAGGGTTCTTGTCGTCCCAAACGTCTTCCATTTAAGATTATGGAGGCCACTGTGCTCATTAGGAACCTTACGTGCAGCAGAAATTTTTTTGTAACCTTGGCCAGATCTGTGCCTTGCCACAATTCTGTCTCTGAGCTCTTCAGGCAGTTCCTTTGACCTCATGATTCTCATTTGCTCTGACATGCACTGTGAGCTGTAAGGTCTTATATACACAGGTGTGTGGCTTTCCCAATCAAGTCCAATCAGTATAATAAAACACAGCTGGACTCAAATGAATTCCAGTGCGAACCCATCTCAAGGATTATCAGAAGATTGACAGCACGCTGAGTTAAATTATGAGTGTCACAGCAAAGGGCTGAATACTTTAGGCCATGTGGATATTTCAGTTTTTTTTTTTTAATAAATCTGCAAAAATGTCACCAATTCTGTGTTTTTCTGTCAATATGGGGTGCTGTGTGTACATTAATGAGGAAAAAAAATTAACTTAAATTATTTTAGCAAATCATTTGGGGAAGTTGTGGCCTAATGGTTAGAGAGTCGGACTCATAACCATTGTTGTGGGTTCGAGTCTCGTACCGGCAGGGATTGTAGTGGGGGGAGTGAATGTACAGCGCTCACTCCCACCTTCAATACCACAACTGAGATGCCCTTGAGCAAGGCACCGAACCCACCAACTGCTCCCCCGGTGTCCGCGTCCTAATGGCCCTCCGCACTGCTTCTTGTGTGTTTTCACTGCTGTGTGTGTGCACTTTGGATGGGTAAACGCAGAGCACTAATTCTGTGTGTGCACTTTGGATGGGTAAACGCAGAGCACTAATTCCGAGTATGGGTCACCATACTTGGCCACATGTCACTTCACTTCACTTCAAACTGGCGCAACTATACAAGAGTGACAGATTTAATGGGGTCTATGACTACTTTCCTACCCCTGTTGTATTGTTTGTACAGTATAGCCTACACACACCAACCAGTCATTCAAAATTTATTAATTTTAATTATAGAACTAAAAAGTACCAATACTAAAAATAAAACTACATGTAAAAAAGAAATAAAATAATTAAAATACCAACTGTGTGTGTGTCAGTTCGAATGCTATGCATCTTTAACAATTAAAATAAAAATTATTCAATTTCTAGCAGGATTTGATAATACTCATATGTATAAATGTTAATGTTTTAATCATTAGTCTTTGGGTTCAAAACTTTACCAAAATATGAATGTGAATAATTAGCATTAAAATATTTAGATTGTTAACCCAACATACCCCCATTCTATTATAATCATTTCAAAAAGCAGTATTACAATGCTCCATGACTGACAGACAAGACAGACAGACAGATAGATAGATAGATAGATAGATAGATAGATAGATAGATAGATAGATAGATACTGTAGAATGAATCTGAAAGTGTTTACAAATTTTGGTATATTTTTTTACCTGATTTTAATTCACAATCTGTCAATCTAGTTCCTCAATCAAATATCAAATCACTCGAAGTTCTTTCAGTGTTGGTTTTAATGGACACATCACCATACCACACTCAACCACATCACGAGATTTCCCTCTGGTATAAATAAAATTATTCATAATGAAAATGAAATACAAAAGCAATGCCTGCTGATAATGTAAAAAAATAAAAATAAAATGAAGCAATAACATACTTATGTTTGCTTTCCCATATTTTGGTCCTTTTGATTATGATACTGTATTATTACTGTGGTATGCAACTACAACCACATGTTCTGGACTTGGAAAATGTCTTGTCCATGTGTGTAGGAATGTATTTGCTTCTGTCATTGTGCAGTGTCCTTGAGCTTGGGAAAGGCACTATATAAATTAAACTTATTATTATTATTATATAAACTACAATCCAAGTACTCACAAATTATCACAGAAGAAATCTTCACATTGGTTGTCATAAAGATAAAAAATATGATTTTGGTTGAACACAACTCTGGTTTAAGAGTTTCTAAAAGCGCATTTCTTCTTTGGAGAATGTTATTGACAATAATTCAACTTTTATTCTTACTTAAAACTATTCTCAAAGTCATTAAGGTTCAGTTGAAGCTTGAATACAGAGAGATATCTGAAGGCCATAAAACCCCTACTTCCCCCAACCCGTTTTAAACAGTCTTTTCAGCACTGAATTTGATCCAAAAGATGGCAAATGTGCCTCTGAGCCCACGCCTGACTGCGCTCCCTAGTTTCTCTTTTTCTCTCTTTCTCTGTTCAAACCGCCATGACCTAGAGAAACACCACAGCGGTATTCTGGTTACACTCTGGTTTAACATGCACACATGGCTCTCAGTGTAAACAACACACTCATACACACCGACACACACTGCCAGGTCCCCATGCTCACTCACTGCCTCACATTTAGATTTCCTTTTGTCTTCTTGTCACACACTTTGTGCCACAAAAATCAGGCTGAGGTGCTAGTCAGCGTGGTTTAGGTTTAGTGGTCTAACCCTGATGATCCCTACAGTGAGAAGTCTTACAATGAATCCTTGCATTGGTCAATGTGGATGCTCACTGTGACCACATAATTACCTTTTCTTTGTACTTTAGAATTATATATTACAGTTATGCAGTTAATGTTGTATATTGTGCATTTGGAAGGATACTATTCATAATTCAATTTTAATATTAAAAACAATAATAAATCAATATATATAGATATATTATACCACAGTCACCTATCCCACCACACACACATATGTACATAATAATACACTCCTTGCCTAACAACCGATAGCTTGGTTATATAACCCACGCGCTTGCTCTTTCCGTCCCTTTTAACCCAGCATTTTTAGAGTGTATCGTACTGCCTACATTACTCACACCACATTAGTATGTCGCTTATATCGCGCTTTCGTCCTCCTTGTAATTACCCTAAGCGGCAGAAATGACCTGTGACCACGCAAGCTAGCTTCGATGCCCGCAAGAGAGTATGATTACGGCCATCTCCCTTTACTCGTCCTTGTGCCCACGTGCCTCCTCGAGACTCACAGGAAAACCACACCACCGCCAACCCCCTCGATGCACACTTACTGCTCCGTGTCTGAGAGCTGGGCAGTTGCTACAGGTCTTAGCAAAACAGGAAATTTCATGTTTCCTTTGCTATTTTTAGCGACTGCTTTTAACGCACAACTTCTGTGAATCTACATACAAGCAATCACGCAAGTAAACAACTTACTGGGACTGACATACAATACAATATATAAAGATAATAAAAAACACTTTTGTCGTAGCTGACCCCCAAATCATATCCAAGTCAATCAATATGACAATGTAAAATTCTTATCAGTAGTTGAGTATGGCCATTTTAGAGGCATTTTTGTGAAAGGTTTATGTATTTTGGACGTAATAAAATATTCAGGGTAACCAAATTTAAACGTTTGATGATCTGCAAGTGAAAATGTTGATTGGCCACTAACAATGTCTTTGGTGGTTACAGCTGGTTACTGATTTGAATTTTAACCTCATCTCACACATTAATATTTGACTGGGGAACTTGTTTTATCAAATAAATGAAATAATATATAGTTGATATAAAAAGCTCTGGCACAAGCCATCAAATACTCTAAAGAACAAGCTCATGAGTTTGATTGCCACGGAACACTTGTGACCATGGACCACAAAAGCATCAAATAGTCAAGGTCTATTGTAGCAATCTCCAAAATTATTTTACATGGGTCAAAATTATCGATTTTTCTTTTATGCCAAATATCATTAGGATATTAAGTAAAGATCATGTTCCATGCCCTCTATGTTCTCTTCTGAACACTTCTCTGCCCTTCTCACATTCGTAAGATATATTACAATCCTACTCTCTCTCTTGACTTCAGAAGAATATTATTTGCATTGCTCTACGCGTGCACCGGCGCATTTGGACACTTTAAAGGGATTCTCTTCCTCTCATATCTTCTTTTCGATCTTTTTGTCTCCTGCTTTCTTCCCGCGCTCCATTCCCACTTCAAATAGGTGGACTACTCGGCCACCCGGTAGTGTACCTATTCATAACAAACCATACATCAATGGAAACGTATTTATATCCCATTAAAAAACAATCGAGACCCTTATGACTGGTTTTGTGCTCTCCAGGGTCACATATACAATACCCATTACCCCTCCCTCATGCTAAAATCGTATTATTCCACACCTCCCCGTCTTTCCACTCTGTTTATATTTTTTTTTAAGTCATATTAATGGTAGGACTAAACGTTCTTAAAATAATGTTTATGGAACATTCTGATAACTTTATGAATATTATACATTCTCATAATATTGAAAAAACATTCTGAGGTCAACATTCTCAGAACTTCCCGATATTATTTGCACTTGAACATTCTCATAAAGTTGAAAAAACATTTTAGAACAACATTCTCAAAATGTTCTTATGATGTTATTTGTACTTGTATCTTCTAAGAAACATTTTTGTAACCTTTAAATAACATTCTAATCTAATGGCTTTTACGCTTCTCTAATTGGGTGAACTAACATTATAATCACAACAAGAAAACTGGACATTTCAACGTTTTAGAAACATTTAAAAACAATGTTCCCTCAACATTATAGGGAACCATTATTACCATTAATTATTACCATTAACTTAATTAGGTTAACTTTTAATTACCTATGATATTGAAATTGCTTTGGATCAAGCTTTTGCCAATTGAATAAATGCATGATTGAAAGTATAATTGCAACTTTGCAAATTGCAAAAGGGAACATATCTTTCACATTAAAAAACCATGCAGCAGCCAAACATTTTTCATGCATTTTAATGAAGATAAAATGAAATACATTCATGTTTACAGACCAATGTGGCCTAAATCTTTCACATTAATATCATATTTCTCTTCCGTTATGTCCAGTTGTCTGAAAGTAGCAACCTTTAAGAGCATATTTACCATGTTAGCCCCTTATATTACAGAGACATTCATTAGTTTTACAATAGCATGCTTCTCAATAAGGATCTGGCCTCCAGCATCTCTTTTTAATAGCGCGAGGCAACATTCTTGGCTTAAAGGTGAGCATGTAAATGACGGATATACCCATGACAGAAACACTGACTGTTGCAAAGAGAAGAATGTACCAAACAACAGACTCCTCATTGCTGGAACCACCACAGTGGATGGCGTCAAATAGCACGACATTGTGACGCCTGTGGTTTAAGTCCAAACATGTAATTTCTGAGAGATCTTCAATACTGATGCCTTTATTCTCCACGAAGGTCTTGTACCAGTCTAAATGGCAACAGTTGAAGGCATTTCCATTCATATAAACAGTCTGCAGTCTTTGAGCTAACATGCCAGCTTGTTGGGACGGGATGGTTGTCAACATGTTATCCCTCAAGTCCAGAAGCTTTAGGTTTAATGCCATTAGAGATTCAGGAAGTTCTGCTAGTGAGTTTCTACAGATGTTTAAAGACTTCAAATGGCTATACGGAGAGAAGTCAAAAGCTTGAAGACCGGTATTACCAAGTCCCAAATGCTCCAAAGTGTTTGCGAGACCTTCCAGAGATTCCTGTTTGAGGTTTAGGTCTGGATTGTTTGAAAGTTCGAGATGGGTTAGTGGCGTGCTCTTGAACGCTAAAGACGGGATGTTCTGAATGCTACAGCCGGCAAGATAGAGTTGTTTTAGGGAAACGATGTTGGACCAGACAACACATCCTGAGGAACTTGGCAAGTAACACATGTCCACAGTGTTGTGACTGAGATCTAGTGTGCGCAGATTCGGTAGACTAGCAAAAATCCTAGCTGGAAGGTTCTGAAGATCATTTGTACTCAGATTGAGATGTGTGAGATTGTTCAGCTCGCTAATGGAGCATTGGCTTGCTTTCAGCTCGGTTAACCTGTTTCGGCTAACATCCAGTTCATAAAGGGTGACTGGTAGATCTTCAGGCGTCAAACTGAAGGACTGTAAACAGTTACTTCTCAGCTTCAGCCAGTAAAGAGACGGCATCTGCTGAATGAATCCCTGAGGGAAGTAGTTCACCTTGTTTTCACTCAGGTCCAGGAGCTCTACTGAGGAAAGATCACCGTGAAGGTTTTCATTCCAGAGCTCTACTGTGACGCTGCTTACATTTTGCCCCAAGTTGTAGTACTCAACACTAGTGGTCCAGTTTGAAGATGTGTAATTTGATACGTGTTGATAAAAACTGACTCGATTATTGGACAACAGCAAAGTTCTTATTCGGTTTTTTGTTGGAAGGAATGGAAAGAAGAGCAAATGGTTGTCGGACAGATCCAACATCTCCAGCTGAAAGGTCTCAGTCAAATTTTGATTGGTTATGAACCATTCAATGGAATTGTGGCTGGCGTTTAGGGCCAGCAGTTGGGTCATTTCAAAGTTGACCAAACATGGTAAGCAGTTGAAGGCCAGGTTCAACCTCTGGAGTTTTTTCATATGATCAAACGCTCCATCGATCTCAAACAACAAGTTTCTCTCGACGTTCAGCTCCCTAAGCTGATGAAGGTTTCCGAATGTTGACTCATCTAGCCTCAGCATGGCATTCCGGGACAAGTATAGAGATTCAAGCGAGGACAGATTCTGTACCAGCAGAGACACCATGTCCTCCGAGAGGCCATTACCTGAAAGATCAAGGGTCTTTAGTTGGGACAGAGAGCTTAAGGACTGGGCCACCTGCTTGTGTCCATAGTAAAGCTCGTTGTTGGCTAAATTGAGGTTTTCTAAAAGAGGCGATACAGAAAACACACTCTCTTCCACCGTCATTAGCAGATTGTTCGCACAGCTGAACGTCCGTAGAAGAGGATACCTGGAGAGACAACCATCTTGAAGATTTAACAGACGGTTCTTGTCTAAGACGATCTCCTCAGTTTGACGTGGTAAATGATCTGGTACGGCAGCGAGCTGACAGCTGTTGCACAGAGCCGTGCTTTGGATCTTGAGATGTGGAGAGAGACAAAAAAAAGAGAAGGAAAGACTGATTTAGATTATTCTTACACACAATGGAATTAAAAAAAAAAAATAGTGATTAATAATTTCCACTAAAGGCCATTTCACTTACTAAGCCCATGGAGAACAACAAAAATAGACAAACAAGCAAATTTAGCCCATGTGGTTTGCTGATTAAACTTCATAATAGTCTATACTTGGTAAAAATGTTTAGTCAAGTAACCTAAAAATGTCCTTCATGTGGTAACATCTACTGTAAATGAAATGGTTTTATTCAATTCAAAATAACTTAATCTACCTGAATACATCAGGTTACACCACAAGTAATGGCTTGTTAAGGTAAACCCTTTGTTTAAAAACATTCGCAAAAAAATATTTAAATTATATATGTATAGGCTTACACAATATTCGTAGTTTCTTTCAGAGATTATCTAGCACAATACAGTGTTCATCTAGATGTATTTTACAGTCTTTCCTTTTCTCACATACCAGCCTGCAGGGGAAGATCTGTGTGGTTTCCTGTACTGAACTAGTGGCCAGGACCACCAGAAGCGGCACCACTGCGTGACAGAGCACGATGAACAGGCGATCGAACACCAGCATCTTAACATGATCACTGTGACAAAGTACTAAAACAATTGTCATTAACTATTATATAAAACTGATTATATATTCTTACTAATAATCAATATAATATACTCCCCTACTCGTCCTTATTTATGTATACTTCCCTTTTATGTAAACTGCGCTTTCGTTACAATAACACTTCTTACAGTCTCGCGTCCCATCGGACAGGTGTGATTACATTATTTTTTGAACTTCTGTCAAAACATTATTTTGTGGATCTGCGTGAATTGCACCTTGATGTTAGCAACTCTCTCTTATATTCCATTTTTGTAACATATAGTACACACTGCCACCTGCGTTACATAAAAGTTAATCTCAAATCTTTTAGACACTACAAAATTGTCTTCCTCTAAGGCCTTTCATTTCACTTATATTTCATAACTAGAAATTACCTTTTGACACTAGGGTCTACCTTGGCAAGGGACAACGAAATTTGTGGCTAAAGCTGTAACACCCTCCTGTTAAATCTACCTTTGAGACCCTACCCACTCTCCCTGTGTGTACAGCGTTATTCAAATCAGATCGGGTAGCATCCCACCCCGTCCTTGTCTCTCATCCTCCCCGTCTCATTAATCGATATAGAGTGGCCCTAAAAACATTTGGACACTTACTTCAAACTTAATAAATGTATTAATGTCACTGCATTACCAAAATACCAAACCAAATGGCATTTATTAAAAATAAAAATTCCCTTTGAACTTAAATTCAAGAATTAGAACTTTAAATAAAAAAATAAAAAACATAATAGTAAAAAAATCATTTAAAAATATTTTTTCAAAGATAAGTTTTAAATAATATAAAAACAGTATATACTGTATATACAGCACATAATTAAACTATAAACTATTTTAGACTAAAAAAGTCTAAAAGGTCATCATTTGAGAGATCTAAAAAGTCATTTGCTTGTAAATGCCAGTTGGTTTGATATTTAATTACCTTTTTTTTTTTTGTGAGACCTTTTAAAGTGTGACCTACAAGTCCAAATACTTTTGGGTCCACTGTATAGTCAAATGCATCAAAACCCTGCAAGCACTTAAAAGTTCGATCACCACAAAAATGTATAATATTGCACCCTTGAGTAAGATAGGACAGGTGACTATCCTTGTAATGAGTGTACTGAAAGTCATATTGAATGAAAGATAATGCTGCTATTAAACATTCACCCTGTCCGTTTTATATTTACACACAATCTCACGTGGGTATAACGTGCACACTTACCCCAGTGGCCAGGATCGCGCCCTCCGCTCCTCTGTGAAGTTCACAGAAGACCATTACATCGGTTTGCGGGGAGGTTCTGTTGGCTTGGTCTCTCCGGAGATGCAAAGTGCTTGACATCTGCATCTCTGCAATGTCTTTAGTAATTGCGGAAGCAAGCAAGCAACGGAAACGCCCAAGGCCCTAACCCATGAAGGGCATCAAGATCCATACCCCATGTTTCTTCAACCTACTCCTCTGCTACGCGTTGTCGCTGCAGGGTCAGAAATATGCACGTTAAATATGTAAAAATCGACCACATCCCACAACAGCAAAAGTATTTCGGTTTCAGTAGGCTAACAGAGCAGGAGAATGAGCATGAAGGACATTTAATGGTTCTTACATTAAAAAAACAAACAAGGAAACATATTGACGTGATAACCGTTGCACCTGAGGTGCAAAAGCACCTGTAAAAGTATATGTTGCACAAACATTTCGACCTTATTTCTGTCTTGTTCAGTAGACCACAAACCTACCAAGTGAACACACCCAAAGCACCCACTACTGGTTTCACTCATCAGATACTACTCAAGAGGAAACCACCAAGAGCTCACACCCTTCCTGCTAGAAAGATGCAGGCCCATCACTTCTGCTCGTGAAACTGTCACATTCTTCTCATAAGCTGTGCTATTGTGAAAACCTGTGAAAACGTTCACGCGTGCCACATTGCTTCGTTTACAAGCACGTCTACTGATAGCCAGCAACCTAAAAGTGATCCAGTTTGTGCACGAACAATTATTTTCATGACAGTAATGTATCTCCGCACAGCTTATTTTAATTTCCCTGCAGTAGCCTACATTGCATAGCAAAAATAAAGACGTACGGATTATATTACTGCATATTCAGTGAATAATCAGGCTTCTAAGTGCAGTTATTAAAAAAATACCATGTGAAAGTCGGTCAAGCGTGACCTGTTTTACAGACCTAAACAAATGTGCTATAAAGTGCTGAATGCACTAAAACCTTATAGGTTCACATAAATAAGATATCTCAAGTGCTGAAAATAACGAGCTTGCTCGTACAAAACTTGATGCTAGCGTGTTGTATGTGGTTCCCACACCATGGGTTCCTACGCGGTTTTTCGTGTGTTTCTATGTGGTTGCTAGGGCGTTGAGCCTTTCTTAGTGCAGTTGTGTTTTTAGTATGTTGCTAAGGTGATCCTAGTCGTTTGTAGGGCACTTCTATGTGTTTGTTTGGTGTCGTCATTTTTAAGTTCAGTAGTGGTGCCCTTATTTCAGTCTTTTTAGGTTGTTGCTATGCAGTTACTAGGGTGTTTCTAGGTCAGGAGTGTCTAAACTTGGTCCTAGAGGGCCACTGTTCTGCAGAGTTTCGCTCCCCTCCCTCCAGTTGCTTCAACAAACCTTCCTGGAAGTTTCTATTATGTCTTGTGTAGCCAGACCTTCAGACTGACGGCAGAAGGTCTAGGATCTTTGGCCACTTTGAATGGACAAGGCCTGCCCAAAAGGCCATATGACTGACAGATAAAGCAACCAATCATGTTTAGTTTTGTTCCGCTTCATGTTTATGGGTGTGGAAATGTCGCCACAATAACAGACTGGTGTGTAAAAGTCTCGGACGTGTTTTAAAGATTCTATGCCGCAAACTTATTTCATATACTTTTGAAAATCCAGCTTTTAGTTGTTCTTGATAAGCGCTCATTGTCACAGTTGTTAACACAACGGATTTCGTCTTCCATGAGGGGGTTTGGCGGTCGTCGGGCATCTTTGTTTCCAGCTGGAATGTTAAAGAATGCAACACACATGTCTTCCGGAAATCCTGTATACTTCAACCAATCCGATGACGACTTTGAATCTCCTGAAGTGTTTCCAATTTTGAGTACTGCCATATGCATCAGATGTTCAGCCAGCGGTCAGTGGGCGTGATGTCTGAGGCTGAGACTAAGTAAGACCTTGACTAGCTGGTTCAGGTTGTTTAATAGAGGTTGAATCAAATCTGCGCAGATCAGTGGCTCTCCAGGAGCAGGATTGGACACCATGGATTTGGGTTTGACTCCATGGCCACTGCATTGTCCACAACGATAGACAAAGGCCCAATGATGTGTCCAGTTCTTCATGATTTGCTGGATAAGGATTACGGATAAGAATTTTTACAAATATTTTTAACTCACAATTTCCACCTGATGAAACGTTTTCCAACTTAACATCACTAGAAAAAAAAAAGATGAATAAAATGTGTAAAAAAAAAAATTCCAGTGGAGTAATAAGATTTATTAATGTACTTTTCCATGTCTATCAATCTCAATTTTATAATTAGGCTACTTAACCTATTCAGATTTTCCAAGACAGTGGGAACTCTGGTTCTTCAATCTTAATTTTTAATTGTTTTAGCTTATTTTAAATTAAAGTCATCTAAATAAAGGAATTGCAGTGCATAGTATGAACACACTTACGGAGCAGATGTGACTGTCAACCATTGTTTTGCCTTGAGGAGGAACTTATGATGACTGATGCCACCTTGTGGTGAAATAAGAACAACTATGGGCTTTTCTAGATATCAATATGATAGACTATTAAACCACCAGATTAAATTAATCCACATTAAGGTCAACAATAGAACAGGCTGAGATACGTTCACAGTCTGGCACAATTTAGAGTTTATTTGGAGTCTCCATAACCTCAGGTATAGCAAAGATAGACCTCAATAAATAAATACTATACACTTCTACATCACAGTTAAGATGTACAGTAACAAACGGAATAACGACATACTACCTTTGCCTGTCATGAAAAATAATAATAAAAAAACAGAGGAAGAGACTGGTATACTGCATGCAGATAACTGCTCTGGAAAAAAAAACAACGGTAAGATATCAGTACATCATTTTGGCATGTTTACTTCATGTCATTTACCTACACGTAAATTTGTTTTTGTGTGTGAAAGCTTGAGCCGTCCTCGTACTCATACAGCAGCTTCTCATTCCATGCATTGTGTTATAAAATGTTGGTAATGAATTAGAAAACTTTGCCACTTGTCTCTTCTAGTTTGGCTTCATGTTTTAGCATTTCATAAAATAGAACAGCTGTTCCCTGTGCGATTTCATAAATTAGATTAAAACCAGATTTAAAAAAATGTCCCAGGTCTTCAAAAAGGATTAAAAGCAAATAGATGTTCAACTGAAATCCGCAGATGTGTGTTGGACATCCATTAACAAGCCCGCCACCAACCACCAATTTCCTAATTTTTTAGTCCAGATGTGAAAAGCCAAGAGTCTTATCTATGTCAAGCAGCAGTTCCCATGATGCTCTCTGGTTCTAATAGTGCCACCAAGATCCTACTTATCCATCCAGGGGTCTTCCCAGATACACCATAGTCACTTCAGTGTTCCCATAGACGGCTGACACAGCTGGAAACAGGCATGTCTTGGGCAGCCCTCGGAACGCCACTCCAAGGAACTCAAAACCTCGCTCAAAGGCTAGTGTCTTATCATCCATGTCCAGGATTACACGGATTCTCTCCCCGATCTGGAAAACAAATACAAACATATTATAGATACATCTTTTTTTTTTTAAGGAAAACGTCATCATTTACTCTTCCTCCTGTCGTTCCAAACTTATATGCCAATATATATGCTAGACTCTTCACACTGTTTTTCCCCAAACAAGATTTTAAAGCACACACAGACAAAAAATGGAATTTCAAACATGAATTAATATTTTGAGTCAATTTTAGAACACATAATTTTCATGTTTCTGTGTGAATTAGTCGTTTTCGGAATGACTTGAAAAGTCATTTTAAAAATTGTGTGAGATTTAGTGTATGGCCAGTTCGTCTCTGTAACCATATACAAAGTTGGGAAGTGACGCCTAGTGTTTTAAAATCTATTTTGAATTTAAAAGTTATGTAGTGTATTCTAGCCTTTATAGGCTTTTTTCCAAGTCTTCTGCAGCAATACAATACCTTTGTACAAACAACAATTTGAAATTTTAGATTAGAGCTTTGGTAGAGATTCTCATTAACTTTTTTCATTTTAGGAATTTGAAAACTGTGGTCACTATGAATATTGTTGTATGGAATTCACAGAGCTGCACCAAAATTATTTAAAATATATCCTTTATCTAAAAAGATAAGAGCAAAAATAACAGGTTTAGAAAATGAGAGTGAGAAATTTCAAAAAAATTTTAGGTAAATTATTTCTTTAAATTAATTTTTCACCTTAAAAATACAAGTCTGACATAATTTACTCAACTTCATGTCATTGCACTTTCTTCTTTGAAACATTCACAAGAATGTTTGAATGTTTAGAATATTTCAGCAGTTTTTTTTCTTCTCTTCTTAGAACCAAAATAATCCAAAAAGGACATAAAGGTAGCGTAAAACTAATTCATATGACTTGGCTGGTATATTGTAAGTTACTTTGTATGATAAACAGAATTGCAAGCCTTTTCTCAGTTTCAAGTAAAATCAAAATATTGATCAATGCACATTAGGGGTGGGAATCACAGAGGCCTCACGATATGATATTATCACGGTACTTGTGTCACGATACAATATTATTGCTATTTTAAATGTATTGCGATATTCTGCGATATATTGCAATTTATTATCTTTTTCCAACTTCAAATTCTGTCCCCAAACGAAAATTTGGCAACATCTGTTTTAACTAAAAAAAAAAATTTCTCAGTTTGTTTATCTCACTTCAATTCTATTGTTGCAGTGCAAAATGGGATTGCCAAGCAGACAAACTGACCAACACTTTAATGAAAACCTGTCATAAATGTTGTATGCACCTGGCAAACTCAATTAGTTGTATTACAGTCTAGTCTAGTCAACCTTAATTAAATGTAAACAGGTATGCACTGCAGTGCTACTACAGGTATTTTGAACAATGCAACTAATGAAATTGTACTAAAAAGTTGTGCAGACCCTTCAGCAATTGGGGCATTTGAAAGTAAAGTACTGTTCAATTTAAATTAAATTAAATAATTAAATTAAAATAAACATGTACTCTTCAAGGTGTCATTGATGTTGCTAAAAAAGAACATTATTTTGTGCATTGGTGTAATGAAATGTGTTTTAAGGTAAAAAAAAACACATAATGTCCACATACTGTACATTATTGTTTCTCCTCTATGCCCCGCCTTTCTGATTTTTACAAAGCTTGATTTCTGATTTCTGAAAAGCGAGGTGTGCTCTGATTGGCCAGCTATCCAGTGCGTTGTGATTGGCCGAATACCTCAAGCGTGTGACGGAAATGTTACACCCCTTACCATACTGTGATTCCCTGTCCGGCCAGAGCGACGAGACAAAAACATTAAAACTCATTATAAAGGCATTTGTTGCATCCAGTGGGGACGGATTATAATGACATATACTGTCTTTTTACACGTTGCATATCACGATGCGTAAACATAAAACCATGTCTGCAATTGTGATCGGAGAAATGAACAATAAGTGCTACTCTACATTGCTCAAAACTCACGTTTGAATCGTCGTTGGCAAATTCTTTAAATATAAAAAAACGTACTTACAGTCTGTGAGTCAGAACAGCCGGCATTGTAGTCTACTCTCCCAGGATCAGGAAACAGTCCTCCATAAAATGCGCTGCACACATCTGAATATCTGGGTTGAACTGTTCTGGAACAGTGTTGTAAATACAACTTAACCACTGATTTCTAGTTGTGTCCTCTAAAGTAGTTTCGCTTTCAGGCCGGCAGCCTAGAGTGAGCGGCGGCCGGCGGGCTTGCCCAACCACATGTGACGACCCCGGGCTTAACGCCACTTCGTCCACGGTGAAAGCCGATCCGGCGATCCACAGCACTAAGTTGATGTAATTCCTCAGCGACCAGCACAGATCAGCTCTTGGCATGACGAAGTGGATATCGTCCTCTATTGGAAGACCAAACAAATTAGTTTCTCTTTCACAACGAAACACAGCGTCTTCACGACATGGCGGCAGCAACAACAATACTACAGCGAGAATAAAAGTTATGCCTTCTTTCTTTGCGTGAACATTTGGGCGGCATTATGAAAATATTTCCACATAGTGATGTAGATACATGTTAGAACGAGTCGTTTTAGGTAGTCGTGGCTGACTCTTAACTTTATAAAGAATATCTCTTTGAATTTAAGACTATAGTCTTTGCAACTTTACAGATCTTTTTATGCACCAAGAGGTGTAAACACTCCAAAGAGAAAGGAAAATTTTTAATTTGCATCATATGACCCCTTTAAAGTAAACAATGTGCTACAACAGGTATACTATGCACTGCTGTGCTCTTAGTATTTTACTTTCATTCATTCCATGTAGTTCCAAGACAGTTTAATCACCGTTCTATATTAATGTGCTGCTTCAATTGACTCACACAAACACACACATCACTCGCACATAAACACAGTGAGAGGAAGAGAGGTCGGAGATTGCAAATCGCACTGCGCACACACACAGAAACTTATTGTCGGTGCTGCCCAGCGACTTTTATTAATAAAATAGCATACTAGATACTAGATCGCTACATTATCTTACTCAGCAACGAGGTAAAATCGAAGTAAATAAACAGCTTCACTGTTTGTAGAGAGAGACGCGCAGACGCAGGTAACACACACACAACTGTCATCTCTCTCTCGATTGATAATTCATTCAAATAAATGCTATAATTCATTCAAATTTAAATGTGGTCTTACCACACTTTATCATCTCTGTATCTGATTTGAAGCGGACAGAAAGCTAGAGCTAACTGACGAAAACTGACAAAAATAACAATCATTTTTACCCTTACGGTGAAAACTTTAAAATTGCGCTGCTTAAATCAAACAGCTTAAGTTGTCATGGTGGCAAATGACCTGGAATACGCGGGATAATCATGGCCTTGCCGTGCATTAGAGGATGTTAGAAAAAACTAAAACTCACCATTAGTGGACTGTAAAGAAATTGATGTGTTCTTCTACCAAATAGTATAAGAATAGATTGATACTTGGCGTCCCTGTATGGATACAGTATTGCCGCGGAAAATATTGCGATACTATGCTGTATCGATTTTCCCCCCACCCCTAATGCACATATACAAAAGGTGTAACGTTTGTGTATGATACTGTAAGGAAAATGCAGTAATCTTTTCAGTTATTTAATGCATGTTTCTTTTAGAATTAAAGTAGAACAATAACTAGTTATACTACAAAAAATTAATGCATAAAATAGTGCATTAAGGCACTGATAGTGCATAAATATGCAATTTGGGATGCACCTAGAGGGCTATATAAACCTAAACATTTTCTTTTGTGTTCTACAGAAGAAAGTCAGTCATACAGGTTTGGAATGACTTGAGGGTGAGTAAATGATGACATATAATTTATCCCTCGGAATAAGTTTGGAATGGCACGATTTTTACATATAGTACATTCTCAAGCTCTGCTACCTGGTATTTTGGTGCGTTGTTGCACTGGGGGAAGTTGCCATTGACCTCTCCGTTGTGAAGCAGGTTATTGTCTACTAGATTCCATCCCCAGCTCTGATCATCGCTGCCTAGAAGTGCCACATAGCCCTGGCACTGCATGGGAGCCCTCTTGGTCGCGATGCCTATCACCGCCACCGTGCCAAGAGGACCTTCCCACCAGATCTCCCAGGCATGCCTGCCCTCCGAGAAGCCGATTTTCCCACGGGCACCATCGGTGCTTTGGGCAATAGGGTTGCGGTGCAGGGTGAACCCGTTTTTCTTGATATATACATTCCTGGAGCAGTCATGGGAGCTCAGAGCGTGCTGGAAAGACTTGAGCTGAGGACAGAAGAAAATGAAAGTTACCCCAAACTTACGTCTAATAAAATTGTATCTAGAATGAGATGGTAATATTATGATTTCACACTCTCTCGATATATATATTGGGGTTTAACGATACACTCAGCTCACGGTTGAATATGACATGCAATAATGGGTTTAGGATGATAGTATCACAATATTTTAATCAACATTAAAAATGTCAACTTAAATTCAAATAACAGTTTTTTCCCATCATTAACAATTTCCATAACTTCTTGATTGTACATACAAAAACACACCCATATGTGACACTGGACCACAAACCAGTCATAAGTAGCACGGGTATTTCTGTAGCAATAGCCAACAATACACTGTATGGGTCAAAATGTCTCTCGTCGCATTACGTTTATGCCAATAAGTATCTTACTCTAGGTTACGGAACTTAAACAAGGTAAATAAAAATTATTAAACATATTTAAGCAGTACCATGATAATGTTCCAAAACCACCATGGTGATGCATGGTAAATGTCCAAGAAAATACTGTAGTACCGTGATAGTTTTTGTAAGCGTGATGATAAATCTTTCATTTTTATACGAGCAGTCAATACAGGACTTTAATAATTCAGTAATCTGTACGGAAATTACCAATTTTCTGTAGCTTTGTGTCCATAAACTGCAGGCAAGCAGTATTGGGGTCCAATATTTACAAATGACGTCATACATTGGGAGCCCATTAGCACTGTTCTGACTGTATTCAAAAATACGATTTAATAATGAAACGTGTTGCGTTTATTACTCGAAACACAAAAGCAAATAATACCATAGTTCAAAATATAGCCTAGAATTCATTTGAAAGAAAAACATTTTAAAATTCACGTTGACACGATGCATGATTGTAAGTACTGCATGCATTGTCGATTATATTAGTTCAATGAATAACATATAAACATGACCATTTTTTTTAAATAATCTTACTTTTGTTTTATATGAAGACAGGTTGCAGAGGATATCAGAGCGCAGCGCTTCTTCACTGAGCAAGCGGGTGCACAGACTCCGCCACACCTCGCTGCTTTCATCCGCCAGACAGTTGTACCAGTGCCAGCAAACGTGCGAGCAGTTCATGAGATCCGCCAGCTCCAGATAGGAGAATATATGCTCGAGAACTCGGCTGGGTAACCGGCCCGCGATGCCCGACCCTCCGCCTAATATTGCGGCAGAACCGGCGCCCGACAAGGAGGAGCAGCAGCCCGCGGCGGCAGCAGCAGCAGCGCCCAGCCCCGCAGACTGCACCCCTCCACCGGCCCCTGCGCCAGACATGTCAAACTCCTCCGCTGAACGCAACCGTTTTCACAACCGCACAGCGGGTCAGAACCCCACCGCGGTCCCGTGAAGCGTGTTCGTCTGACACATCTCCCGGTGTTATTGCAGTTGCGGCCAAATGGATCAAAATCTAAGCTATGTGACTATTGTAAAGGTCCTGGACGGCGTGCGGCTAACACATCCGAGCTCAGTAATCAGAATGGATTGTACGAAAGTAACGTTATATCATTCAATTAAGTCGCTTTATACATGAATTATAATTATCCACATATCATATATATATAACACGTTAGGCAAACGTGTTACTCTTTCTGTTTCTGTTTCACATTAATGATGATTCGTGAATGAATCGTTCTTGTGAGTCGGATTTTTTCAGTGAACTGATTGAACGGGTCTACAGAACTGCTATGAATGATTCACCGGCGCGAGCGCTTCTCGACTCTCAACTGACTCGTTGAATTGACTCTTTTGAACATGTTCGACTCGTGGCGTTCCAGGTTAACATGGACCGATGAGTGAACAGAGGATTTGACCAATAGATCAGTTAGCCGAAAAAACACACACTAAAAATGGTTAGCAGAAAGATTTCATATGAAATGTTATGTAAAAAAAAAAAAAGATTGTATGACTATAACGTTATATTCTAATTATATTGAAGTTTTAAATTATTTGTACTAAGAGTTGCATTTTTTTTAACTGTTCGTTGAAACGAGTTGTTTAAAAAAAAACAATTCGCGGAAATGAATCTGCCATTCCTATTTTGTATGATACACTTCTTTAAGGACCTCGCAGTTGACTAGAGTACGTGTGCAAGGGAGGGGGATACGACGTTACAGGAAACACCACTAGAGAGCGCCGTTTGATCTATTATAGTATAGCCCAGGGTTCCTCAAATCTTGCCCTGGAGGGCCAATGCGTTGCAGAGTTTATTTCCAACCCTGATCAAAATCAGCTACCTGTGATTTTCGAATGATCCCGAAGACATTGATTAGCATGCTCAGGTGTGTTGATTAGGGTTAGAGCTAAACTCTGAAGGAAAGAGGATCTCGTGGGCCAGATTTGTCTAGCCTAATAGCCTAAGTATATAAAATAAACAATTATACAATTTTCAAAATAATTATAATGTAAATTCACATTTTGACACATAATATACATTACAATTATTATTAAATAGCCTATTTAAAATGTGCATTATATTTGATACCATAGCTTTTGCTGAACATTTAATATTTCAAATGAATAAAAGAGAGTTTAACTCACATCAACCTAATAAGGCTCATTAGTTTATTAGAAAAAAAAGAAACAATATCACATTCATGGTTTATGTAATACATGCCTGTTTCTGTTTCTGTTTCTCAGAAAAACAGCAAGCCTGGATTTGTAACTATTTTACTTCCTAAATGGCCCATTATTAATTATTAACTATTATTAAACCTTCAGGGTTATTTAGTGGCTTGAAATGGCAAGGACTAATGATGTAATTTATTCTTAACACTTAAAAAAAAAGATAAGATTTCCTGAAATTCTCTGATGTTGTATAGAACATGTGTTTTTTTTCATCTTGGTTATGCATATGTCAGTCTGTTTTCTGCATGATTCACTGCTGCTGCTTGAATGCTGTCAGGCCTGATGGATCATTAGCTCTAACAGGGGAAGGTAGGGAATGCATATATTATTTTCCCAGAGGAAAAAGATTATATCAGGCAGTATGGCTCAGCATTGCTGTGCCACATCATCTGAACTAGCCAACATGTAGTACAATGGGTTTATTTCTGCATAAAAGTTTATATATTGTGAACTTGTAAATTCCATGTTTTCATGTTCTGTGAAACTGTCTGTCGGACTGGATTGACTGGTTGACTGGATATGATGTATGCTGCTTTATGTAAATCACCACCACTATATGCTTGGGGGAATGACAGTATTAGTGTAACTGTATTGACTATAAATAATGGAGTAAATATGATTATACTTTACTTTAGTTGTGAGCAGGAAAAACCATTTAAACTTTTCTGTCTCCTGCATTGCTTCTGTTTTATTTCTCTTTTTTTCTGGTCTTTTAGTGTGGTTAATTATGCAAAATAAACCAATATTTATAATTTATTTATTACTGCTAGCTAAAACTAAAACCATAAAAAACATTAAATTTTATTACTTCAAATAATATAAACATTAATTGAAATCAAATAAATAAAATCAAATAAAAATATAAAAAAATTAAAACTTTAGTTGAGTTTACTAAAATAAAAACAAAAAAGAAATAAAATAAAAACTGAATAGACATTGGTTAAAAATAATTTAAAAAACTGGACAAAACACCAAAAAAATATTAAAACACTTTACACACACACACACAGGTTTGTTTTATGGTTTACGGCGACTCTCCATAGGCGTAATGGTTTTTAAACTGTACAAACCGTATTTTCTATTGCCCTACACCAACCCTACCCCAAACCTACCCCTCACAGGAGACTTTCAGCATTTTTAAATTTTCAAAAAAACACATTCTGAATTATTTACAAGCCTTTTGAATTACAGGGACACTGAAAACGTCCTCATAAATCAACTTCTCGTTGTAATACCTATGTCATAAACCATGTTATTATACAAATTTGTGTATAAACCACATAAATATACACACACACACACACACACCACAACAGTTTGTTTGTGGGAAAAGTGGGGAATCCCATAGGCGTATGGTTGTTACTGTTCAGATACCCCTCACAGGAGACTTTGGGCTATTTCAGATTTTCAGTACACTCCATTCTTTGTGATTTATAAGCGTTTTGAAAAGTGGGGACAATGGGTAATGTCCTGAAAAGTCACCTTCTCCTTGTAATACCTATTATACCTTTGTCATTATACAAATTTATGGCCTCATTTGTCACAAAAACACACACACACAACACACACACAGGGGGACAGTTTAAAGCTTAAACTTGTGATTTGTGTCGCTGTATTCTAATATTGGTTGCATCTTTGAAGGTACAACACGAAAAAAAACAGCCACTAGATGGATCAAATCCCTTTCCAAATCAGCTTTCGTTTTTGGCATAATTCAATTTCTAATCTTGAGCACAGATTTTAAGTTCCCTAGTGATTCGTGATGACATGAAATGACCTGAATATGAACAGTAAATTCAGAAAAATTCATCTTAAGGCATTATTTAATATATTCTAAAAGAATAGAAGCCGTGTATATTAAAATCCATAGTGCAGGTACACCTGTTGTTAGTGGGTGGAGACTGAGGCCACGCCTCTCTTCCACACCGGGGCCAATCGGAAGTTAGATAGCCGCTTGAGGGCGGGGCGAAGCCAAGTGGAATGTGAAGCGCACATAGACAGCATTATTTCGGTTGACTTTACGGGACAGAAACGGTAGAACGAACCGGGGATTTAACGGTATTTCGGATATATTGTGGTTTCCAGTGTACATGCATCTCTGTGCAATGATCGAGATATGCCTCAAGTGAGTATGCATGTTTTAATTTCATATTTGAGATATGACTGAATTGCTTAACTGGTGGGATTTTGATTAAATCTACGTTTGTTTGAAGAACTACTTCTGTAGGTGAATTGCTTCACTGCATATTTTAAATAGAAAGTGAGGTTCGCGATGTCGCATTAAAGCAACACTGAAAAAGTTCCACAAACGTACAACTTTTGAGTTAGCTTGTGGTTAGTTTTATAATAATATTTTTATTATAGTTTTATAATAGTTTTATATATAACATTTATTACAGGTCTATTTAAGAAATGTTGTGTTGTTTGGGAATGAACTTAATATGAGCCATTTGACATGTGTTAGAATGAACTCGTTTGAGGGTTTGTTTTACTCTTTTATCATTATTTCACTTAGACTGTGGTATTTAAATTTCAGTGTTTTTTTATTTATTTTTAGTTAGGGGCACTTAAGGGGTGGATTTGGTACAAATTGTGGTGATGTGGATTTGTCATTCTGTGTGTTTGAAGTTTTGGAGAAGATGCTTCGGACTTGTTAAGAGCAAGTTATCTACCAGTCAATTCATGTTTCTCTAAAAAATAAATTAGTTTTTTTTAATTAAAATTCTCAAATTGCTTTTTGGCAATGACATGAACCAACTTAATATTAATTACATTTCTGATCTTTAAACTGTCATTCTACTCCTCTTTTACTTCTCATTTCCATCATGACCAACCAGAAACCTTTTTAGGAGAAATTCAATTGTTCTCTAAAACAATTGGTGTGAGGGTAATAACAGCAGGATTAAACTGTTCAACACCAGTTATGCAAAATTGCAAGGCAGAATTTCCATGTTTTTCCATAATTTTTCATTGGGTAAATGCCACAGTTACTATGTTTCTGTGAAGTTCTAACTTTATTTTCATTATATAATTAGGAATGTTTTTGATATTGGACTTTCTTAATATAGAATGACTTGTTATTGCTCGGCTGATCTTGTGGTTTGGTGGAAAAATAGATGTTTGGAATTCTAACTTGTTCTACAAACCTTGTTTAATCTCTCTTTTCTGATGAATAACAACAAGGAACAGCTTTATTTACAATCCACAGTGTGAGTTCTTTCAAAAATGACAAAAATCCTTAAGATAAAGTGAGATACTTCATCTTTAATCTGAGGTTAGTAGCTTGGCTTTCCTGAAAACCTTTTATCTTGAGCAAAGTAAAGACACTAGGATTGTGTTTACCTGCATTTTTAAATGATAAAAAGAGCACTTGATATGAAGAATGCAAGTCTTATATGTGAAACAATACAGTCTGATGGAGACATGATAGGGTTAGAGGTTTAAAGTGAAATTAAGACTTTTCCCAAGCTTTTTCTAAGCCTCAGGTCACAGTCAAATTATGCCTTTGAATTCCTGGTTTGCTTGTAACTAATATCGCCATCTCAAAGTATATCCATATCCCTTTAAGTCTGTTTGAAGGTTTCTTTATTTGAGATGTAAATCACTGTTGAGGCTCAGTGTAGGCTAAACCAACTTGGGGTGTACGTCATCCCTGCTAGAGCGCAGCTTAAATTTCCCCCTGTGTATATGTGCGGTAAAGTCCAACAAATAGAAGTGTTCTTGTATTTAAACATTCAAGGTTTAACCATACGTTGACTGCATTGTGCACACAGGACCAACTGTCAGAGGTGAGGAAACTCTTGGAATCTGAGAGTCTCCAGGGAACGTTGCGCTGGGATCCATTCAAACTGGCTGCAGCTGGGATGTTTGCTGCCGGGGTGCTGCAGCAAAGCAGCGGAGGACTGAACAAGCGATCGCTGGGAATGGCACGGCTTCCCAACTCCCACTTTTTCCCCCTCTCTTCGGTCTCAGGGTCGTGGGGTTTGGGCCGATCGGCGAAGAGCGGCTCTCTGAGCTCCATCAGCTCGGGGTCGGACAGCATGGACATGGCAGGTGCCGATCCCGACTACATCATGCAGCTGGTCAACGAAGTGCGGAGGTTTGCAGACGTGCTGCTCCACCTCAAGGAAGCTTTTAACACCAAAGGTAAGAGTGAGACCACACAGGGTTGGTGAAAAGAGCTTGTTGTTGCTGTCAAGAGTTTCAACCTGTTGTGGGTCAACGTTAGCCTTGGTCTCACGGTCACTAACCTCTCGTTATCTTTTTTGGATAATGGCAAGGGAAAGTTTATTTGCCATCGACACTGTGATTCATTCACATGCCAGCAATCTGAACAAAGGTTACGTCGAAATTCCTTTCTCTTTATTTTAGCAAGGTTAGTCATGTTTATTATTTGCAATTGTTTTTATAACACGGATTTAGTTTAATTAGTTATATAATCCACATATATTTTAGGCCATTTTTCCATTCCTAAGTGTTATATAATCTATATTAAAAAATCAAATATTGTATATATATCACATATGCATTTATGTGTGTGTGTATATATATATATATATATATATATATATATATATATATTCTCACAGAGTGATACACCCCTCACGATTTTTGTAAATAGTTTATCTGTCTTTTCATGTGACAACACTGAAGAAGTTACACTTTGCTACAATGTAAAGTAGTGAGTGTACATCTTGTATAACAGTGTAAATTTGCTGTCCCCCCAAAATAACTCAACACACAGCCATTAAATGTCTAAACCGCTGGCCACAAAAGTGAGTACACCCCTAAGTTAAACGGTCCCAATTGGGCCCAATTAGCCATTTTCTCTCCCCGGTGTCATGCGACTCTTTAGTGTTACAAGGTCTCAGGTGTGATTGGGGAGCATGTGTGTTAAATTTGGTGTTAGTGCTCTCACTCTCTCATACTGGTCACTGGAAGTTCAACATGGCACCTCGTGGCAAAGAACTCTCTGAGGATCTGAAAAAAGAATTGTTGCTCTACATAAAGATGGGGTAGGCTATAAGAAGATTGCCAAGACCCCGAAACTGAGCTGCAGCACGGTGGCCAAAAACATACAGTGGTTTAACAGGACAGGTTACACTCAGAACAGCCTCGCCATGGTCGACCAAAGAAGTTGAGTGTCATGTGCTCAGTGTCATATCCAGAGGTTGTGTTTTGGAAATAGACGTATGAGTGCTGCCAGCTTTGCTGCAGAGGTTGAAGGGGTGGGGGTCAGCCTGTCAGTGCTCAGACATACGCCGCACACTGCATCAAATTGGTCTGCATGGCTGTTGTCCCAGAAGGAAGCCTCTTCTAAAGATGATGCACAAGAAAGCCCGCAAACAGTTTGTTGAAGACAATTAGACTAAGGACATGGATTACTGGAACCTTGTCCTGTGGTCTGATGAGACCAAGATAAACTTATTTTGTTCAGATGGTGTCAAGCGTGTGTGGCGGCAACCAGGTGAGGGGTACAAAGACAAGTGTGTCTTGCCTACATTCAAGCATGGTGGTGGGAGTGTCCTAGGTCTTGTCTGCTGGCATGATTCTTCCGGAACCAGGCACTGTGTATCTACAGTTCATTGAGGGAACCATGAATGTCAACATGTACTGTGACATACTGAAGCAAAGCATGATCCCCTCCCTTCTGAGACTGGGCCGCAGGGCAGTATTCCTACATGATAACGACCCCAAACACACCTTAGGGTAAAGGTGATGGATTGGTCAAGTATGGGCATCCTCAAACGGAAGGTGGAGGAGCGCAATGTCTCTAACATCCACCAGCTCCGTGAAGGCGGTCATGGAGGAGTGAAGAAAGACTCCAGTGTCTAGACCTGTGGCTCGTTAACTCCCTGCCCAAGAGTTGGTAAGGCAGTGCTTGGGATACGTTTGGCCACACAAATAATTGCAATTTGGGCCCATTTGGACTTTTCATTTAGAGGGGTGTACCACGTATTGGTGTCGAGTGGTGTTAAGACATTAATTCATGGTGTTGAGTTATTTTGCGGGGACAAGCAAATTACACTGTTATACAAGCTGGTAGCACCTCATACTCTTACAGGTAGCAAAGTGTATTGCTCTTTTCTTCAGAACAAAAAAATATCTTTATTTCCTTTTGTATATATATATATATAGTATATATATACGATAGAAATAAATTTTTCTGTGTTTCTGTAATTTACTGGTGTCCCCAAATGGAATTTTCAAAAATTGTTTCTGTAGACAAACAGATAAGCCCCACCCCCCAAACTCATGCAATTGGTTGAGCCAGTGTTTTATGACCACAAAAATAAAATTTAATTTAAAAATATTTATAATATATACTGTAAACGTTGTGGGGGAATTGATAATGGCTTATTAAAGTATTAAAATGGCTACTTGGCTGTGAAATAAATTTTAAAATCATAACATCCTTGATTGTGGGAGTATTTGATCTCATATTACTCTATTTCATTATTAATTGGGTTTTCCTCTGTACTCTGTAATCTTAAGTGAAGTGTTTTAAAACAGCAAGAAATGCTTTTATAATAGAGGAATGAATGAAGATTAACGGGATGATTGCTCTTGCGTGTGCGATTACTGCATTCCCAAGGCAATGCCGTTCGGGTCCGTTTGGATCGGATCCAGTGCGCTAATCCTTGCCTTTGCTTGAGAGTTCCTTAATGAGGGGTGGCTTGTGTGTATGTGGTGGGGGGTGTTTCCAGCCTCCCATTGTGTCTGTGCCATGTTGTCCAGGGTCTGTAGGAATCTCTCCTTTTGTTCGGCGGGGTGATGGAGGGTCCTTGACCCCAGCTGGGTTTGAGAGTTACTCTGAGAGCTGCCAGTGTGTGACCGGTGCTTTTGGCCTCCAAGTCTCTCCTTCCCGCAGCTTTGGACCTTGAACGGTAGGAACACCAGATCTGAGCGGGGGTGTTACTCTCCCAATCATTGAAGACTTACAAACTATGTGTCAGTCTTACATTGTTGTCATAGTTCTGAAAGTGTGGCACTTTACAAATCCATCCGTGGAATCTTTCCGTAGAGTGACCTTATTAAAAATCAGAAAAAGACCACTGCCAAAACAGTTGCACTTTTAGGGAGGAAAGGTTAATGGTTAAACACGTGTGTAACATTTCTGAAAATATCCCTTTGTGTGTCTGCCTTGGTGGTACATATTGGTAGGAATCATGTAAATGAGCTTAGTAACACACTAACATATGAGTCGTGGCGCAGCGCTTTTGCTGTAATTGGCTGACATTCAGCTAAATGCAGGACAGGAGACTAGTTGGACAGGAAGCTGAATTTGAGAGAGTGCTGAGAACTCAAGATCCTCCTTTCCATGGAAAAGTTTTAAAGTGCAAACAAACAGTAAATCACTACTTCTACTTTGTAAACTGCAGCAGACGTTTGTGTCGTCATTAAAATGCTGTTGTGAATTTATTAAAACTTTGTAGTATGTATTAACTTTTTTGTCAGCATTTTTCGGTCTTTTGATTAATATATGATATATTCTTAGTTATATTAAATGATATATATTATATTTATGTATGTATTTATAATTTCAATGATATAATATTACCATGTGTATATTTACCTGTATATATAATCTTTATATAGTATATGGGTATTTTACTGATGTGTATATTTACTGCATATATATATTAATATAGTATACAAATGACTATATTAATACTTAGTTTATATCATATTTAGTAATAATAAATATAATATATATGACTAACAATTTCAATCATTTATTGAAAATATTAATTTAATCTCTTGTTCAAATTAAGCTACCCGGGGGGGGGGGCTGGTCCTCTAAAAAATTAATGGCCAAATTATTTAAATTATTAATTATTAAATTATTAATGCGTTAAAATCACTGTGAAATTCACACTGCTGGTTCATTTTATATCACCAACAAAATTATTTTGAATATAATGTAAATATTCTATACTCTACATCACCCAGCTTTACTTTAATGTATAAAAGCAGCACATATTTTCACAACTCATCATATTTCTTCCACAGCCAATGATTTTTCCCAAATCGCACTTCAGATGTCTATTTAAATGAAGAAATACCCCAAGTTTCCATTCACAAGTGGCTCTTGAGCCTTGTTTACACTGGTGTGTGTAGGAAATGAACATTATGTGGCCGGTATCTGGGTGATTAGTGTTTTGCATCAGCGCACATCTTCAAAGTGGTAATTGTTGCTAGTGAACTGGGTGGGGCTGACGCAGAGCATAAAAGAGCTTGTTGGGAATCAGTTGCTCTGGTGTGATTGAAAGTGATTTAGATCCTTTCAGTTTATGGCTGTATTGTCTCTGCAGTGCGTGGCTGCAGAAAGACACCCCTCATTTCTCAAAGCTTTCAGGAAGAGAAACCATGGAGCCATTATCACAGTGCAATATTTCGGCCCATTACAAAACATCTGCTTTATTCATGTGCGCTGATGTGAGGGCGACTTCCTTTATCTCTCGTCCCTAGATTTGTTCTTCGAACAAACTGGCAGCTTCTGGCAATGAGTCGACTTTCCCATGCAAGAATAGCAAGAACCTTGAGATCCCTCCTTAGGGAGTAGTGGTCTGCTATAGTAGGAATTCATTTTTTTCTATCTGAAGTCAAGCACGTCACCGTAAATGGCAATTATTGAGCAGCAGTTCTCATAGACTGCAATTAAGCGACCGAGGCTTGCCACTATATTTTATGATCAGCTTTTAATAGCTTTTATGGATTTGAATCAAGGAAAACATCTTGATGGCTTGTTTTCACATCGTTCCCAGTTATGAGGTCTAGACAGCTTCCATAAAGATATCTTCACAATGAGAGGGATTTTTGAATATCTTGGAAAGGTCGTGACATTGCCCGGGGGCCACACATGATGGACATGTTGGTAATTGGATTGGATTATTTTGGGGCCTGCGCTGGTCTGGGACATAACTAGCAGTTTGGGCTCTGAACTCAGAGGTCAGTATTGAAGTATGTATAGTTTATTGTGGGGGGTGGAGAGTTTTTTTTATTATTATTTTTTTTAAAACCTATTTTAAAGATTAAGAAACTAGATACTGACTTGATGTGTTGATATATGTTTGTGTGGAAGTTTTTTATTTTTTTTGTGACATATGTGCCATGACCCGTAATAGGATGCCAATCATATCATACTATTCATATAACCCTTTAAAACAGCAGATTTTTATTTTTTTTTTTCTTTTAATACATGCATCAACATTGAATTTTGTAATTGTGATTATAATGCTTGTTTTAAATAAGTTTTTTAACATTCAGATTATCTTTACTGTCAGTAAATTAACTTTTATAACTGTATAACACTGTGAAAGTGTAAATATCCGGATAATATACATTTTTCCATAATTGTACATTATATTGGTTATTATGTTGCCTGTAGTGCTTGTGTCAGTATGGGTTTCGCCTCATTTTTGACAAATAATATAATTTCATATATATAATAGATATACATATTATATTTTATTACATACATCCTTTTGAATTGTTTTTTATTAATTCATATCTTTATTTCTTATTCATATGAAATTATTACAAAACGAGTATACAATAATATTTAAAATGGTAAATGTAAAATATGAGAAAATATTTAAACATTTATGTATTTAAAATATATAATTTATTTTATATTTATTTAAACAAAATAATACAGAATTTTATTTTTGTCTATTTATCAGCCATACAAATAAAATAATTAGTGGTTTATCGGTATCTGACTGACTGTTTATTTGACGTGATATGTGAAATAAACCATACATACATCTTAAAATATGGCATACTTCTCTATTTGACTACCATCATTTTCGATTTCACAGTTTATTTTTGTCAAACATCGTATACTATAACTATAAAAGCATGGCAGGTGGCATTTACAGAGCATCCATTGTTGCATTGACCTCTTGTCTTACATTTTGAGACCGGTGTCTTTGATTTGCTGAGCTGATCAGGTGTTGCGTTTGTCCCACGGGCGACTCATTCAAGTAGCAGGATGGTTGGCATGTGTCAGCTATTTTGGAGATGAAAAACAAGATGGCCTGTAATGAATACTGGCCCTATTCACTGAGGGAAATAAAGTGTGTAAGGTTCACTGCTCTCTTTATGATGTTTTAGAGACCCTCCATTCACGCTTGCTCATTTCGGACGGGAACCACAGTGAGCTTTTTGCCTTTTAAATAATCATTTGGAAAGCGCTGTGTGAATACACAATTTCAAGTTTCATTTCTCTGAGAAACTTGTTTAGAAGGCATCACTTATATTGCAATTATACACAACTGCTGTTCACACAGCCTGACGCAAACTGACACAACCACCCTCACACAGAACAGAATCTGCTGCTATTGGCTGACGGGGGAAACCTGTTATTACGATGCGCAAAATAGAGTATATGTTTATCAATCCACAAACTTCTTTAGTTGCCGTAAAGTCTATGTGAACTCAAGGCTTCTCAGAGCGGAGATTTGTTTATTAGCAGCTCCCAAGGGACAGTAAATTGTTTCTGTTGTCCCCAAATGTAGGATGGGTAAATAATCAAATGGTCATTTATATAATTTCCCTCATATTTCAAATGCTTTGGGTTGCTTTATAGCTCACAGATGTTTCGAAGTCTTTAAACTGTCCCGGTTTTCCCCAAACATAAACAGTTATCTCAACTTTAGGAGAATCAATTAATCACATACTCAGTGTTGTGTGGTTCCTGTTTGATTGTGCTGGTGTAACCTTGAGAGGACCAGCCTGGTGTATTTTTAACTGTTAAATCAATATTGACCCTCTCCAGGTCGGCCATTACCGCAGTCTGGGCTCATCATTTTGATAGGGGTGTGAAATGCAGTCCTCTCCTCTCCCATCCCCCCACATACTCTGCATTCCACCAGAACAAATGCTCACTTGTTGCTTTAGTGTCTTAGATCAAGAGTTGCTGAATGTCGGACACTTTGGACAAAAAGAACCGGCATGAAACATTGACAGTGCTACTGTCCTTTCCTAATACAGTGACTTTAGAGTCCATTATAATGATTAGAAATGTTTGAAGTCAAGGAAAAAAATGGTTTGTCTTTGTAATAATCAAAATGTGCTGCTGTTGTCACTGAGGCCATACAGACTATTGGATAACCAACAGCCAAATAGCATTTTAGCATGGCATAGAGCATGACACTAGCATCTGTATCCATTGCAAGCCTTGTTAGATGGAATGCATGAATTGATAAAATGTATACTTGAAATGCAATGTAAGTCACTTTGGATAATACAGTAATCATATTTTATATTTTGAATTTGCTTTTATTTTTTAATTTTTAGTTTTATTTTAGGGCTGTCAAATCCATTAATCGCAATTAATCATATCCAAAATAAAAGCTGTGTTTACATATTCAATATGTGTGTACTGTGTATATATACTATATACGTATATGTATGTATGCATGTATGTGTATATTTTATTGTATGTACTTTTATTTTGGATGTGATTAATTGATTTGACAGCACTATTTTATTTTAATCATCATAGATTGTATGTTCTATTGTCATTTTTCCTTTCTATCTACTATCTGTCTATCTGTCTGTCTGTCTGTCTGTCTGTATAATATATATCTATTGATATGTTTTATAATCTAGCTTTTTTAAAATTTAATATACATAAGGTCAGTAGAATTTTTATCACGCCATCAATGTAAGATCAAAGTCCCCTAATTTTTTATTGTAATGTACAAAGGGAAGCCACTTAATTTCCAATACTTGGCAAATTTGTTAAAAATGGCTTGGAAAGGTCTCAAATTGTGGCTGTGGTGTTTGTGGAGGGTCCAAGCTGCCCTCGCAGTGGGGTGCGGGCCGAGTCTATGAGTCGGATTAGACCCCTCTTCATCCCCAGCGGCACCACATTGTGCTCCAGCCTGCTGTGCATGGGGGGGCTTACTCTGATCGGCTAAAACTTTTTTTATGGCCCCCATTGTGAGGTGATTTGGGGGCTGGTGACCCACACCGTTTGCCCTGTGAACGTCGACCTTCAAACACATGTGTATGGTCCACATGCACCATACACATGTGCTGCTTTGATCCAGAAGAGATTTCAGATTTTTATAGATATTTAGAATAATTCTAGGAAACATAGCTCAACCATCAATCATTCAGAGTAAATGATGATTAGTTGTAGCACAGCTGATTTTATGTTGTGAGTCATGAGAGTGAGTGCTTTACATTTAAAGTGAGTCATATCTGCATTTTAAGTGTTTGGCTGCATAAATCTTTCAGTATTCTCAATGAGTCATTGGTATCGGATGACTTTATTGCTCGGCTGAACGGTAAAATGTGAGCACAATGGTAATTTTCACAGTATTCCTGTGCTGTGTTTGGTAATGTGTAACTGGTTGGGTGCTGAGAGCTTCTCACCAGGTGTTTCACAGCACCATCATTTGTCAGACGTCACCGTGAGTAATTCCTGATATCGAGCCATGGATGTTTTTAGGATTACGGTTTCTTTCTTTCCCATGTGATACTCTCTAACTGTCACACTTATGTTGCATCCATTTCATCAATGTTATATAAAACAATGAGAAATACAACTTCTCTTTGTCCCACTGTGAAGTTTTATGGGAAAATGGCCATGCACCAGGCCCTCTGAGAAAACCAATATGCTGTTTCAGAGATCATCCATTGTGAAATTCCAGCCTAAATTTAGCCACCCAGTGTCATTTCAGTGGCTCCTTCTGGCATTTTAATGCAGCTGTGATCCAGCTGTACTCCTGGTAAATGGCCGATCTCCTCTAATACGGTGTAGCCACCAGTCAGTTCTCTAATAAAGAGTTCCTTTAAGGGTCGCTTTGAAGATATTCTTGTTCAAAGGCACTCGTAAATTAGTCCAGATCATCTTTGAAGATCACATTACACTTTCTTGTTTCATTAAAATTAGAGTCAGGGCTAGGAATCTTGTTTAGAAGATGTATACATACACATACAACAGTTTAAAACATCAGTCCAACTCTTTTGTTCAATTTCTCCTAGACTTCAGTGCTTTTCTATAATGGAGCCCGTTCAGAATGTGGGCATGGAGTAGAGATTACAGACTGTAAGGAGAGTTGAATGTAGGGCAAGGTGACATATTCATTCCTACCCTGAGCAAAACAGAGAATAATAGATAAGCGTTTTCAGGGCTGGTTGTACCAGTGTACATGTGTGGGCTGCGGATAGCTATTTACTGCCTAGTCTGTGCTGATTTGTGGAGTTTTAACAGTTAGCCACACTGGAACAAGATTTGTAGGCTGATTTTTCTTTTTCTTTCTCGTTCTGGTCCTGAATTGAGTTTTGTTGCCCACTCGTCACGCTCTTTATTTTTCAAGCTGCAGATTTACAGTGAATTTTTTTTTATCTTAGTGTGGATTAGTTATAGGACAGGATTCCTGATGAAATTGTTAAACGAATTGGCCCTCATGATGTAACAGGCATTAATTTATACCATCTTAGTAACTATCTGTAGAATTATTTTATTTTATTTTATTTAAGAGATTGCATTAGATCACAGCAAAGATTTTGCCATTTAAGAGCATGATTTTTGACCCATTTTTCTGCCTCTCATTCCACCTAAATTTCATACTTGATGGCCCTAACTAATTGGCCCTCATGATGTATCAGGCATTAATTTGTATCATCTTCATAACTGTATCTGTACAATTATGGAATGATATCTGCTCCTGCCTGAGCTTGTTTATTTAATTTAATTTAATTTAATTTTGTTTTTTATTTAATTTAATTTAATTTAAATTTATTTTATTAATTTAATTTTTAATTTAATTTATTTTATTTTTTTAAATATTTTTTTTATTTTATTTTATTTTATTTTTCATTTCATTGCTGCATGGCAGTAAATATTTTGCCAAGGGCACAATTTTTGACCCATTTTTCCACCTCTATTGACTTCCTCATCTTAACTGTGTAAATTTCTCTTCAACTAAATCTCAATCTCAAAATGAATAATTCCTTATTCAAAAAGTCTACACAATTTAAGGAATGAAAACACACTAAAAACTAAAACCAATAGTCTTCAGACTAAATGCATTTTTGTAGTTTATGGGTTTATGCATTTGTATTTCTTAAAACAGAAGCTCCAGAGAGAAGTAACCGCTGATCCTGTGAGGTGTTCAGATTAATTCAAAGTCTTAAACATAAGGAAGTCAAGTTTGGAGAGAACTGTAACCTAGTCAAACATAGGGCACAAAAGAATGTTAAACAATTGTTGAGAAACTGAAATGATAAAGTGGGTCAGTGGTAACAAGACACCACACCTGAGGGTCCCAGTAGCTTTGTCTTTTATCTCCAAACCAACCTAGCAAATATGGTCTACAGATTAACTTTAATACTATGCAACCCCCAATCAAGCCCACCGCTCTGGATTAGCTACTTCAATCCAAGATGGCAAATTTATCCTGTAGATTAGATTAAAGTGGCCCTGGATTAAAATAGTCTGTGGAAAGCGGTAGATTTAATGTGCCCCTCAACTCCTTACCCTCAATAACGTCAGGATTGGATTATTCTCCGCTCTCCTACACAAGCGCACACACATAGTGAGGGGTTCTAGCGTAGCTTTGCAAGACCATATAGGCCAGTCCACTTGATCTGACTCAAATCCTGTTTTCGAGCAATGGGTTCCTGGTACAAGATGAGTGGTTGAAGATTAATTGGCCCCTGTTTTGCATCTGAGACCTGAGCCATGGAAAGCCCATCAAAGAGACACAGCTTCATGTTGAGAGGGGAAACCCTGTCCAAGGCTTATCCTTGGCAGAGCAACGGTTGTCTGGTTTTTCTCACGGACTTTATGGCATATTGCACCATTGGTGTTGAGACAGAAGGAAATATATATGTGTTTCTCAGAAGAAGAAAATGCATACAAGTTTGGAACATCATGAGGGGAGTAAATGATGACAGAAATTTCATTTTTGGGTGAACTATCGCTTTAAATGCATTGATGTTTGCGCACACATGTAGTGCCATTTAGGTAATAGACACATAACAGAAATGACATTTAATATCCTTGACTAGCTTTCTAGCCACATCTGGCGCATTGCATAAAAATGCTGGATGAATACAGCAAGATGCAAATAAAATTTCCAAAATGTGCATATGGAACATGTTGGAAACACATTTATTGAATAAACTGAATAAAATCATTAAATTAAGTAATGTCAATTAGAATTTGTCAGATGATTTACTAGTATGACCTTCCAGAACTGTCGTTCCAGATATAAATCGCCAATTGATAGCAAACACGAGGTTCATAAACACTGTAAACATTTTGTCTATACCAGTGGTGTAGTCTAGTTTTTTGTAGTGGGTATACTCTGATATTCCCGCCAGCCTCATACTCACCGTCCCACAACGACACCCCATAAGCATTAAGCCCCAGTGGTTTCCTTAATTTCTATAACTAAACCATTTTCATTTCTATTTGGTGTCAATTTTTCTGATTTTTGAATTGCGTTTTGCATAATTCAGCATAAATTAAATGTGCAATTTAAATCAGTACATAGTTATAGACATTAAGCGTGACTTTTTAACAGTATGTTATAATATATAATGTACATTATGTGCCATTTTTAGAGGATGAAACAAGTAATTTGTTTAGTATCTTGTTTGGAATATGACTTTTCTGGCATATTTCTGCAGATTATGAAAATTAGGACCTCTGTGAATCTTTTTTTGTATTTTAGTTATTGACTTCAAACTTGACTTTACAACCATTTACACATTATGCCATTTCTAGAGAATGAAGCATGTAAACTGTTTAGTATCTTGTTGAATAGGATTTTTTTTCTGGCAGATTTCTATAGATTATGGGAATTAGGACCTCTGTGAAGCTTTTTTTACTCTGCTTGACTTTTGATAGACCCCAGCCTCCTTTATTTTTTTCTTTTCTCTACCTTCTGGATGTCAGGTTTGGCCGGCCTGAGATGAGCTGGTCGTGGTAATCCACGTGGAGAGCGCTGGACTCTCTCTGTGTTCTGGTCAGCGTTGCTCTATGGGAGATTTTCAGTCATGTTGAATGCAGCATAGCTGGAATTCTGGGGTTTAATTCTCCTCATGAACGTAGGGAACAGGAGGGAGTGGTGGCTGTCTTTTTTCCCGCTCTCTGAGTGATCGACAGCTGTGTGGACGAATGAAAGAAACAAGCGCATTCCTGTCTCCACGTGAGGTGCCTGGTTTATATGCAGCAGGAAACTTTGGAGGATAAATACTTGGAATATTTAATAGGAGTGAAGATATTATGGTTTGCCAAAATGAATGGATTTAGCAAATAATGTTTTCCTGTTTCACAATCAGCTGTCCTTCAGTCCCTCGATAAGTGATTCAGAATCAGTTGTGGAGATTCAAAATCTCAAAGTGGAGTGTGTAAGGCTCCTCAACAATCAAGACATATCTGTGGCCTGATTACTAATGACCCTTGATGAATAATGTGACCTTACCATGACATTGATGCAAGACAATGTTAATTTTTACACAGCTTTTTGTCTTAGTCGTAGTTTTTGTGTTTTGACAAAAACATCCTTTACATTAGTCCTAAAAAATCATGTCATATGCATTGATTTTAGTCAGTTGTATTGCACTTTTAGTCAATAAAAATAACTTTTTAGCGTGCAAAATTAGAACAAATATTCAAACATTTATGTGTGTGTATATATAATATATATATATACAGTATATACAGTGGGGAAAAAAGGTATTTAGTCAGCCACCAATTGTGCAATTTCTCCCACTTAAAAATATGAGAGAGGCCTTTAATTTTCATCATATGTATACCTCAACTATGAGAGACAAAATGAGGGAAAAAAATCCAGAAATTCACATTGTATGATTTTTAAAGAATTTATTTGCAAATTATGGTGAAAATAAGTATTTGGTCAATAACAAAATTTCATCTCATACTTTGTTATATACGCTTTGTTGGCAATGACAGAGATCAAACGTTTTCTGTAAGTCTCACACACTGTTGCTGTTATTTTGGCCCATTCCTCCATGCAAATCTCCTCTAGAGCAGTAATGTTTTGGGCTGTCACTGGGCAACACGGATTTTCAACTCCATCCAAAGATTTTCTTTGGGGTTGAGATCTGGAGCCTGGCTAGGCCACTCCAGGACCTTGAAAAGCTTCTTACGAAGCCACTCCTTCTTTGCCCGGGCGGTGTGTTTGGGATCATTGTCATGCTGAAAGAAACAGCCACGTTTCATCTTCAATGCCCTTGTTGATGGAAGGAGGTTTTCACTCAAAAGCTCATGATACAAAAAATGGCCCCATTCATTCTTTTCGTTTACACGGATCAGTCGTCCTAGTCCCTTTGCAGAAAAACAGCCCCAAAAGCATGATGTTTCCACCCCCATGCTTCACAGTAGGTATGGTGTTATTTGGATGCAACTCAGCATTCTTCCTCCTCCAAACACGACAAGTTGAGTTTTTACCAAAAAGTTCTATTTGGTTTCATCTGACCATATGACATTCTCCCAATCTTCTTCTGGATCATCCAAATGCTCTCTAGCAAATTTCAGACGGGTCTGGACATGTTCTGGCTTAAGCAGGGGGACACGTCTGTCACTGCAGGATTTGAGTCCCTGGCAGCGCAGGTGTTACTGATGTAGCCTTTGTTACTTTGGTCCCAGCTCTCTGCAGGTCATTCACTTGCTCACAGTTCTTGTGATAATTTTGTCCCCACGGGGTGAGATCTTGTGTGGATCCCCAGATCGAGGGAGATTATCAGTGGTCTTGTATGTCTTCCATTTTCTAATAATTGCTCCCACAGTTGATTTCTTCACACCAAGCTGCTTACCTATTGCAGATTCAGTCTTCCCAGCCTGGTGCAGGTCTATAATTTTGTTTCTGGTGTCCTTTGACAGCTCTTTGGTCTTGGCCATGGTGGAGTTTGGAGTGTGACTGTTTGAGGTTGTGGACAGATGTCTTTTATACTGATAACGAGTTCAAACAGATGCCATTAATACATGTAACGGGTGGAGGACAGAGGAGCCTCTTAAATAAGTTTGTTACAGGTCTGTGAGAGCCAGAAATCTTGCTTGTTTGTAGGTGACCAAATACTTATTTTACCGAGGAATTTACCAATTAATTCTTTAAAAATCCTACAATGTGATTTTCTGGATTTTTTTTTCTCATTTTGTCTCTCATAGTTGAGGTATACCTATGATGAAAATTACAGGCCTCTCTCATCTTTTTAAGTGGGAGAACTTGCACAATTGGTGGCTGACTAAATACTTTTTTGCCCCACTGTATATGTATATATTTTGATATATATATTATTATGTATTTTATACATAACCTGACTAGCATGTTCAAGTGCTGGTGTATTTGCATAATTCTGTGCCGATGTACTAGCATGTAAGTTTTGTAAGTACATTTATGTTTGTGTATATATCTGATAAATTTGGGTTAATTAACCTGCTAGTAAAGCACTTCAGTTTACCGGTTACCGTTGACTGTTTATCTTCAGCTCATGCAGCTCAAGTAGGTCAGTTCTTGACATTATATACTATGATTAGATTATTCGGAACAATCACACTATTTATAGATTGTTCTTCTTCATAAAACACCGTTATTGCATTATCAGTGTCTTTTTTCTTCGTATATTTTTGTCAACAGAATCATATCTATTTGATCATGATGCACATTTTTCGACATTATCCTTAACAAAATCACCAGTAATTTTCTTGACGAGATTAAGTCTGATTTATTTGGTAATTAATTTGCGAGATATTTCATTCACAATGGCGAATGGTCTACCTGCAGAGCATTCTCAAAGTCCCGTTTGACTGCCGAGGCATGGCTATGCGAATATGTGTGTGTGCATACAAGGGGCTCCTTTAAACGTTGGCCCTTTGTGTGTAGTCATGGGAAAGAGTGGATGAAAGGTGGATCAGCAGGGTACTTTGAGGCAGGGGGAGATGCTAAACGCAAAAGGCCCCTTTACCGTGGAGCATGTAATATCCTGATCCCAGGAGCTTCACTGTCACAGGGGAGGACCTGGCCCACCTACCTCAACAGAAAGTGTCCTGGGGTGGGCCGTAAGCGCTGAGGAACGCATTAGGCCGTCCACCCTGGCAGCTCTGGTCAAAAGGGCATGTTAAAGGCTAAGTAGTCAGATTTTTACCAAGTCTTTTGACTTTAAGACATGAAGGAGGCACGTAACCAAAGATGTTGATCACCAAATTACTGACTCCTACACTCTGGTTGTAATGCTGTTGACCCCTGATCAGATGATACAGGCTATTACCATAATGAGTCTTCTTGCTAGTCTTTGTATAGAGTATTTTATAATCTTTTGTGAAGTGGGGTTCACATTAAAGACTATAAGCTCTTTATCATTTGATTGGGCCTCAGCAGGCTCAATTGTGACATGTTTAGTGATTTTACACTGGACCTGAACCAGAAAGCCCTGCCAGCCATGTCTCATATTCTGAAGCTTTATTATTACATTGTTCTCACAATAAGTCATGCATGATTGAGCAGGGTTAGGGTCACAAAAATGTTGCAAATTCATATTCTCTTCGTCTATTTAAAAAAAAAAAATCATTTCAGCAGAAACCACTCATCCTTGAGAAGTTGATTAAAATTGTAATGCACATTTTTTACAATTATTGTTATTATCATTAGATTATCAGTATTGGTTAATACATTATTTTTTAATATAGATTTTTAAAATTTTAAAATGTAATTGTGCATGCACATTTATATTTTTACATTTATCATTCAATATTGGTTAATATTCAATATTTGTAATCAATTAATTGATTATTGTTGATTATGTGTTTTAAATTAAATTAAATCGATTATATATATTATTATACTTTAATTCAAAAAGATTAATTGTTAAAATTAATTTACACATTTGGATTTCATTTGCTTTAATTTAAAAAAAAAAAAAAAAGTGCTACATAAATTTTTAGCAAACTCAAAATATAAATTTGGCTTCTTATATGTATATTCTAATGTTGCAATGCCTAAATGCAATGTAGATTTTTTTCAAAACATTATTTTCAGTTTTAATGATTGTTTCATTTATTTATTTTTTTATTTTTAACAGTAAAAAATACTACATACCAACCTGTTAACTGGGTAACGGTTGGTTACAGTATGTAAAATATAAACTAATGCATTTAATGTAATTTTCAGTAAAATACTGTTTAAAATTTGGAAGGTTTTATGGAAATGCAAAAGAACGAGTCATTGTATAATTTACAGTGAAAAACCATAGATTGACATTCCCAGAATTCCCTGCATGACACTTCACATGTACATTTGTGACCCTGGAGCACAAAACCAGTCTTAAGTTTCTTGGGTGTAGTTTTTGCAATAGCCAAAAAAAAACATTGTATGGGTCAAAATGATCGATTTTTCTTTTATGCCAAAAATCATTCATTGTTATTAAGTAAAGATCATGTTCCATTATGATATTTTGTAAATTTCCTACCATAAATATATCAAAACTTAATTTTTGATTAGTAATATGCATGGCTAAGAACGTCATTTGGACAACTTTAAAGGCGATTTTCTCAGCATTTCTATTTTTTTGCACCCTCAGATTTCAAATTTTCAAATAGTTGTATCTCGGCCAAATATTGTCCTAGTCGCTACAGACCATGGACGGCTCAAGTTGAGAGAACGTATTTATTCAGCTTTCAGTTGATCTATAAATCTTTGTATAAAATTTAGAGAAATTGACCCTAGACTGGTTTTGTGGTCAGGTTCACATCCATGTTTATTCATTGACATACATGTAGAGGAAGAGTTCTGGCAACCACAGCTGCCGGTAAATGTCAGATTTGTATTTTTATTTTTTGAATTGTTTAGAATTTTAATATCAACCATTCATCTGTTTTTGGCCATAAAATTAAAATAATTATCAGTAACAGCCAGAAATTAAATTTTTCATTTTCAGCACATACCTAATTGTAAAATGTCCATGCTATTCATTATTTGTTTACTTATTAGGCTTCCTAGTAGGTTTTGAAGAACATAGTCTTCTCAGGAAGTATCCTTGGCTGCTGTACTTATTTGGTAGTTGTTATGTGTGTTCATGTGTTTACATGTGTGGCCCCTTTTTTCCCACTCCTACACTTGACGAGGCCTCGCCATCCTGGAATGCTGGGTTTCCATGACGCAAACGGGATAAAAATGTGCCAATGTGTCCCGCGTGGGTTTGCAGGGCGGTTTTATTCCTAGAAACACGCGTCGCCCAGGTCTTAACCCAGGTGTTTAGATCCAGGAAAACATTCCCAAGCCTAAAAAATCAACAACACAAAAAAAAAAAAAAAAAAATAAAAAAAAAATCACATTTGCTCTTACATATAACATATTTACATGTATAGTCCAGTCCTCTTCGCTTCTAAAGAATCCCGATTGTAAGTGTTCCTAGCCTCATGCCAGGCCCCAAGAGGACGCCGCCCTGTATGGCAATTGACCCCATGTGCAGAGGTTCTCCTCTCCCCCAATCAGAAGGGCTTTTTTTGTCCTGCTGAAAGCTCGCTCTTGGTTAAACAAGGTTTCCCGTCATCACCGGAGAGGGGTCTTTTCCCTGCTATATCAATCTGTTGGTGAGTGATCGTGTTTGGCCCTGGTGAGAACAAACTCAGTGCTATTGTAACCATCCCAAACAGGGAAGCACAGGGTTAAAACCATCAACTTCCCATCCTTCCCACTGTTCCGGCGCTCAGTTGTGCTAATTGGTTGTTTTTTAGGACCGGCCCAAACGAGCAGGGAGCCATTTAAAGTGTTTGATGGCCCTGGGTCTTGTGGCCTCTATTCTCTCTGTTCAGCCACACCGAGCAGAACTGAACCCCCCGTCCTTTCGGGATGCGTGACCGTGTGTGCATGTGAATGGGAGCACTGTGTGGGGATGGGGCCGTGCTTTGTGTTTGTGTTATTGTCATTCAAAATGTAATGTCTTTAAAAGAGGGTTTTTAATTTGACCCCCACCAATTAAGAGATTTAGGCTTGGGCTGGCTGGCGGTCACCTTTGACCCACCTGCTTATTATACTCTGCGTCTTCACATCATGGTGTGAAATCCTCTTGTGCTCCTTCTGTTTCTCCGTATATCTCCCTGTCCGCTCTCATTCTCTCTTCACAAGATTGTTTCTCTTGATAGTTGAGTAAAAAAGATCATTGTTGCCAAACTGATGGAGGATTTCTTTTGGTAAATGTTCTCGGTCTGACGCGCAAGCCTAATATAGCAAGGAACTTTCTGGGTCACAAATTTTGCAGACTAGTAGAACTGTTACTTGTGGTGATTAAAATTAAGATTATAATTAGTCGGCTAGTTAGTCCCATACTTAACTCTGAGGTCTTGAGTTTTCACTCCTGAGCAAAACAGGGATGTGCACTGTTTAGAATTGATTTGAAAGTGTCTTTTAAACTTCAGTTCGAGTAATGAATTCAAATTTGAATGTAAGGAAGTGGAATTATAATTCAAATAAATTTATATAGCTGTACTTTTTAACTAGAAAAAGAAAATTTGTCAAGACAAGCTTATGTAGACATGGAGGCTGATAGACCGACGATGATAGCTAGATAGATAGATAGATAGATAGATGATTAGATATATAGATAGATGATAGATGATAGATAGATAGATAGATAGATGGTGTTGGATGGATGGAGGGATTGGATGGATAAGGATAGATTTGACTATTTATTTATTTTTTTCGTTTCAGCAGAAACCACTCATTCTTTAAAAGTTGATTAAAAATTGATATGCACATTTTTTCCAATTATTATTATTATTGCTACTATTGTTATTTAATTAAAGGGGTCATATGATGCTGCTAAAAAGAACATTATTTTGTGTATTTGGTGTAATGAAATGTGTTTATGCGGTTTAAGGTTAAAAAAACACATTATTTTCCACATACTGTACATTATTGTTTCTCCTCTATGCCCCGCCTTTCTGAAACGCATAGATTTTTACAAAGCTCATCGTTCTGAAAAGCGAGGTGTGCTGTGATTGGCCAGCTATCCAGTGCATTGTGATTGGCCGAATACCTCAAGCGTGAGATCGAAATGTTACACCCCTCACATACTGTTGATGCCGTTTCCCGGCACGACAAGACAAAAACATTAAAACCCATTACAAACGAGGCATTTGTTGCATCCAGTGTGGACATAATTACTGATTATAATGACTTATACTGTCTTTTTACGCGTTGCGTTGCATTGCATCGCGCCGCGTAAACATAAAACTCTGTCTGCATTTGTGATCGGAGAAATGACAAACAACAAGTGCTACTCTACACTGCCCAAAACTCGCGTTTGAATCATCAGTGGCAAATACTTAAAATGAAAACGTACTTACAGTCCGTGAGTCAGAAACAGCCAGCATTTTAGTCTAACGTTACTTTCCCAGGATCCGTAAACAGTCCTCCATAAAATGTGCTGCACACATCGGAATATTTGGTTTGAACTGTTCTTGAAAAGTGTTGTAAATACAACTTAACAACTGATTTGTAGTCGTGTCCTCTTTTGGAAGATCAAACAAAGTAGTTTCGCTTTCACAACGAAAAACACAGCGGCCTAGCGTGAGGGGAAGCCCCGGCTTAGCGTGCGCTGAGGCCGGGATAGAGTGAGCTGAGGCCGGGCTAGCGTGAGCCGAAGCCCCGGCTTAGCGTGCGCTGAGGCCGGGATAGAGTGAGCTGAGGCGGCGGGGTCGAGAACGGCGCGCCCGGCGGATCCGACGAATGAGCGGCAACCACATGTGACGGACCCCGGGCTGGACTCCACATTGTCCACAGTGAAAGTTGATGTATTCCCTCAGCGACCAGCACAGATCAGCTCTAGGCATGACGAAGTGGATATCGTCCTCTTTTGGAAGACCAAACAAAGTAGTTTCGCTTTCACAATGAAGCACGCAGTGTCTTCACGACATGGCTGCAGCGTCAACAATACTACAGCGAGAATAAAAGTTACGTTTTCTTTCTTTGCGTGAACATTTGGGCATCGTTATGCAAATCTTCCCACAAGTCTGTAGATATGTGGGGGCGTGTGTAGAACGAGCCGTTTTAGGTAGGCGTGATTGACTCTGACCTTTTATAAAGAATATCTCTTTGGAATTTGAGACTTTAGTCTGTGCAACTTTACAGATCTTCTTCATGCACCAAAAGCTTGCAACACTCCAAAGAGAAAGGAAAAAAAAAAATAGCATCATATGACCCCTTTAATATAATGTATATACTATATATAAGATAGATGGGTAGATAGAAATGTGTATTTGTTTATTATTATTATTACTAATAATAATAATTGTATATTATTTTATATAGAACAATTTTCTAAAATATATATAAAATTACATAAATTATATGTATGTTAAGTTTATTAAATTAACTTATGTGCATCATGGTGGCAGCACACTTCATTTTCCAGAATTCATTGCTTGTGTTGAAATGAGGTAAATTCAGCTTTCTGTCATTTTAATTCAATTTCCTGAGGTCAAAATGATCAAAACGTATTAAATTCCAAAAATGTCTTCAGACATTTTCAGTATAAATATTATTGTTCCTCAGTTACACACATAAAACACTCTCTATAGAGACCTCATTGACTCATTGAACTGTAGATGATTTAACTAGGAAAGCATGGTGACTTCAGCATCACCTAGAGTAACCGCTCTGCTCTCCCACAGCTCGGAGTAAGACATATAGCTGTAGCAGAACACATCCTGCACACTCCCACATGCAATAACCTCATCAGATGTGTAATAGCACTCACGGCGAGGGGTCTCTGGGTCAGAAGCGCAGTGTTGGCCTATCTCGAACAGGAGGGGAGCTGGTGAAGATTGGCTGCAGAAGATTGAAACAAAAGCTTGGTTCCGTTCTCATAAGAGAGCACCAGGTTATCTCATCGGGAAGTGGTTATGCATGACACTTGATGAAGATGAATGAGTGCTAAAGCTACAGGACAGTGGCAGACCTGCTGTTCATGCTGGTAAGAGCAGCAGGGGTGAATGTCAGTGCTATGTAGATATGTCACTTTATGAACTTGGCATATTGACTCATGCAGTGGGTAGGTATTTAGCACAGGGGCACAGTCTCTTTTCTGTAGCAGATTTATATTTTTTACATTTATTCTTTAGTCTTTCACAATGTATATTATCATGTTGTGATGCCTAACCTGACTTATACCTTTTTATTTTAGTTTTTTTAATAATGTTGTAGAAATAGCAGATATTACTGACTATTTAATGGTTATTGGCTGTAATATGAAAATGATCATCCCTTATTTCAATAGCAGTGCATCACTAATGTATGATGATAAAAATGTTTTCCTGTGACTCCCCTTGCATGACTATAATGTGGTCAGACAGCGTTGGCCCTCTGAGGCCAGAAAGCAGCTGTCATTTCCATGGTAGTCACCATCCACGGCAGCATTAGTTTCACCGCGGGCTCTTTTTGTTGCTTTTCGGAAAAGAGATGGAGCGAAAAAAGAAGGTAGAGGGGGTAAAGTCTCCCTGATCCCCTTTTCCATGTGCCGGGTAATCCAGAGGCCACCATCAGCACAAATGTGGCTTTGATAGCCGGGAGAGAGTGCGACTGAACACGGTGCCCCTGAATGTGTTTATGGGTAAGAGAGTTGTGTGGGTTTGTGTTTGTGTGTAGTTGCAAATCTAAGGGAAAGGGGTCAAAAGAAGCTGTATGGAAAGAAGGCCCCATGTGGGAAGTTCAGTTTGAATGCGTCTGGAAAGTAGACAGCACTCGTGTTTGGTTGGCCTGTGAGTGCTTGTACTGACCAGACAGCAGGCCAAAATTACATAATGAAAGCAGATGAATCAGAAATGGTTATATTTCAAGCCCTGAATCAGTCTGAGGAAATGAGATGTGGTGACATTGATGTAGTGATCGGACAGGTTCATGCTATTGTGTTGATGCAGACCGCAGGTTCCTAATCTAAACAAAAGATTCATTCAGAATGAGTTTAAGCTCTTCCTCCGTCAGGTCATGTTAAGTGTTTGATGACGTGTTTGTTGGCATCAGGTGTCAAAATGGCACATGATAATGATTGTTGTGTTACTTAAGCTGAACTTAGATGTCTGGTACTTGCACTTGTATTTGTTTGTCTAGTGTGTCCTTTTAGAACATTTTGTTTGATAAAAAAATTTCGCTCATATTTAAAAGTTATGATTAGTAACACTTTAGGGACCACATTCACTATTAACTAAGAGTTTCCCTCAATTTAGCTAAAATATGGATATTAAGTAGAGGGTTAAAGGGATAGCTCACCAAAAATTTTTATTTCTGTCATCATTTACTCACCCTCAGGTCGTGCCAACCAAACCTGTATGTGTTTCTTTCTTCTCTTGAGCTCAAAAGCAAATATTTTGAAGAATGTTGGTAACACATGTTGCTGATAGTATTTTGACTTACATAACTAGTTTTTTTTTCTGTACTATGGAAGTCAATGGCTACTGTCAACTGTTTAGTTGCCAACATTTTTCAAAATATCTTCTTTTGTGTTCAGCAGAAAAAAGAAACTCATACAGGTTTGGAACAACATGAGGGTGAGAAAATGATGACAGAAATTAAACTTTTTTGGTGAAATGTCCCTTTGACGGATTTAGAATATGGTCATGCAGAATAAGACATTAATATGTGATTTATAAGTAATAATAAACAGCCAACATGCTAGTAATAAGCATGCTAATAAGCAAATAGTTAATAGTGAAAATTGGTCCCTAAACTAAAGTGTTACCAAAACAAACGCCTAACTTTTAAGTGGGTAGTTCACCCAAAAAAATCGTTCCAAACCCGGATACGTTGTTTTCATTCATATCAAAGCGTAAACAACGTATCCACGTGTTACGTTGTTTACGTTCAGTGGATACTCTCCAAAATGGCTCTCCAATATGAAACTATAGTGTGTAATTGTCCTACACCACTTATGCTTGCAGACATGACCAATGCCACAAATTGTGTGAATAAAAAGGTAAAAGTTTAGTGTGTGATTTTTGTTTTGTTTTTCCTGACTGTAGTGCTTCCGTCTGTGTGTTTCAGATCACCAGGACTGTCTGCACCAGGTGGTTCACGAGCGACTAGGAGAGCTGTTGCGTGTATTAAAATCTGTGATTTCCAAACATCACTCCCTGAATTCAGTGGAGATCCTCAGCGCGGCCGGGACCCTCATCGCAAAGGTCAAAGGTAAAGCATTGTCTCACTCGCCGCCTTTGACTTTAATATGACACAGTGTAGAAGAATGAGGGAGAGACACTTGTTCGCTTGAAATCTTGTTCCTCAAACTCCCTCTCAAAATTGTTATTAGTAATGATCAACCCAAAATTGCAAGATTTAATTTTCCAGCAATGTACACAAAGCTCTCTGAGATGCATGCAAAAATTAGATCTTTCAAAAAGAGACATTGTTTCTCAAGCTTCTCACAGGGCTGAAATTGGAAAAGCAGAACAATGCATGTCTGCAAATGTGTTTGTGTGTTTGATTGGAGTACAATGTCCTTGTCAGAGAAGAGGAATCCCATTTCACTCGGTGCCACGGTGAGAGATTAGCATCTCCATGCATGACGATGCTTCACTTGGCTTGTGGACAAGAATCTCAGAAGTATCTGCATAGCATCTAAACTCTTTTTTTGTGAGTGTTTTGATTGTGCTGTCTTAGAAGCTACTTAGTTGGATATTTTATTATCTAAATCAAAGACACTTTGAGTGTTGCTTAAGTGTGCAAGTACTTTTTGGGCGCATGCATATGTTTCAGTATTAATTTCATATACAAATATTAATTTAACCACATTTTCTGGTATGTGTAGCATCAGAGATGTCAATATTTTCAGTGTTGAAATGGCTGCAGGTTCTCACTTGTTAACACAAACAGAAGCAGGACTTGGTAAATGACGGGTCTTGGTTTATTATGGGGTCACTTTACTTGCACTCTGCACTGTTATTGGGAACTGAAGCTAAATGCCTAGCTTTGTTTTGACAGTTGGGCTCATAGCGGGTCATGTGATGTTTCTGTATAAACATCTCCAAACCTTTTGGTTTCCTCTTTCTAAATAGTTATGTTGCTATGCGTACCTTTTGGTTTCCCCTTTCTGTGCAGCTAGAGAATTTTCTCTGTGTAATTGAATTCTTCTCTGTAAATTGAAGTTTTGTTGGTTCTAGCATACACAAATTTTTGTGTGTGCATAAATAGTCAAATTTGCAATATCAATATATTGGCAGCATCTTAAACTTTACATATTTATGAATGTATAGGAATCCTTTGAGGTAATATCATATCATTATCAGAATATTAAATTAATAGACTTATTTAGATTTTATTGATGAAATTTCAGTTTATTGTAAGTATAATAAATTATAAGAAGTAAAACATATATTATTATTATCTATGATTACATTTATAAATAAATTGTGCATTTTAAAAGCCCACAATTTACTGATATTAAAATGTTGTGGAAGTTTGTTTTTGAAAATCCTTTTTTGAAATTATTATATGATATGATATGATATGATATTATATTATACTGTATTGTATTGTACTTTTGTACACATTGATATTGTATGTTTCTGTGTTTATTCAAATGTATAAAAAAAAAAACTTTTCTAAATCAATGCACAAATCCAGCTTCTACCACTAGAGGGGCAAAATGCTTATAATATTGCCTTCTCTTTCCAATCTCTCTCACTCAGACATGCACACACACACACACTGAAACCTTTGTAATGTGACACTTGAATAATCAGTGTTCTAGCTCTGTGGCTCGGAGATTAGAATATGAGAAAGGTGAATATCCGGATCGGGAAGCTCCAAGCATGATAAGGACTTCACTATGGAGTTTGAACAGGCCTGAGTCTCTCATGTTCAGCCCGGCACATGCGTCCGCTGCAGAAATGTGACACTGACCCTCCTGGCTGGGCCTCAGGATGAGATGGGGACCAGCAGGAGTTTAGGCAAACCTTCACGGAGACTCTAGGGAGGACTGCGGTCCAGAATGTTATGTGAACATCGCAATACGAACTCCCCAAAAGCCGAATATCCTGATGCAAAGATATGTGCTGATGTTGACAAACCTTGTGCGACGTGTCCTTGATGATTTTAGCGCTCAGCGTACCGTCCTGTTCTGAGGAAATACAAATAAAGCTTGTTTTCTTGAACAACAGCCACGAGGAGGTTTTTCACCTTCCTCTTTTCGTCCCGCATCGCTGTTACGCAACTTTCAGGCTTTCTCATGCACATATTAGATTTCAAAAGTAACTGAAGTTTCTCTGTGGTACGGCGTCTCTCATGGGCTGCCAACAAAAAGGGGGTGTGTTTCTTCCCATCAGCCCTGTGCTCTTTACCTTTCATCACCTACAGGTACATCCCTCGGGGAAGCTCCAAACCCCCTTCATTGGGACCTTTTGACTAAGTGCTGCTCTCCTACTTCCCAGAGCCTACAGAGACGAATCCATCAAATTCTTCTTCACACCCAGTTAGGTGCATTTTAACCACCTGTAATGTGAGGACGTGTCAGTGTCATCCTTATCTGAACAGATAGGTCTGGTATCTTCTGTGGGAAACATCCAGGGGCTCAATGTTTGGTCTCATCCATGTTTTATCAGTTCCTCCCTCTAGATTTAGAGGCAAAATTGATTAGCAAGCCTCACTGGTGCCTGATTTCCCAGAGAGAAGGGGGGAAAAACGCAAAAAAACAATGCCATTTTTGCTTGATGATGTAACTTCCACGTTTGGATTGTGTGTGGACGGTGAGGGCTGCCATTGTGTTCTTGCGAGCTTCAGGATGTCCTGTTGGGGAGGGGTATGTAGAGGGATGGGAGGACGTGAGGACCAGACAGAACTTCGTAAACGGTGGTAGAAGGAGCTTCTGATCCGCATCACGTACGCTTGGGAAACTAAAACCTTTTTTGGAAGATCTCAAACGGTCAAGAAGGTCAGCCTGACTGCCTTGGTTCTTCCATTTAGTCCAGGATTGTCTTCAAGCAAAGTTTGTTGGAGTATTTTGAGGAAAGACCCTAAAAAGTTTCCCAGAAACTATTAGATCTTGACTTTTCATCTGTCTTTTCCTGGCCGTTTGGTGTGTGCTAACTGGATGGGAAGTGTGGTGGTCGGTAAGTGTTCGCTTCAAGGAACTGTGTCTTTAAAGGGAGGTTCTTCATTTGCTTTTTAGCCACACTATGATTTTATTAAGGGTTTTTGAAAGTTCCTGAAGCTTTTCAGTTGATTGGGACCAGAACGCCAAACTGAGACTGTAATGACTCAGTGGTTAGTTAGTCGAGTTTAAACCAGTGGTGACCAGATAGAAAGAGAAACTTGGTAAATAACAGGTGAAATGTGCTGGAATGAGGTACCTGGACATCTAATGGCCTTCTTTCTTTTCATAAATCTTTGTTCTCCTACTTTTGGAGGGTGTGTTGGGGTGGATTTGGAGTCGGGGGGTGGGGGGGTTGAAATAGGAATGGCGTCAGTGGTTTTGGCGAGGTCTGCTACTTGTTTATTTCCACAGTGTTTATTATTGGAGCTGATTGTAGCTTATTTACACTACTGTTTAGTTCCTCCCCATCTTTACCAGTCCAGTGTTTAGACTCAGGAAGCCAAGTTTTCTTTAGATTGCAGACTGAGCTGTAATGTTGCTACCAGTCTTTGAGTAGAATTTGATTGACATATTTTTATGTAGAAAGTGCCTGGAAAAGAATTACAGCATCTGTAATAAATAGTAACTACATGCATAGAGAGATTTTACATAATACAATCAATACATTATATAATCAGTGTATATTTATTTGTTTTATTAACCATGTAATAAGCAAGAAAATGTATTTTAATATTTTCATATAAAAAATGTGTTCCTTATCTTCTCTCATCTTTACAGGTGTGAACTTCAAGGAAGTGAATGAAGACAATAAGCAGACACTATTCTCCGAGATCTACACTTCCATAGATACATTGGCCTTCACATTTGGCAATGTGTAAGTGCGGCACGGTTGTTTCATTATGTTACTGTAAATTAATTGCTTTGTCATGAAACATAATCTGATTAGTCATTTAAAAACAACAACAAAAAAAACATCTGAAACATCTGCACACAGGATAGCGACCTCCCTGAGTCAGCAAGCTGAATGTGTGTTCAGCTCATGTCTGTTTTATAAGATAACACAGACTCAATGTGGTTTAGGTGTTGCTTGTTGTTGTTTTTAACGTCAGGATTATGCATGATGGTGTGCGAGTCATTAGCTTTGTTCCAAACCCTGATGAACTTCAGCATTTTAATGCATCATAGACAAAAGCTGTTTCAAATGGAAACTTAATGACACTACCTCCAAAAAAATTCCAAGAGAGCATTGCATTGTTTGCAAAGTGATTATTAATGTTGCTTAGTATTTCATTAAGCACTGAAAAGATTCTTAAAAATAATTCAGGGTCAAATAAAATGGATTATTGTACAGAATATTTGTGTATACTATGTATTTTTATGCTAATAGAAGCACTGCACTGTTAGTTTAGCAACATGCCAACAGCAAACCCTGTTAGAATTAAGTTCTGTGCTAATTTTATCGCTACATCTTTGAGTCTTCGTGTATGTAAAGTATTCCAAAACATTTGTGAGGTTTCATGATGGTTAGTTCTGTTCACAGTGCATGTTTTTGCATTTCACTGCACAGTTTTCCATTGTTTTTCTGCACTAGACAGGTATACTTAACTGTTGTGCTTGCGTCTTTTGCAGCGTCTTGTGCATAACAAAGCATTCTAAAACACAGCACTCAAGTTAATAGTAGCTTGACTATTATAAAAGGCATCTCTGCTGTTTTTTTCAGAATATTTTTAGGAGGTCTGTATTGAAGAGTAAGAATATTGCAGTGTTAGCTTAGCTACATGCTCATATCAAAACTAATGCTAATTGTATTAAGCTGCTGCTTATGAAGAATATTACAAATCACTCACTTACAAGGTTCCACGACTGTTAGGATTCTTCATTAGAAGAATTATTCTTCATTAGAAGGCAGCTACCTATGTGAGCAGAAGTTAGCAGGGTATCGCAATAGATTTTGGAACAGAGCTGTTTTGCTGCGTATGTGTTGTTTTAATGCTGAGTAAGTTTTGTCTTGTCTTCCTCAGAGTGTCTGACTTCCTTATGGGAGATGTAGAGAACGGCTCAGCCTCGGGGCTTCCTCAGGCCTGCAGGAGCAGGGTGAGATTTCCCGCTATTTCCTCCTCATCATACACTTTAAAGCAATCTGATAAACAGGTGGTTGAAATCCACGTCAGAATCTGAAGGCTGTGGCCTCTTTATGCGCTGTAGAGATGGGGGTCAAAGAGTGCAAAGCTCAGTAAAGAAAAATAGAAACAAGGTCTGTTTTGGAGAAGAGCGCTCTTCCTGTTTGGACCCACCCCTGTGATATATCTCATGGAAAAAGCCAGTGACATTTTGGCATTGTGATTTGACTGAGTGCTCTCAGATAAAGCAGATATGGAAGATAAACGTGTTTCCTTTTCTGTCTTGGATTGTTTGTTCGTTCGGCTGTCTTTTTATTGTCTCCTGTGTCTTTTATTTTAGTCTTTTGAAAATCTGACAGTGGAGTCCAGCAGATGTGGACCGGAAAAAGATGACCCTCCAGGTGAGAGTCAATCTGTTTTACTTTATTAAGAATTTATATACAAGTTACTTTAAAATACATTTAAATGATGTCCTTTAAAATCAACATGAAATCCAAATGGATTTTTTTTACATCCTTATTCTATCTATCTATCTGTCTGTCTATCTGTCTACCTATCTATCCGTCTGTCTGTCGTTCTATCTATCTATCATCTATCTATCGTCTGTCTGTCTATCTGTCTGTCTATCTGTCTTTCTCTCTGTCGGTCTGTCTGTCTGTCTGTCTGTTATCTTTCATCACCTGTCCCTCTTGCACTCGTTTCTTTTATTTCTCTGCCCCCAAACCCAAAGTCTTTTTATATGCCGTTACCCACGCTTTCTAGTCCACAATCCTTTTCTTGTGTCCCCAGGCCCCCCCCGCCCCTTTTCTGCTCCCCCTTGCATTTCGCTGCTGGGTCCCAACTTCCGTGCTTTTCCCCCTCCAGTGTTCACTTCTGTTCACATTGGCCATGTCCCCTTATTTCTTTTGGGCCCACCCCACCCCCACACACTGGCCATCCCTGTGTTCGCCACCCTTTTCTGTCCCAGGGCAGCCAACTCGCGCGAGTCGCTGCCTCTGTAACGCGCCCCCCCACGCTCCCACCCCACGTAGAGTACAGCAGACTACAGAGAAGGCCGTAGGCTACTACAAGTATAAATAGATTTCACTGACGTCTAATGGCCATTGGACTCCGTTGCGGTTGCTGGGAATAAGCTCACACTAGGTTGTCGCACACCACATCGTTGACACACTTGTGGGCACCCGGTTTCACCCCCACCCCCCACTAACGGCGCAAGAAGGGAGTCGAGGCGGAGTACGGCCTGGTTGTGGTGAGCTCACTTTCCACTCCGTGGATCCCCTTATGAACGCCGTTAGCCACAGCCAACTTCCAGACACAGTCGCCAGTAGACAGACGTCTGACTTGGTAAGGCGTCGCATCCACCTTCCGATCCACGCGGAGACATGCTTGGTGTTAAAAACATCTGTAATGTGCGGGTTGGCGGTCGGTCGCGACACTCATTCGTCACACCAGAGGCCTGACCACACGCGCACACTAGCTGCGAGTGTTGGGTAGGTGGTCGTAGATCCTCTTTTGCAGGTCCCTGAGTCCACGCGGCGCGGGGCGGAGAGAGGAAGGACGAGCGGAGCCTGCTGTCAGCCCCCGCGTGAGACAGCGGGTAGAGTCGGGTAGTCGGAACGCACGTGCTTCTATGCACAAAGACTGAGTTTCAAAATTACAACCAAGGAAAATCCTGGCTTGGGCGATGGACAACACGGACTTAATTGGGTGCAGTATACAGCCGTGTTGGAGGGCACAGTTGGAGTTGCATTTAGTTGTCCTTCAAATTACAGTCAAGTTGTGGGTTTTTCAGTGACTGATGAAAATGTGGTATAAAAATGTATAATTGAATATTTAAGTTGGGTATAAGCTCTGCAATCAGGCTAATCAGCAAGCAGTGTGCTAAGTTAATATTGTGGATCTCACAAAACCTAATATAACTAAAACAAACATGTACAAGAAATTCTTAATTTCACAATCTGTAGGTTTGATTATATATTATTATATGTAACATATGCATTGGTTATGATAATATAATTCAGATGACATACACTACCATTCAGAAGTTGGTAAGATTTTTCATGTGTTGTGCTGGTTACCACGGCGAATTCTTTGATGAGAGAGCAACGGAGAGGAGAAAACACGCAAATACTGGTATACCTGTGTAAACTCTTATTACATCAATTGTGTTTTTTTGTTCTATTTAAGAAGGCAAGGTTTGATGAATCGCGCTAGTGCATGGCTAAGACAGAATTGAATTTCAGAGAAATAGATAAAGCCGAGAGAGGACGTATTTTAGCGGACAGTACAGTCATCAGTGTCACATGATCCTTCAGAAATCATTCTAATGTGCTGATTTGGTGCTCAAGAAACATTTATTATTATTATTATCAATGTTAAAAATAGTTGTGTGGATTACTATTTTTGTGAAAAACTGTAATCTATTGACACGATTCATTCTTTTCATTCTTCAAAGGAAGAGCATTTATTTGAAATAAAAAAATCTTTGTAACAATGTTGAAGTCTTTACTGTCAGTTTTGATCAACTTAATGCATCGATGCTGAATAAAAGTTGTAATTTCTTTTTAAAAATATTATTGGCCCCAGACCCCAGATAGCCATTAGAAGTTCTTTCAGCCAATAAAAAGTAACCACTATATAAAATGCAGACATATATAAAATACAATTCAGTAATATCAAATAAAACATACACAAATTGCTGAAATCTATTTTACACAAAAAGTTATATCCATTCATAATTTACTGAGTGTAACAACTTAAAATATTAAATACTTTTGTTGGTTGGATGACTGTATAATTGCCCTGACAATCCACGACTCCATCTTAATCGTATCCTTCGCTTTTATTCCAAGACATTGAGTGTGCAAAGAGCTACGCCAAGATGGCTGAATCTGCAAAGGCGCTGGCGTCTCAACAGGTTGATATTTCTGCTATGACATGCACTTCATAAAAGTACAATGCAACCTACACATTTTTATTCTCAAGCTATAAAATTCATTGCTAAATAAATGATGGTGCTATCAAAGCTTCTTATCTGTTTATTCAATGCCATGTGGTTTATTTCAGGAGCACATGCCATTCCGGGATATTTACATTTCTGCCTTCAAGAACGATATTGAATACAGCCAGTTGATCATGCAAACCACAGCTGCTCTACAGGCCAACAAATTCATGCAGGTACGGCCACTATTCCATGTTTTGATTCTAATCTGAAGCGTTCATTGTGTAACTGATTAATAGGAAATGTACTACTTCTTTAAAAGTGTATTTGCTTTCCGTGTTTGCTTTCTAGCCTCTGCAAGCTCGAAAGAATGAGCTGGATAAGTTGAGGAAGGAGGTGAAGGAACAATGGCAGAGAGAGCAGAAGAAAATGGTGGGTAGATTTTAATGCAGTCTGTCAAAAGCAGTATTTGCAAAATACGTCGTTCACCGAAAGGTCTCTTCTGAAAACCGAGCTGGCTGAGCTGTCAGGCTGTTTGTTATTCGAATTTCTCTGCTGATCTAATAGGAACTCAGTGTTAGTAGTAATTACATCAGATTCAATTGCAGAGACTTCATTCTGTTGTTTGTGTGAGATATTTATAAGCAGCCATTTAGCACCAAAGCATGACTTATTATTGCTGAGAAGGGAACAAACAAAGTTTAAGGTTGTGTGATTGTTTGTGTTCTAGTGAATGGGCATTGAGTATGTACGTTCTCTAGTGTGTGTTTGTATGATTTGATAATTATATAAATGTGCTGTGTTATGGATTTGCAGATGTTTATGTGTGACGTGACCTATCTGAAATAAAATAAGTAAAAAAAAAATTCATATTTTGTTATAATTCAGGTAACGAATATTTAATTTGATGGTTTTAGCTTAATGTTTTCCTTACATTAAATAGACTGTTTTTGTTACATTTCTTTTAGGATTTCCCTGTTAAAAAACTGCTGTTATGATTGGCTAATCATGTGGATGTGTTTATATTGTGTATTTCCAGCATGATGCAGACAGTGCGCTGAAGAAGGCCCGGCTTCTGCAGGCACAGAGGCAGGAAGAGTACGAGAAAGCCCGCTGCTCCACCAGTCGAGTGGAGGAGGAACAGATCGGAACGGCGGGAGGAAAACAGCTGGAGAAGAGACGCAAACTGGAGGAGGAGGCTCTGCAGAAGGTCAGACACAGATGCAACACACACCCCATTCCTTAACACAACTGTTGCTTTATTCAAGACTTGATGATTGCAAAATGGATGGATACTGTATTGCACACTTTACTGTCATGCATATCTAAATCTGTGTTAGAGAGTAATTTAATGCAACTGAATTTATGCTTCAGAAGTGTAAAAGTGTCTTGGCTGTTCTGAAAATAGCTCAACTCTTCCACTCACAAGCCATTTTTTCATCAAATAGTGGTGTAGTGTGCCACGTTGTATCATTGGGAAGTCCAGTTCATTTTAGTGAAAAACTGAAATAATACATTTTTAGAGTTGCTTCCAAATTATTTACTAATTGCTTTAACTTTTTTGTAGCTCTGCTTTACCGATAAGTTTGATTCATTTATGTGAATTAGGGAGTTTTTTTTACAAGTTGTACATTTAATGTATTTTAATTATAGTAATTTTGTTATGCTTTTGTCATTTTTATTAGTTTATTTCTATATATGTGTGTGTGTATTTCATTTAAAATTATCATACTGCAACTTAAATGGTTTAATTAAATGAACTAAATTGCATTTCAGTTGTCAGCACTTTTTGTTTTGTAACGTTTAATGTTTGCAATATAATCTATAATAATAATATAAGCGGATATATAATATTTTTTTCCTCACTTTTTTAATTTAACAGTTTACAAATGTTTTAGTTAACAATAACAATGCTGAATCTCATTTATGTTTTCACCTTATGTTAATATTAAGATCCTTTTTCTTTCGTGTTATTAAATACAGCTCTATTTTTAAAAAACGTATTATAAAAGTTGTTGGTCATATAATTAAAAACATTAATTATGTAATAAATATTACATATAATATTAAATACTGCCATTTTTTATTATCAAATTTGTATTTAGTATAGCTACTACTTTTCCTAAACTATGCTACTTTAGTCACGACTATAATTTAACTATAAATTAGTCTCTTTTGGCTAAACAACAAATTCGTTTCAAATACACTTTTCCCAAGTCTGCTGTAAATATTATGTTGTTTTATGACAAAAAGATCCAGAATTGAGGGGAACAGGAAGTATCCTGGTCTAAATATAAATGTGTTTGTATCTGTAGGCAGAGGAAGCACTCCCCCCCCCCCCCAGAACATTAAGCAGTGCATCACGACCCCCCTGCTGTCAGGCCCGGCTCGAAGAGACCCCCCCCCCCCGCTGCCGACCCCCATGGCCAACCCCCAAAGAGCGCGGTTGGGGTGACAGCAGAATGGGATACGAGGAGATGGTGTAATTCAGTGACGACATGACCTGAAAGCAGTGAGTAATAACGTACACACACACACAGTTAGATCAAATCTAACTTATTACTGGTCATTTAGCCACAAACAGGCACACCTGAGCTGTATTGGTGACTCACATAACGCAAAGTGAACCTCAGTCCTACAGAGTATATTTCACATTGTAGAACCAGGATGACAAGGTCAAAGCGATTAAATAACATCATCTGTTAAACTGTTCTTTGACAAGAGAAACTTAAAGAATTATTGTTCGTGCGGCTTAGGATGAGGAGTTGTGTCAGAGGTACGGATTTGATAATGAGAGTTTATGTTCTTGTTCGAAGGTGCACGGTGACCTGGTTCAGATGCGGCAGGTGCAGGTGTTTCCCTGCCTGGTGATAAGTTCCCAATCACTATGAGCGAAATGCTAACTGTACGACCAGGGTCTCCTGGTACACTGATTGGAAGGGAGGCTCCCCTAGACGGACAGGTAACCAGGTGGATATCGCGTTCTCCTGTTGACATAATCTGTGTGACACAGGCAACATCGGGTAGGTTTATAGCACTAATCTGTAACTTTGGCCTAGCTCAGGACATTCTTGCACCCACCAAGGGAGTAGTTCAGGAAAATGTATGTTTTGGCGTCAATCCTCTATGCCATAGTCTGCGTCTCAAACTGGCACACAAGCCTGCCACGATTTGTGTATTCTCAGATCTTTGCAGACACTGTTAATTCACCGGTACGTGCTGAGCAAAGAGATTGCCGGATCTGATGAAACATGAATTGTGTTGGCGAGAATGACCTAAATTGTTATGGACGCCTTCAGGTCTTCCTGACAGGATAATGGCTGTGGTCAGGCCAGCCGAGATGGTGATACAGGGAATGGGGACATGGACTTGAAGGGAGGAATGTTTCTATGTTGTTTATTAAATCAGATCTCATGTCCACACATCAACTCATTATGGCCACGAAGTCAGAGGTTAGTTGATTGTTCCTGTGTTGTGTTGGGGACCATGTAGTAGAACAACGCTTTTAAACAACACACCTCTTACTCCTGAAACGACAAAACCAAAAGCGAGTCCAGTCAAAATACCCACAAGGTCTTGTTAATTTTGTGGTTTTGGTGAGGTGATTCAGTGAAAACGGCCTTTTGTTTATCAAAACTGTTAAGAAATGGTACTGAAAATGCCTGGGAAGGTGGTGAAAACGAATTTCATTTAATCAGTTCTCTCTTAAAAACAAGAACACACACACCACACACACACACACACAACACACACAACCACACACACACAAACCACACCACACACACACACACACACATACACACAGTGTTAATGTCTGTAAAAAGAACCTAGGCCAACATAGTTCAGATGCCTGTGGACAAGTGTAATTGTATGTAGCATCTCATTAAGCAGTACATATGCAAGACATCTGGAATGGTGATAATGTTGGGTAACTAGAAAGGTAATGTCTTTGCATTGCAATTAAAGGATAAAGGATACTCAAGAAAAGGTATATCTATATCTATGTGGTAATATATATAATTCTATATATATATATATCTATTATATAATAATATAAATATAATCATGGTGTTATGTTAACTAAAACTTTATAATCATTCAATTTATATACATTATAATATGTGATCTAAAGTATTAAATATTATATTGTTACGAATTTGGTTATTTCAAGTAAAGTGAAATGAATAACATATCAAGATTAGATGAAAATGCCAAACCTAAAGAATTAATAAATAGACAATATAAAACATGGTAGTTCTTAAATAGAAAAAAAAGCATGTAAATAAATGACTAAAACCTCCTAGAATAAAAGTAAACTGAAAACTGAAAATAAATTAAAGTAAAAGCTAATAAACTATTCTATAAGGATATACAGTGGGTACGGATAGTATTCAGACCCCCTTACATTTTTTTACTCTTTGTTATATTGCAGCCATATGCTAAAATCATTTAAGTTATTTTTTTTTCTCATTAATGTACACAAAGCACCCCATATTAACAGAAAAACACAAAATTGTTGACATTTTTGCCGATTTATTAAAAAAGAAAAACTGAAATATCACCATGAGTCATAAGATATTCAGACCCTTTGCTGTGACGCACCGGTTTCCCCCACTATATTTAACTCAGATGCTGTCCATTTTTCTTATCATCCTTGAGATGGTTCTACACTTCATTTGAGTCCAGCTGTGTTTGATTATACTGATTGGTCTTGATTAGGAAAGCCACACATCTGTTTATATAAGACCTTACAGCTCACAGTGTTTGTCAGAGCAAATGAGAATCATGAGGTAAAGGAACTGCCTGAAGAGCTCAGAGAAAGAATTGTGACAAGGCACAGATCTGGCCAAGGTTACAAAAATTTCTGCTGCACTTAAGGTTCCAAAGAGCACAGTGGCCTCCATAATCCTTAAGGAAGACGTTTGGGACGACAGAACCCTTCCTAGAGCTGGCCGTCAAGCCAAACTGAGCTATCGGGGGAGAAAAACCTTGGTGAGAGAGGTAAAGAAGAACACAAAGATCACTGCGGCTGTGCTCCAGAGATGCAGTCGGGAGATGGAAGAAAGCTGTAGAAAATATCAACAATCTGCGCCCTCCCACCAAGTGGGGCTTTATGGCAGATGGCCGACGGAAGACTCTCCTCAGTGCACAAGACACATGAAAGCCCACTGGCGTTTGCTAAACAACACCATGACGGACTCCAAGAATGGTGAAGCAAGATCAGATTCTCGTAGTGAGGAGACCAAAATATAGAACTTTTGCCTAATTCTAAGCGGTATGTGTGGAAAAAACTAGGCACTGCTCATCACCTGTCCAATATAGTTCCAACAGTGAAGCATGGTGGTGTCAGCATCATGCTGTGGGTGTGTTTTTCAGGTGCAGGGACAGGACGATTGGTTGCAATTGAGGGAAAGATGAATGCGTCCAAGTACAGGTATATCCTGGATGAAAACCTTCTCCAGCGTGCTCAGGACCTCAGACTGGGCCGAATTTTTACCTTCCAACAAGACAATGACCCTTATCACACAGCTAAAATAACGAAGGAGTGCTTCACAACAACTCTGTGACTGTTCATTAATGGCCCAGCCAGAGCCCTGACTTAAACCCAATGAGCATCTCTGGAGAGACCTAAAAAATGGCTGTCCACCAACATTTACATCCAACCTGACAGAACTGGAGAGGAACTGCAAGGAGGAATGGCAGAGGATCCACAAATCCAGGTGTGAAAAAACTTGTTGCATCTTTCCCAAAAAGACTATTGGCTGTATTAGATCAAAAGGGTGCTTATTCTAAATACTGAGCAAAGGGTCTGAATCCTTAGGACCATGTGATATTTCATTTTTCTTTTTTTATAAATCTGCAAAAACTGTTTTTCTGTCAATATGGGGTGCTGCGTGTACATTAATGAGGAAAAAATTAACTTAAATGATTTTAGCAAGGGATGGCTGCAATTAACAAGAGTGAAAAATTTAAGGGGGTCTGAATACTTTCCGTACCCACTGTAAATAATACTAAAATAACAGTGATTGATATATATTTTCTGAAAGAAATATATATATTTTGGCAACACTTTAGATTAGGGAACCCATATTCACTGTTAACTAGTTGCTTATAAACATACTAGACTAGCATTTTGGCTGTTTTTAATTATTGGCTCAGTAAAAGCTAAACGATTAGTTAATAGTGAATGTGTTCCCTAATCTGAAGTCTTACCTTATTTTTTATATTTTTTAAGCATTCCAACATTGATGAAGCATTTTAATGGCCACAGTCAATATAGCGATGTTCTTTCTCATATCAGGTTTGGGGTATATAAGCTGTCCAAACTAGTCTAAACTGGTTCTAACTGGTTTTCTGAAATACTTTGTCTATGCAGGTTGCCCCTCTCAAAGCGAGTGATGAATAGTGGTCACTCAACCCAAGTTCACTTATCCCAGGTGTCTCTCACACCTGGAGACTTCCTGAGTGCTGACGAGGTGGAGAGTCACGTCCAAGCACGCACCGGAAAGATGACAGACGGACGCTCGAACAGCAGTACAGATATTCAAGGTAGCGCATCAAACAAGCTCTTTACTAGTGAACAAATGGTCCTTAAAAGCGCAGTGAGATCCAGTGAGGCTGCATCACTGCGGGGTTTGGCTGACTTCCCTGGAATGCTAAAAGTGAATCAGTCCCTCGGGATGCGCCCTCGTTTATCTCTTCCATGAAAAAGTTAGTTCTTTTCACTGATGACTGATCAAACCTCCGCTCTTAGATACGCCTGTCAGACCTGCTTTTAGCAGAGATCAATTGGACACATTAGTGTTTTAAGACTTCTCATTAAGGTTTACGAGAATGTGGAAGAAGAAAGGGCAGAGGAAGTGGGCGGCATATACACATGCAGCACTCAACTGATCATCTGTGAAGATGTTCTTGACTCTCATTTCCTATTTCCTGAATCAACTTATCGTCCTGTTTATTGTTAGGGCTGGGTATCAATACTGATTCAGTAATGATACAATTTATTTTTGACTTGCCGGGTCTAGATTCAATTGAATTCTGATTTAAATTGGATTTTGTTCAATTCATTTGGATTTATTTCAGTTATAATGTCCATTTTGCACACAGTACACATGAAGCAAATTCTCTATCCGCTAATTGTGTAACTTTTACAGTGCACTCTTTCAAACTAAATCAAACAAAGTAACTTTAACTAAAACTTTTTAATTAAAAGATCCAGTTCCTAAGTGTCATTTGTTTGGGCTAAACTGGTACATTATATGATTATTATTTACTAAAAGGAACCGCGGTTCAGAAGAGTATTTTGTTTTGGGAATCTACCTATTGCTGTAAAGCTGCTTTGAGGTCTTCTGTAAAAATAACCTGTTCATACGAGTCATTTGTTTCAGGAATCTCTGTACACTGGTACATTATATGTTTCTGATTCACTAAAAGGGACCAGTTCATAAAAATAATTTGTTTTGGGAATATGCCTATTACAGTAATGCTGCTTTGAGGCCTTCTGTAAAAAGAACCTGTTTGTAAGAGTAATTTGTTTCAGGCATCACTGTACACTGGTACACTATTTGGTTATGATTCACTAAAAAAAAGGCTAATTTGTTTCAGGAATCAGGTAAACTATATATTTATGATTCAATACAAAATAACCAGTTCATAAGAGTAATTCGATTTTGGAATCTGCCTATTACTGCTTTGACTTCTGTAAAAAGAACCTGTTCGTAAGAGTCATTTGTTTCAGGCATCACTGTAAACTGGTACACTATATGGTTATGATTCACTAGAAATGAACTGCGTCATAAGAGTCATTTGTTCATGAATCAGTCATGTATGCACCCATGTTACATAGTAAAACACAATGATGGATAAACATACAGTATACATTAAAGCAGAACTTGTGTATTCAGATAAAAGTTTCTGAATGTTATGTTGTGTTCAATAGCTCTGAGGATCCAGGGTCCATTCCGGGTCTGGAGGACCAGCAGTCAGGGTGGGGGTATGTGCAGTGACTCTGAGAGCGCTGGAGGAAGCAGTGAATCTCGCTCTATGGACTCCCCTATGGCAAGCCCAGGTACAGCAACACTCACTCTTACTCTTATGAATCTCTTTTTGCTTGAGGCAAAAAACACACATGATCGACAGGTCTTGTGTCACAAGTGTGCGTAACATAGTTATGGTAAACCAACCAGTCAAGCTTTCTGGTGCATAATTACCCAGAAAGTCATCGAGTGCTTACAGTAACATTCTATTCATGTTTACTCTCAAATGCATTACCATTCAAAAGCAAGTCAGTAAGACTTTTTCAAAGAAATTAATACATTTAGGTACATTTACATTTATTAATACATCCAGGTGATTTTAAGAGAAGGCTTCCCAGAACCCCATCCACAGGCACCATGTCTTCAGCAGATGATCTGGATGAGAGAGAACCACCGTCTCCTTCAGATAATGGTGAAGTTTTGTACATTGAATAACACTTCCAAACATGCTCTCTGGCTGTTTGACATTGCATACATATTGTACAGAATGCACAGAATGTCGTCCAAGCATGCTGACAGTCCGCTAGAATAGTTGCTGGAAACATTTTTCAAAGTCCTTTTGAAATATCCTAATGAACAGAGCAAAAAAAAAAACTCGAAACGTTGTTTTTTCAGGTCTGAGTGAAATGATAACAGAGGCAGCCAGCTCTCCTGGACCCTTCCGCAACACGCAGATGTCTAAAGCGGCGCAGACACACAAGCTGAGGAAGCTCCGTGCACCATCGAAGTGCAGGGAGTGTGACAGTCTTGTGGTATTTCATGGTGCTGAATGCGAGGAAGTGAGTCCTTACACACACAATTACATTATTATTTGTAAGATCATGCTTTTTCATGTTTTTGCTGCAAATGCCATTTCATGCCTTAAAGGCGAAATATAATTCATGGGGATTTACTTATATAATCTAATCTTCATCCATGTCGTTTTCAGTGTTCTCTTGCTTGTCATAAGAAGTGTTTGGAGACTCTTGCCATCCAGTGTGGGCATAAAAAGCTACAGGGAAAACTGCATCTGTTTGCTATTGACTTTGCTCAGGCAGCCAAGAACAGCCCTGATGGAATCCCCTTCATCATCAAAAAATGCACCTCGGAGATCGAAAACAGGGCTCTGAACATCAAGGTGTGTACTTCCTCTTTATGTCTTATGTGTTTCCTGGAGGATATGAACTGTAAATGCTGAGCAAGACTGAAAGGAGATGTTTTGTTGTTTTTTTAAAAAGGGAATTTACCGTGTTAACGGTGCCAAATCTCGGGTGGAGAAGCTTTGTCAGGCCTTCGAGAATGGCAAAGACCTGGTGGAGCTTTCAGATCTCTACCCTCACGATATCAGCAACGTCCTCAAACTCTACCTACGACAGGTGTCTGTCAAACTTATCTTGACAAGTATTTTTTAATGCTTGTAATTTAATTACTATTATTAGCAATTATTCAATTTAATTATTTAAGAAACTTTTTTTAAAAAGTTGATTATTAGCCCTTTTATTTTATTTATTTATTGATTTTAGGGCTGTCAAACCGATTAATCGGGATTAATCGCATTCAACATAAAAGTTTGTGCTTACATAATATATGTGTGTGTACTGTATATATTTATATGTGTATATAAATACAAAAATACAGGTTATTTCGTTAAATTAACATGTATATACACCAGTGATGGGCAAACGTGGCCCTTCCAGGCCACTTTCCTGCAGAGATTTGATCCAACCCTGATATGACTCGCCTGCCTGTAGCTATTTGTAGGTTCCCCTGGAAGACAATGATTAGCTGGTTCAGGTGTGTTTGATTAGGGTTGGAGCTAACCTCTGAAGGAAAGTGGCCTGGAAGGGCCAAGTGTGCCCACCCCTGATGTACACACATATATTATATAAACTCAATCTTTTATTTAGGATGCGATCGATTGCGATTAATTGATTTGACAGCCCTAATTTATTTTTGATTATTAGCCCTGCAATTTTGTAGTTTTTATTTTTATTTTCTTTGTAAAAATGATTTATTTATAAAATAAAGTAAAAATTTTTCCATATCATTTTAATAATAAAAATTATAATTTTATACCCCTTAGCTCCCAGAGCCCCTGATTCTTTTCCGATACTATAATGACTTCATCGGATTGGCTAAAGAGAGTCAGAGTATCATTGTTGATGAGGTAGAGGCATCAAGAGGAAGTCCCACCTCCGACAGCCTGCAGATCAGCGTAGAGCTCAACCGGGTCCTCTTCAAGATTAAAGATCTGCTGCGTCAGCTTCCTTCAGCCCACTACAAAACCCTGCAGTTCCTTATTCAGCACTTGCACAGGTGTTTGACTCCCACACAGACACGAACAAACACAAATATGGAAATCTATCATGTTATTTGTGCATTTATTCTAACCAAACACTGTTAACTATTAAATACTGTGTTTTAATAAGAATATCAATGCTAACGGCATCAGAAAACACAGTTTGTAATCACGTTTTTTTTTAATAGGGTAACAGAAAGGGCAGATGAGAACAAGATGACTGCCAGTAATCTAGGCATCATCTTTGGTCCCACACTGATCAAGCCCCGACAGGCAGATGCAGAGGTCTCCCTGTCCTCTCTGGTGGACTACCCCTACCAGGCCCTGATCGTGGAGCTTTTGATCCGCCATTATGAGATGATCTTTGACACTCCTCTGAGTCCTGTTCCACCTTCCTCACCTGTAGCAGAGAGCTCTCCACTCTCCATCAAATCACGCTTCACCCCACAGGAGAAGGAGCAGCAGCTTAGACGACATTCAAAGTCCCTGGTGGACATTAAAGAGGTGAGGCTGTTTGTTGATGTTTATGATGATAATAGCTGAAAATATTGTTTTTTGAATATAAATAATTAATAAATATACTTTATAACTTGCTCTCCTACTGGAAAGTCCTTAAAACCAGCTTTGATAGGTTTCACACTGGTCCACAACCTTGTCATTACCTGGTCAAGATGTTTGTTTGTTTCCTGGTTGGACCATCTTGATCAAGCTAGTTAGGACTGGTTAGGACCACCTTTGACCAGTAACAGTTGGGTTCTTTGTGGTCCAGTCTTATCCACCATGCCTAGTGAAAACCAAGTCCACCAACTGCTTGATCCAGCAGAAAAAATCTAACGAAATCTTGGAAGTCTACCAATAAAAAGCTATCTAATAAAGGAACAGTAATTCATATTTTTGCCTTTGTTTCATTGTCACAAAGCAGCAACAGCCAAAAGCTAAAATGTATAAAAGACACTCCTCCGTAATACCTTCTACACACCTGATGGATGAGGTGAAAGAGGGGAAGATAAGGTCTGACAAAGACTTCGCTGCAGGTCAGTGTTGTTTTTCTTGGCTAAAAAACCCATACAGTGATTTATCAAACAACCAAACTTCATCTTTTATCTTTACATGCAGTTTGCGATACAGTGGATATCAACAAGCTCCTATCGTCAAGCGTTCCTGAAATGCCAAACTCGCCTGGTCTCAGCCGGCGTAACCACGTCACCAGAGATCAACTACGGCCTCCGAGACCCAAGCTGACCTCTCGACCAATCAGCATGCCAGCCGAGCGGCTCCTCAACCTCGCCAAGGTGGACGAATGTAACGTGAAGAACGCCGTAGAGCAGGATGACAACCACGGTCAAGATCCCGTCATCGAGGAGGTGTCCGAAGAGGAGAAACCCAAGTCCAGAGCGGGAAACCATTACAGGAAATCGTTCATCGATACACAGACGCTACGGCGGACGTGGGACAAGCAATATAAGCATCATGACATCACTCCGAAGACCGTTGTGACCATTGCTGACTCTGGGACCAATGACGCCAACATTCATACTACTCCTCTCACGTCTTTGTCTTTCTCAGAACACACCAAAAGCCCCAACACTGTTCTTTCTAACAGATCTTACACCATTGCTGTGAGGCCTGGGCGGACTTTGCGTAGGGAAGGAAACGTTAGCGAATACTGCCCTGTTCCCACAGCCTTCAGGCCTCCCAGAACTCTGCAGCCTCCTCCTGGAACGTTCTACAAACCTCCAGGTAGCCGAACCAAATCATTAACAGAGGTTGAGCTTAAGACTATTAGAGCAACCGCAAACAGCACTGAGGAAGAAGAGGAGGATGACGACGACGATGAGGAGGAAGGGTTTGGGGTGGAAGTCTCGGTTGATGAGCCTGAGCCAGATTTGGATCCAGAACCATCGCCAGATGCCCACAATACGGACCCACTTCCGCTCCCCCAGTCTCCCAGCTCCAGTCCAGAGGAGCTCGAACAAAATGAGACCAAACCTGTATACCAGAGACTCAGATCGCGCCGTATGCAGGATCTCGAACACAGGGAGGCTCATTTTGTTTGAGTACGATTCGGTGAATGGGGAACAACCGGGAACGTCATCCCAGGACGAGGGGATGCGTATTGGGTCCAGGGAGCCTGTGTCTCTGACCCGTGAATTTTAGCAACAACCCTGTTTTGTATATGTGGAAATATGTTCCTATAACTGTGAAGAGATCCAAGGACGTGATATATATCTATATATATCTATATATCTATATATGAATATATTTCTCATCTGCAGTTTGTAATAATTAAACAAACCCCTTGGACAAGAATTTACATAGTATGCACTTAATGTTTTTTACTTTATCACATTACTTGTGCACCAATAACTCCAGAACGTCACTGTCACTGTGCAATTTCATTTACACTGTATATGGATTTTTTTGTTTAAAAAATATATAAATATATATTCTGTGTATTTCTGTATTTTTATGTTTTACTCCAAAACCAAATTGACCAAGCTGTTACAGTTGAGTATCGTCACTTTATAATAATCATAAAATGCACTTATTAGACTTTGGAACAGTATGTTTTTTTCGCTACTGAATTGTTGAACTGCATGCAGTGTTAATTTTGTTATTCAAGAACAACAGACAGATGTACAAAGATATTTTTTATTTTTGTCTTGTTTCTTTCTTTTTTTATACAGAAATTTTTATATTATTGTTTTTTTGTCTGTTAATAGAGAGTTTTCAGAAATGCATTTTGGCCCACATAGCCTACTGTATTTAGTGTTCATATAATATTGTAACAGTTTGCCCAAAGGTTTTTTTTTTTCTTTTTTATTATTATTTTTAATGGTTCATATCAACAACAACTGAAATGTCAATATACCCAAAACAAGCAAGTCAAGCCAAAGGAAGTGCCTTCATTTATGAGAGTCCACTGACTGGTTGTCCAGCACAAATTAGCTGGTCTAAACCATATTTTAGTCCAGTTTAAGACTCAAATCAGTGTCTTTTGTAAATGGCACCCATGTATGATGTGATGATAGAAACTGATACTTTTAAAATCATTTGTAATGTCTTACCTTCCTTCAAGTGTAAAAACAGGTACATGTGAGAATACACACTTGTAATTTATTAAAACCACAGCTGATGTCATATTTGATTCCATGTTTTTACTTGAAATTTTCCTGATCTGTTTCTCAGACTGTGCAAAAAAGGCATTTTTGAAGCCCTATTCCTAAATTGGACCTATATTCCTTACTACATCACATATTAAAATATTTGTGAATGACAAATATGATTATTGATACACACAATTGTTTAAATATGACTAGCATCACTTATTATTGGTTGTTTATGCCTCATTTATTATCATAGTGCATCCTGATATAACGCATCTTGAGATAAATAGCATTTTATATACATTTTTTATAATTGTATATAACATTTTATGCAAATGTGTTGTAATGTTAATGGTACCTAATTCTGAGAACATATATTTTAATAAAAAAAAAAAATGCTAGAACTATGGCAAGATATGCATTGTAATGTTTTGAGAGTTTTTGCATAAATGAGTCGCCTAATATTGTTATGTGTGGCGGCCATTGAGGCATGTTGTCACAAAAGGAAATTTATTTTTTCCTTGGCAATGTCTGTAAAAATAGCACCTTTCTTTCTTTCTTTCTTTCTTTCTTTTTGGTAGCCTTTCATACTTTGACTTAACTTGTGACAACTTGCCCCGGTCTCCAATATATATAGTATATTCGCCACTAATGAATGAGATTGAATTTATAAGACCTCATATTCGCCTCCAATTGTGCTGTTAGTTAGGTCACAGGTCCAATGAAGCATAGATTGGGCTCAGAGCACTGGCTCTTTCACTGGTGAAAGGAGCTTAAATCAATCAGATTAGAAACCTGCTTTGTTGTGTCTGTAGCAAACCTACAGTCGGTCGAGTAAGACGGCCATGAGCTTCAGCAGATGTAAGCGTAAAAGACCGTCCTTCTCCTGAGGTGAGTTCTTCCTGTTTAATTATGTTTTACATGTGTCTTTTAGCCATTTCTGAGTGAATGGTGATTGGGTGTTACATAAAGGAGCATTCAGGCCTGTTACATAAGAGAACTGTGTTTGTCTCTAATATGGTGAACCGACAGCCCTCACAATTCATTACTTGTCTCATTATGTCTCATGATTGGTCTTATGATCTGTCCAGATACACTTTTAACTATTTCTTAGTCTATGTGTTTATTTTGCACCTTTCTGAGGGATAGAAATCAGAAACTGATTTGGTTGCTACCTCATCCTACATGGCTATAGGTTTATATTTGCCCTATTGCCGTTGGGTTGCTCACTGGGGTTTGTGAGGCACTATTTTCTGTAAGACTGCTTTGGAACAGTATGTATGAAGTCTTGCATGAGGTCTTATGTGTATTATTCTTATGTTGGGATAAGACCACCGGTGCATTTGACTCAAACATATCTTAAAATAATCAGATATACAACCATGCAGGAATGTTTGAGTTCGTGAGGGTTTGGTCTGTGGTTGTTTTGGCCAGGTAGGGCACTTGTAAGTGACCCCCTGTGGGGGTGAAGAGCAGCGGTCATGGGAACCAACAGCCAGGTGCGGCTGCTCCTCTGGAAAAACTGGACTGTCCGCAAGAGGCAGAAGGTGAAAAGTTCAGCTTGCTTCCTCACGATATGCATAGGAAATCTAGAAAATTGCTACATTTCATTGAGTAAAAGTAAATTCCAGTCATGCAATGAATATAGGTTAAGATTTTGTTCAAGGACTCAAACAGCTTCATGTGACTAGCTGGGTACAAATCAAGGGGTTTACAGTATACCTGTTAACAAAAAGGATCTGTTTACTGCCATTTTGAGCATTTCTAATATATTTCCTGCATTTTCACCCCAGACGCGGCTCTTTATGGAGATTATGTGGCATGTGGGTGATATTCAGTGACTGGTTGGCTGAGAAGAGCGAACCCTTTACCGCCAACATGAATGTATGGATGCCTGAAAATGATTTTAATAGTTATAATTAAATACATTTGTAATAATTTTATTCTTCTTAACCTTGTATATATATATATATATAATATATATATATATATAGATATCTATATATTATGTAATTTGAATATTGTTAAAGAATTTGTAATAATTGTGTTTTTAAAGTCATTACATAAGTCATTACTTACATTCCAATGTCGTATTCAAAGAGCAGCAAGTTCCCACTGATGTTGGCTGATGTTTGTGATGCATATGCTCCTTTGTTGGCAATAATAACCAGGTTTCTCCACCTCAGGTCACTTCCCAAACAAAGCCATGCCCTCCACTTCCATGGATCCAAGGGATCTTCTGCAATGCCAACAACCCCTGTTTCCAGCACCCAACCCGTGGAGAGTCTCCAGGCCTGGTGTCCAACTACAACACCTCAATGTGAGTTGATTTGCATGTACAAACAGTGCATATGAACTAGTTCTCCATCGCTCTAATACATCTAATAATCCCTCTCTGTTCAGACTGGCTCGGTTTTGGGTGGACGCACAGGAGCTCCTGTTCGAAGATATAGAGTTTTTGCAATTGGGACGATTATGGCAGGAACTCGTGGCCATTAGCAACTTCATGGACACCCTCCGGACCAATCCAGAACTGATCGCGGGTCAGTAAACCTCACATCACCTCAGTTTCCCAGCCGTTCCTTCACTGTTTACACCACACTCTCAGATTACATCACATGTTCAATCTGCCTTGAAGAGGTTCTTTCATGGGGAATGCTAAGAAGCTTATGCTCCTTCCATACTATTATTTTTAGAGAAAGCACTTCCATTTGTTTACCTCTTGATGGGACACACAAATAGAAGTTGTCTGGGTTTGAATCAGACATTCCTATGCAGACAGCCCTAATGGGCCTGTCCTTGCTAAAAAAAACAAATGCCTGTGGCACATCAGTAGAATGTGATTGATTGTCCTCTGATGATTGACTGCATGTAGGATTGTCCAGAGCATTATGGTGAAAACCTTTGGTTCCTGGCAGAAGAAACTGTCTTAAGCTCAGTCCTACGTGCAGCAGATTGCATTCAAAGTGCTAATAGCTCCGTGAACCTTGAGAAAAAGACCCATGACTTTGTTTTTGTGTCGTGTGAAAGAGTCTCTGGCTCCTTTAGGTTCCTGGCACTGATTCACACCAGAATCTCTCTCCTCTTTTAAAAATAAGCATAGAAAGAGCGATATCTTGGCCAAATTTCAGCAGGCCATGGATGCCTGGAATACCAGAATCTGTTCGTCTCATCCGAATGATTGTCATGCTGCTGAAATCCTTCCAGCTGAGCATCTCTTAAGAATCTTATTGAAATTCTTCGCTCTGGCATCCTGTTCACACATTTTGTTCATTTCATCTGCAGGTCGAGGTGTGAAAGTGGAGGTTATTTTGAAGGACGATGAAACTCTCACTTCATACCTGCTCAGAGATGTTTCTCTCACAGAATCTGTGGTAGATCAGCTGGTCCGTTCACAGATCCGCCCTGAACAGGTGACATATGCTGGTTTATAATTATTAGAACCAGAAAAATACATTTTCCCTGTTAAGTCCACTTACAAGCTTATCAATAAAAGCACAACATATTTGTAATTTATTTTCCAAAAATTCTTGATGAGTTCTTTTTAACAATTTTAACTAGAAAACAGGGGGCTGTTTTTCTAGTTAAATGTGGGAGATTTTATTTATCAGTATTAGTTAATATATTGGATATTTAATTGTGCAAGTTCATTTCAACTTATTTACATTAATGAGATCTTTGTCAGCATTTAGCAGTGGTTCTCAACCTTTTTGACTTGAAGGCCCCAATTGTCCAACTAAATAGTTGAAGGCATAAGACATTTCTTCTGATATTTCTGCTGTAAATAGGACAATGCTGTAAGTTTTAAACTTTTTATTAACAGAATCAGAAAATGTATATTAATAATATATTTATTTAATTTATATAAAATTTTATCTATATTTATAAATATCAAAATATCTAAATTTAGTTGTGGTTAAAGGTTCTAAATCTGTATGTTTTTCAATAAAATAACATGTTCTTGAGGGAAAAAAGAATATGATTCATATTCATTTAATTTTAATTTTTCTAATTTTTCTTTTTTGTGTGCTTTTACTTTAATTAAATATAAAATATTTATAAAAACTTAAAATATCTTAGCAAAACGAAATTTGATGATTTTAGTTTAGTGTTTTTTCTTCATTTTTTAATGTTTTCATAAATTCAATGTTTGATTTAATTTAATAAGTTTTAATTTCATTTAATTCAATTTTTTTTATTTTTTTTTCTTATACAAAAATAGTAGTAATTTATTCTTTTATTCGATAGTATATGGAAATAATAATTGTCTCTTATCTGTATTTCCCAAAATTGCAATATTAATTAGCACTATTTACTGTAAGCCTCTGAGATCTCAGAGAGGTCGCTGACCCGAAGCAGCCTTTTTTTGTGATTGTCTAATTAAGTCGTGAATGATAAGCAGATTGACTTCGTCGCCGAGACAAAAATTCATCTGCTTTCTATGCAAGTAAATAGACTTTGTTGGTGGACTTGAATGTCTCTGTTTGAGACTGAGAGAATCTTGGCCGGTTCTCAAGTGCCCGTTTGTTCAGCATCAGACTGCATGTTTGGGTTTCTCAGCTCTCTGTACGAACCCTTTGTAATGTATATATTTGTCATCCCAGGCCCCTGCGAGTAATCAGACCCCCAACCTGAGGCAGTTCGACTCTGGTCAAGCCTGGCCCCCATAATACCCAGCCCGAGATTTATTTTAAGTGCGAACAATGCATGGATGGTGGTTTGCTCGAGACTGCGTCTCCTTTGATCTTGAGGGCAGCGTTGAGGAGGTGGTCCAGAGGAAGTTATAGTATGAACACAATGACATCAGGGTCCAAGTCACTTTCATATGGAAATGTAAGGGAGAGGAATGCAAGGCATTTTGAAGGCTTTCTCAGAGGTGCTGCCAGTCAGCCAGCAGGGGCGTACAGAGGAAGATGGAATGTTCTGGTTGGATAAGTCCTTAGCTACTAATGAAACCGAGAAAGAGAGAGAAACACAGGGAGAAAGCAAGCTGGATGCATGAAGCTGGAGGTTTTCCAAATGGGGGTTTGCACACTTATTTGGAGTCATGGCTTGGATCCATGTTTCATCCAAGTGCACATCTCATTGCTGAGGCAAAGAGACACTTTGAGCTTTGAAACATCATTTCTCAGTAAGGGAAACAAGTGTGAAGGAGAAATATATAAATATGAAATGATATGAAATATATACTGCATATACACTACCATTCAATGTTTGGAATCTAAAGGTTTTATGTTTGGAAAGAGGGCTTACCAAGGCTGCATTCATTTAATCAAAAATACAGTAAAAAGAGTAATATTGTGAAATATCATTACAATTTAAAACAACTGTTTTCTATTTTAAGACATTTATAAATACAGAGTTCTGGCATGAAACTCTAGATGGTCCGATAGGTCTAACTCAATCTGACCAATGACATCATTATCACATGACACAGCTTATTGGTTCTCTCCTGTATCGGTAGCCAATGAGCTCGCTGCTCAACACTCAAATATATGACTAGTGCTTGCTGTAGCAGTTGCAGCTTGCTTCAGAAACCCTCCACATTCCCCAGCTCCACCTGTATAGATCTGCTACGAGGTGATGCATGTACGCTATATGGGGTTATTTCATGTATGTATTTCTTGCAGCAGCAATTTTCTTACATGCTCACAGCAGGATGTGTGGAGTGTATTGGCAGTAGCAAGTCTCGGTTCTTGTCTGCCGCAGCAGATGCGTAGCAGATGTATTCCGCCAAGACCAAATACAGTAACATTGTCATGTACATTACCATGCCAATCCCTCGAGAGTTACAGGAATGTAATTTATTCCTTGTGATATAAAGACTTTCAGATATACTTCTAATTCTTCATCTCACATGATCTTTAAGAAATCATTCTAATATGATTTGGTGCTCAATAATCATTTCTTATTATTTCAATATGAGCAGTTGGTCAGTATTTTTGCAGGTTGTAGTGAGTATAATTTTTTTTATGGAAACCATGACATTTTCAGGATTCTTTGATAAATAGAAAGTGAATAGAAAGCATTTATTTGAAATAGAAATCTTTTGTAATATTAGAAATATTACTGATATTAGAGATATTACTGTCACTTTTGATAAATTGAATGTGTCCTTGCTGAATAAAATGATGCCAAATTTATAATTTTGTTTTATCAACTTAATGTATTACATACATATATTTAAAATTATATGTGACATCTCCTGTATATATTACACACAGATGGTGGATAATTTAAAAGCATATGGATTATGTAAATATGTCATACTGTATACGCAGCGGATATTAAATTGTCTAATGGTAGAAGGCAGCAACACCTCAGAAGTGTTATTTTTTTTTGTGATTTACGGCTAAAGGTGCTTCAGGATGTCTTGGGATATTAATAATTTCCTCCAATTTTGTTGCCATCCTCTTTTGTGCCCCTTCCTTGAGTTGAAATGCTATTCCAAGGGGAACTTGATGGTATTCTTTTAAAGATGTTTGATTTAAGATTGAGCACAGGTTTGCGTCTGGCTCACTAACTGCATTTGTGTGTTTGTTGTTTTGATTTTAAATCTGTGTGCCTATTTTATACTAAGTGAGGAAAATTTGCACATTTTCAAACCTGCTGGTAAAACATAATAGCATTGCTAATGCTAATATATCTCTCTAGGGCCACCATAAAATTAGCCTTAATGCTAATAGCATTGGTGTCTCTTTTTCAGCATTTTGGTTGCTAGTATCTTCAGTCATGTGATTAAGTCAGTGTAAGTGTTGCTAAAAAAAACACTACTGAAGTATTATAGCAACTTATTGGTATTTTAGGTTTGCTATTTATTTTATATGAACTCTAGACTGATGTGGATGTTTTATAAATCATTCTTTACTGTATATTATTTGTATTCCAGAAACATTTGACTACTGCTGAGTGTTTAAGTCCGGCTCAGACTAACACAACAGCATTAACTCCCCTCACCTCTTAATCTTTTCATTCTGTTTTTCACTGTCTGTCACTCTCTCTCTCTCAGTTTGCATATGGAGTTCCTGATCTCCATCTGAAGGACATCGCCTGCAGTCAGACTCTTCTTGAGCGTTTCCTTATTTTCCCGAGCCATTGGGGCCTTTATGCCGTGCGCAATGCCATGTGTGTTCTCACTCCGCAGCGTATTCAGATCATTGAGGACAAATTCTACGCCAGTCTTGACTTCTTCAAACTTTTCCGCTTGGTTAGTCCACACTCAATAAAACCACTAATAATATCTGTAAATGTTGGAAATGGGTTTGGGTGTAGAGGAAGTGCTGACACGGATAGCTATGCCAACTATGAGGGAAGTCATAAGAGCTCTTGTTTTGGGTGGAGGCAACAAAGAATTATGGGTCAGAATTTAGTACACACTGAAAAGACCAATTTAAAAAATGAGATTGACGGAAATAGTCGTTTTAAACCTGTATGGCTTCCTTTCTTCTGTGGAACACAAAAGAAGATACAGTATTTTGAAGAATATTGTAACCAAACAGTTTGGGTTCCCTTTGATTTCTATTGAATGGACAAAAAATACAATGTGAGCCAGATCTGTTTGGTAATCGACATTTTTTTAAAAGTCTTATTGTGTGTTCAACAGAAGAAAGAAAGCCATACAGGTTTGGAGCTATGGCAGAATTTAAATTTTTTGGCCAACTGGACTGCAGACAGAATGTGTTTTTGCGTAAAAAAAAAACATGCTAAGCATGTCAGTGGACTTTGCAAAACGCAAGGTTAGAGACACATTTTTAAAAGCTGAACTTTATTCTCAGCCGCATCAGGTTTTAGAAACAGGTTTTTTTTGCCACATGGGCAAGATGTTGCAAAAGACATGAGATGCAAATATGTTCGTTTAGTGCATGGAAATGGAAGTTGGAAACGAAAGACTGTGGAAAAGCAGTACAGTGCAATGCAAAACAGCTTCCTAAGCCTGAATCAGTTCCATGCCGGTCTTATGGGTTATGCTGGTTCGCGGTTGATCACAGCAAAACAATGCTGCGGCTTCAAGTTATGAACATGACATTTTGGCCTAGGGGTGGGTACTTTATGCTAATTGCAAATATAAACTTAGGTTTTGACTTTAGAAATTTATCTTATTGGGTTATAAAATATTATAGAATAGGAACCCTATTCCAGACAACCTGAAAACATCAAAAAGTGATTTTGATTTGTAAAAATCTTTCCACTCTTTTTTTTGTTTCACTTTTATTATATGAAAAACTGATTTAAAAATACTATTAGTGATTTTGCTTTTGTTAAAGGGGTCATATGATGCTATTTTAAAGATCATTATTTGTGTATTTGGTGTAACAGAATAACATGCTTTAATGTTCAAAAAACCATTCTTTTTAAATAATGTACATATGTAGGTCCTCTAGCCCCGCTCTCTCTCAACACGTCCGTTGTCAAAAAGCCCCCTCTTGACAAGCGCACGTCTGCTCTGATGGCCGCTGACCGTGCATGGATTGCGAACACGCAAGCACGCGTCGGAAAATGAACAAAAAAAAAGCCTTACCAGTAATCGGAGCAGTCGCTGTCACAAGTAAATTCAAGACAGTAAATATGTTGTTAGTGTTACATCCGTTCAAGCCGAACGGGCAACGGAGCCGTGCCAGACACAGTGTGATGCAGTACACAAGCCTCTAAGACAGCATGACGTTGCTTGATTGGACCGGCAGTTCACTCCGGTGATTTGGGACCCTGTACCCCCACACACACACACACACAACGCGTTGCTCTGCACTGCGCAAAACTTCTCATTTGAACAGTCAATAGCAAATATTAAACTAATAACAAAACTACTTACAGTCGCTGACTTAGAAGCTCCAGATTGTCATAGCAAAGTCGGAAATGACCCCTTTTTTTTTTTAGAAATAGCCTTTGTGCACAGACAGCGTTGTACTCTTCTAGGTTCAAAAAACCGTCGTCCATAAAATGCATGCACAAATTCGAACATCTGGGTTGTTATATTCTGTTGTAAATAAATCTTAACCAAATTGCATCGACTTGCGGAAGGCCAAATAAAGTGCTTTTGCATTTGCACTGAAATACACAGCGTCTCAGGGACATGGCTGCATCAACACTACTGCTGTTCCTGAAACCACGCCTTCTTTTTTTGCGTGCACATTTGGGTGGCATTATGCTAAAATTTCCACATAGTGACGTAGACATGTGGGAGCGTGTTAGAACAAGCCGTTTTAGGTAGGCGTGGTGACTCTTAACTTTTATAAAGAATACCTTTGAGTTTGAGAATTTAGTCTTTGCAACTTTACAGATCTTCTTTATGCACCAAGAGCTTGTAACACTCCAAAGAGAAAGGGAAACTTGAAATCGTATCATATGACCCCTTTAACATTTTATTATTCAAAATTCTGTATTTGTAAGTGAAACTGAAAACCGGAAGACTGACGATTAATTAGAGCATTTTATTATTCTAAATTCAGTCATTTGTAAATGAAACTGCAAACAGGAAGATTGATGATTGCAAAAGTAAGTGCTCATTTTTGTGCTTCCTGTTTGATGAAAGCTCCTGAATTTTTGTAGAGTTAGTAACAAAATCCCACACACCCTTCCTGGTTGTTCCTGGTATTTTTTGGTCTCAGAATGAGCGCGGGGAGAGGACAGAGGGGCGTTAGCCTGAGTCACCCGATCGGTGTTAGTGGAGCGGACTGTTTTGGCCTATTTCAGTAATGAGATTACAGTCAACACATTTCTGCTGGACTAAACCCTGTGAGAGCTTTAAAGAATAATGCAGAGAGTCTGTACCCTTGGTCGCCGTGATTTAGCCAAGTAAGACATGTTCCTGGATCAACCCTTCCCCCTCAGAACAGATATTTACGTGAATACATTAATGCGGATTCATTTGGTTTACTCTTTTATCCAAAGCCTCTGTGTTGTTAGCAGTACAATGACTCTGTTTTTTTTATGTCATATGCAAACACTGGTGGCTGGAACAATATAAAACATGTTACAGGTCAGTTCTTTAGTATTACAGAAAAAAAAGTCTGATAGGAAGGATGTCTCATATTTGGGTTGCTTCTGTGACACCCACACGCCATTTCCTGAACTTGGTCCATCCTGATCCATTGTAAAGTAGCTGGGCTGCCCCTGGAAGAAATATTATTTCTGGAAGTGTTACATCTCGGAAGACAGGATGTGAGCAACATGCATTTCCCAAACCCTGCTTTTGCATTGATTTGGACACAGTTTAAAATGTTAATAAAATTTAATATGTGACATTTATTTTATACATATATTTTAGACATAGATGTAACTGAAACAGTAGCCTTTTCTTGAGAATTTTCTTGTTTTCTTGGCTTGAAAAAGCCAACATACTGAAATCCTATTTAAACTACTTAGACTTTCATTGAGGGGGTGAAAACTTTTATGCAATAAGACTTGTGGTGTATCAGCTTGTCTTTTGTTTATAGCGAAGCTTAAAAATCCTACGAAAAACCCGCTAAGCTGATTCATGCTAGACTCCGTCGCAACATGCTAGTTATTTTTTATTGTTGTATTTATTGTTCAGTTATTTCGTTCCTTATTATATTTCTTGTATTCACTTGCTTGCAAAAATCTGACTGAAGTGAATTTTGTAACTTAACCCTGTAAATTCTGACATATTAAATAATAGTAAAAAAGAAAACTCTTCCATCAACTATTATATTTATTTAATGGAATAGTTTGTTTTTAATTTACACAATTAAACACAATTAGACTGTTACAGCGTATGTAAATAAATATTCCGTAACAGCCTGATACTGATGTAAATATTTGGATAATATGTTATTTTAAAATTTTTTTAAACGACACATACATAATCAAGTAAACCTAAGTTGCTCAGTCTACTAAGTGCTCATCTTGAAATGTTAAGTTTCCTCTATAATAATCAATCAAAAAAAAATAAAAAAAGAGGGACATTTTTCATATTTAAATACTAAAATATGATATTGATACTGAAAATATTGATACTAAAAGCCTTTTATTTGCAAAAACTTTTTTTTACTTGTGGTTGACTGACAAAACATTGGAAACAATGATAGTTTTTCTTTCCAAAAAAATCCTAAACACTTGCTGGCAATGTGATTAGGACGGTTAATGTCTTGAATGTACTGTACGTCTGTGTTCGTCTATGCCATCAACCTTGACTAATATAGATGGTCTCATTTCCTTCTATCCTTTCATTCCCAGCTTCCTCTGGTTCTTGATAACTACTCCAATGGACTCGACCTGCACTTCTGGGCCCGACCTCCGCCTGCCGTGTCTGAGAAGCTGAAAGCGGTACGTATGAGGCCCTCTAAAAGTTCAGCTGTATTTTTAGCGATCAGGAAATCACGGTTTCCTCCACCTGGCTTTTTACGCAAACATACGTATATGAAGATATCATTCCTGTGTCTGCGGAAACCTAATTCCAGCTGCTTCTCAGTCCGATTATCACTCCTCATATGTGGTTAGTTCACCGGTGAGGGCATTTTGTACCCTGCTGAAACACGAGGAAACGCCTCACAGACAGTACAGTAGACGTCAATGTGTGATGGTTAAATGGTGTCAGTGTGCTTGCAGCTCTACAGTGAGGGACTTCCTGTCGGTGTGGCTGGTCTTTTGTCTGTCGCCCGGCTGAGAAGGACCTCGACGCCAGTTACTCATTTTCCGAATTCCTTTTCAATCATGTTCTCCGTGCCGTGGGCCAGATGTGTTGAGACCAACGTGATGAAAAAACTCTAGGAACTTACACAGTCTCCTGTGTTTCCGAAAATATTCATTTTTATTAACTTGTGCGGAAACAAATATGCATTTTGCAGAACTTGCTGGCTTTTGTTTGAAGGAGTTTGTATGAATCAATATATCTGATGATCTCTAGACGCTGTTTTCTCTCTCTCTCTGAACCTGCTGTGGTATCATGGACCCCAGAGGCTCAGATTATCTGTCCTGTATCTGTAGGCTTGGATGTGTTTTAGTTTAGAGGATAATGTACTTTCCCACCCAGAGGGATTTTAGGTTGATGCCACAAAAAGGTGGGTTTTTGCTTTTGATCCCTGACAGATTTGAAGTCATATCTTACAGGGAGGGGGCATTCTAGCCTTTCATCAGGTTTGGAGCAATTAAATGTGCCCACATTTGACACTCTTTTTTAAAAATTTTTTTTATATTGTTTTGGATATAAATGGATATTATAAATATCTTTACTGCAGTACCAGCTACAGAGACGTTCACATGCTGACTGTGCAATAAAGAGCTGTTTTGTCATTGACAAATAATAGAACATATTTGTAAGTTTTGTTTTCTGGATTGTATGGTAAATATAAACTAATCCCAGCGCTCTCTTTAGTTTGTTGGATTGTTCTAAAATATATCTGTATTATTCACGGGAACCTGTTGCAAGGCTGCAGTGCGTGATGTGAACTTGTCTAACATGATAATCAAACTGAATTGTGAACAATTTCACAATTTCCTGTTTGTCCAATTAGATCAAAAGAGTGATTCATTCGTGAATCTGGCTTCACTGGTCTTCACTAAACAGCTGATAGAAATGATTTTATTGCTGAAATATGATCAGAAATGTTGTCAGAAGAAAAAAAAAAAGATTTTCAGTTTATTATACAAGAATTTTCTTGATGCCTTTGTTGTAAGCTGTACAGATTGCTGCAATTTTGGTAACAACTACTTTATAAATGTTTTAGTACAACAGCTGAGTTATTTGTTATTGTTCTATAAGTTGAAAGTAATTGTATCTACAGGGGCCCAGTATACAGTATATGAATGTCATTGCATTGGATGTAAAATATCCAAACCAGTGTCTGCAACTTTACTTTTCGGAACTGTTAAATAAAAAGACTTTTAACTGGTCCTGTATGGACCATCAAGTGTAACCTTGCTCATTTTGTGGACTGAATGAATTAACATGGTACAAAAAAAGACAGAATTTCATGAAAAAATTAAATTTTTTGTTCATTTCATACAGAAAGACAGTGACATTTGCATTTCAGTTTTTGCACACAATTCTCAATCAAAAATGTTTTTGTGCACAAAATTCCCTTGATTTCGCATACACAAAGGTGAATGTACTTATGAAAAGTACATTTAAAAAACAGGAACCCTTTTGAAGATGTGCACTAATATGCATGTCACATTATGTAGAAGACATGCATATTTAATTGGCAGAATGTTCATTTTAACATGTATACAGAAAACATTTTAAGGACAAAACTGCAATTTGGGGGCCACAAAATGCCATTCAAAAATGAAATGCATAGTCCCAAGGCCATTTTTATTGAATGTATTAACTACGGACATGTTCTCCATGTTCCAATTTTGACAACCATTCAATTATCATAATTTTAAATAGTGTATCTAATTGTGCTTCAAAACAGAAATAAAACATTGTGAAGTAATGCAACGACTTTCATGCATTAAATGTGACTAAAGCATTTGAATAATTTTTGGGGCCACAATATTCTGAAAACTCATGTTGAAATCATGTTTTTAGAAAATTAAAGACATTTTATTAAATTTTTCTCAACAGCTGTTTGAAAGACCTAGCTCTCAAGACCTGTTGCAAATAGTTTCTCCACTGCTTCAGTCCCATGATTCCCCATCTTTCAGCCAACTCATGGCCGCCACCTCCAGCTTATTCTGTGGCTACACGGAAGGGGCCTTTTCCAGGGTCACCTCCTTCAACTGGTACGAGGATAACAACTACAAAGCCTTTTTGGCCATCAACAGCACACGGGGAGAGGGGAAGTACAACTATGATCACACGGCCAGTGAGTACCATACTGTACACTTCAGACTGATGAAGAGGAAAAGCGGAGAAGAGAATGTTCTCATGTTTCTCATAACTCCATATCTCTTTTAGCTCCTTTCTGTAATGACCTCATGAAGAATTTGGAGTCCAATCCGGTCACAAGGATTGTGTGGAGTTCAGTCAAGCCTTTCCTGATGGGCAAAATCCTGTGCGCTCCCGATTCCCCTGCTGTCAGACTGATCATTAAAAAACGTAAGAGAAAAAGCTCTTCTTTGACTACACGCACACCTGGAAGCAGATGAGTGCATTAATGCAATGGCTAATCTCGCTCCGGGCCTGTCAGATGAATCAGCACATTGCTGCAGACATGTCAGCGGGTTAGCCAGAGGAGAAATGACGCAGGTCTAACGGGTTCCCATAGAGGCTACGTGTGTTTTAGGAGCACTTCAGAACATATGACCCTGCTGACTGGCTTTTGCTCCCTTCAATTCTTATGTAAGCAGGACTGCAGGTTTTTCGGCTGGGTGCTTTGTAAATGAGCTTCCTCTATTAACACTAATAGTGAACCCTTAGCATTCCTGTCGCTCAAAAATTTGAGACTAGTTTTAGCAACACCAAGGTGCAAGCAGCTGATCAACTATACCTTAAACGCCATGTAAATCGCTTTGGATAAGTAGTCGCTTTTATGTATTAGGCATCTGAAAGTCTAATGTACATACATTTACGGCCCGTTTGCATTTTGATTTTGAAATTTTTTATATGCTCACCAAGGCTGCATTTATTTGATCAAAAATGCAGAAAATATTGTTATTGTCACGCTTTGCTTACGGGAGGAACGAGGAGATGTGGAGATTTCACAAAACAGAGTCTTTAATAATCCAACAGTGCGACACAGATAACAAGGAAAACATACAAGACCCGACAAGGAAAAACATGAGCAGACCTAACACGATTTATACTAACTTAACGGGGACAGCCAGGTCGTGGAATCACGCAAGAATGAACAACAGACATAACATGACCAAATAAGGGAACATTGAAACAGAAACCGGAGCAAAACAGGTCCATAATCCTGACAGTTATTTTGAGAGATATTATTACAATTAAAAGAACTGTTTTCTATTCCTCACTTATCCTTGATGGCACGAGAATTTTCAGTCTTCAGGTCACATGATCTTTCCGAAATCATTATATTATTGTGATTTGGAGCTCAGTTATTATCAATAATTACTAGTGTTCAGTTATAATAATTGCCTTATTATTATTTTGTTGTAAATGGTTTTTGCTTCTTCATATTTTTTTTTGGAAACTGTGATACTTTTCAGGATTCTTTGGTGAATATAAAACAGAACAGCATTTTAAAACAGATTTTTTTGTAACATAAACAAAAAAAAAATCTAAATATAATTGCTGTCACTTTTGATCAGTTTAATGTGTTCTTGTTGAATTAAAGTATATATATACACTTACAGGGTTGGTCAGACTTGAGCAATTCTAGAAGCATTTTGATCAAGGACACAATGGTGTTGTGAATCAAATGTAAATGGGTTTGAGCCTACAACTTTTCACGTACTAGCTCAGATATTTTAACCACTAAGCCATACTGTTGTCTCTCTCATGTGAACTGCAGCTCTGTGTGAATCTTTCCCTTGTGCATCTTACAATTAGAAAAGTGGAAGCAAAAAAAAAAAACAGAGAGTGAAAGAGCGATAGAGAGTGAGAAGGAGCGTAAGGAGGGAGGTAAGGCCTTTGCCCCTGGGAGGGAGCTCCGGTGTGGACATGCTTGCCCTGGGCAATGGGCCATGGCTGTGGTCCCATCAGATCAGCTGTAGAGGGCTTCAGTTTCTCTGTTTATGCAGAAGGGCTTTCAGTGGGACTGTGTAAACTGCTCCTGGTGGGAATTCAGTCATTCTGTGGTCAAACTCAAAGCAGTTGCCACCACCTGAGTATTGTTCTGTCTTTATTGTTACTGTGCCATTGAATGCTTAACAAATAGATTATTTAATTTGCTCTTGCCTACTTTTTTTGAATGCATCTGAACTTTGTAAGTTTGTGTATTTGTGTGTGTTTATCCAGGCAAACACCACCTTTGAGGAGTTAGAAAGACTTAGGAAAATGGGTCGGGCCTGGGAGGAGGTGGGCCCACAGGTGTGGCGCTTCTTTCAAGGTGGTGTACAGATGAACATGCTTCGGGTATACACTGTCTCTTAAACTTTCTTTGAAAAGACGGCACCAATACATGAGATTTTTTAATTTTTAGCGCAATATTTCATGCAAAGTTTCATTCAGTTCCATAATATTGTGCTTTATATTTCAGGACTCCATCAGAAATCCCACAGTAATGGATTACATCAACAAAGGCCTCAAAGACACTCCATTCACTGGCCACCACATCCTCAACTTCCTGTACAATGGCCCTGAGGAGGATCAAGACCAGGACATGCTTAACTTTGACTGGCGGAACATCTTTAACCTGACTGACCAAGTTATTCGCCTTATAAACCGATATGGAGAGGTATCACTCATGCATAAAAAAAGTATACATCTGCTTGTATTAGTTTGCAGTATACAGTATATAGTACATATCTGCAGTCAGCAGTATGCTTGCATTTTTTAGAACAATCATCAAGTCAGACTTTCCAAATTCACTTGTCATTTAGTCCTTCAAAAGAGACACAGATCTACTCAGAATCTGTAAGGTGAAAAGCAAGCGGTCACTCTCAGCCGGCTCTGCCTCTCTGATGTCAAGTAGAACAAAGAAAAGCGTTTGATTTTTCACTGAGAGTTTGCCAGTGTGGGAGAGCTCTTTAATGGTAGAGTTGAATGCTGAATGCCTTCAATACAAATCAGGGTGAGCTTAAGGCAGGCTGTGCCAGCGAGAGCAGGACCTCTGCTATCTAAACTGTGTGTCTTTAGTCTTTGTCTCTGTCTCAACTAGCAGCTCTTGAGGAGTGACAGACAAACCCCACAAATGAGTCCAATTCGATACAGCTGTCAGTCTACTCGGCCTACACAAAGAGAAAGCACAGGCTGGTTTATGGCAGTGCATACCAGGTCTCCAAGGTCTCAAATAGACTCCCACCATCTTATGCCAAGCTCAAAACAAATTAACACCAAACAATTCAATTAAGTATTTTTGGACAGTAGTATTGTGCTGAATTCTGATGCAGATCTAAAACAGTAGAACGGCTTGATCTGAGTCAGTTTGACGGTCCAGCACTGAACTGTCAAGTAAACATGATCTTATTAGTAATTTTCCATTAGGTTCATCCAGGAATATTGAATTCATGGAGTTAATAGGTTGATTGTGTTTGTAACCAGTTATATATACAATATACAATGTCCCCTGTATTTACAGTGTCTAGTCCTGGACAAGTTCTCCGCCATTTCTGATGAGGACCAGCTGACCCATAGAGTGCTGGACCTTCTTGGAGAGAGCAAGTTTTGGGCAGGGCTCGTATTTGTTAACATGTACTCCTGGACCACCACGGTGCCCCCTCATGTTAAATTCAAGATCCGCATGGACATTGATGTTGTGGAGCGAACTAACAAGATCAAAGACAGGTCTGTCTGTAACCAGTGCTGAGCCATTCCTTAGATCATGATTTTCCTTGCATTTATTTCACTGCATATCCTCTCCTATGATCAGATACTGGGATCCAGGGCCTAGGGCTGATCCCATGGATGATCTGCGGTATATATGGGGAGGGTTTGCCTACCTGCAGGACATGATAGAACATGGTATTATAAAGACCCACACAGGGAAGGAATGGCCTTTAGGAGTCTACCTGCAGCAAATGCCCTATCCCTGCTATGTGGATGATCTGTGAGTATCACACTCAGTATTTTTAACATTTATAGATAGGGATGCATAATACATCTGGACCATACTGGTATCTGACAGAATTTGAATATTGTTGCATCCATGTTTTATGCACATAAATTCGTTTTTTTTTTCAATGTTCAATCATTAGTCTTCTTTAATCAATAAACTGTCGTCTTCTCCTCATTGACGACACATGCTATAGCTTCATGCTCACTCTGAACCGCTGCTTTCCGATCTTCATGGTGTTGGCCTGGGTCTATTCTGTCTCTATGACAGTGAAGAGCATTGTGCTGGAGAAGGAGATGAGGTTGAAAGAGACTCTGAAGGCCATGGGTGTCACTAACCATGTGCTCTGGTGCACATGGTTTATCGACACCTTCTTCATGATGGCCTCCAGCACAGCCCTGCTTACTCTTATTATCATGGTAAGAGATGGTGTCCAAACCCCCCTAAAACCAGCAAGCAAGACCACCTAAGACCAGTAAAACAGTGTTTTTTTTCTTTTCTTTTTTCAGTAGAATAGTGGTTAAATAACAAAAGGTTGTTGGTTCCAGTTCTGGGTGGATCCATGGTGATCCATGAACTTTCACAGCTATGTCTTTTAAGAAAAATGGGTGTTCTCCCTGTAAAATGTTATTTTAAGTTGCTCTCAACTACAGTGTGAGCAAAACTGACAAGTTACATGATTTTCTGTTTTCAGATTACTATACTGACCTCTTTTGGCGACAATCATAAATGACATGTGACGATGTACTAGTTTAGACATTTCTATTTCAAATGAATGCTGTTCTTTTTAACTTTCCATTCATCAAAGAATCTTGAAAAAAAAAAATCAGTTTCCACAAAAATATTAGGCAACCCAGCTGTTTTCGACATTGATAATAACAAGAAATGTGTCTTGAGCAGTAAATCAGCATATTAGAATGACATATGAAGGATCATGTGACACTTAAGACTGGAAAATTCAGATTTGCCATGCAAGAAAAACTAGAGCATTTCATCAGGACAAACTTTGAAGTTGGCTTAACAAAGCTATGAAAATGAACCATGGTTTTATTGCAGTAAAAGTGTAGTAACCATGTTTTTTTTGGCGTTTTGTTTACCATAACCACAGTTTTACTACTACCATGGTTAAACTATGTTTAGTGTAGCAAAACCATGGTTAATTTGTGGTTACCATGGTTTAACTATAGTAATCATGTTTTTTTTGTTTTATTTGTGGTAAAACCATGGTTAATTTTCGTAAGGGATTATCTGAAAGTTTAAAGTTTGATGATTACATAGCTGGAGTAAGAAAAAAAACATCCGGCGACATGTTTCTAGTATTGTTTTAATATGTGGCTAACATGCTTTAGCATGTTGCTAACATGTTTTAAACATGTCTTGAGATAATGTTAGCAAACTTTCGCATGTTTCAGCTCATTGATAACTTTTAGCACATTGCTAGCTTGTTTTAACACAATGCTAACATGTTTTATTACAATGCTAGTATGTTTTAGCATGTTTTATTATGTTTCTTGAAAGTTTAAGCTTAACAGGACAAGGTAATGTTTGAAATTTGGTTTCAAAACCAGCAGAAGAGTAATCTCAAATAGTAGATCGGTATGCGGCTTTGTCAATAAGCCAATATAGTTACATTTTAAAATACATGTAAAGAATATAAAAGAAGATCTTTGTTTTCTCACAGGGAGGAAAAGTGCTGAACTGCAGCAATCCCATCATCCTCTTCCTATTCCTGCTCACCTTCACCACAGCAACCATCATGCAGTGCTTCCTCATGAGTGTGTTTTTCAACAAGGCTAACCTGGCAGCAGCCTGTAGTGGAATCATTTACTTCACCCTGTACCTGCCGCACATAGTCTGCTTTGCCTGGCAGGACCGCATCACCAAGGATATGAAAATCATGGCGGTAGGTCACATGATAACACTTCCCTGTACAATCTGAACAAATGCTATACAAAACTTCTTATAAAGGTTATAAATTTGATAATGCAATACACTTTCATTAAGAAAACTCCAACTTATATGTGATTTTCTGCATCTAAAATTGTTTATTGTGCATCAGAGTTTGATGTCCCAGGTGGCTTTTGGCTTTGGGACGGAGTACCTGTCCCGTAACGAGGAGCAAGGTCTCGGTCTGCAGTGGGATAACATTCAAACCAGCCTTTTGGAGGGCGACGAGTTTTCCTTTCTCATCTCAATAATTATGATGGTATTGGATACGGTCCTTTATGGCGTTCTCGCATGGTACCTCGATAATGTCTTCCCAGGTAAACTACTGTATATTTAAGTTTATTTGATAATAAAAATACAGTGGATCGTAATGACATAACTTGTGTCAACAGGCCAGTATGTTATTGGTCGGCCTTTTTACTTTCCAATCCAGCCTTCTTATTGGTTAAACCGACCTGAGCCTCTAAAACAAGGTGAGTGAATTTTTGGCTTATTATAAGTGATGGCATCAACTCTTATTGATTGACTAATCTTTCTTTACACAGTTCCTGGAAAGCCAGCAGTGGAGAAACCTGCTTTTGATAATCTGTGGAATCACACTGATGACCAGGCCAAAAACCACACAGCACCAGAAAAACGTCTGGAGCCGCCAGGGTCCTGCAAACATAAAGACATAAGGGAGAAACTAGAGAAAGGGAAAGAACTAAAGAGGGTTGACGAAAAAGAGACGACCAACAAGAGCATGAGCACAGACTCATCAGGTGTGTTGTAAATGCTACTGAGAAAAACACAACTTAAACCAGCCTATGGTGGTTTGCTGGTCTTATCTTGTTCCTCAGGCATTGTCTGCCTAGTTTGGTGAAGTCTAGGTCAGCTAATCCATAAAAACTAACCACCTGAACACCAGCTGGTTCTGATGGTTATTGCTGTTGTTGTAGATTATTGCTGCTGCTGCTGCTGCTGCTGCAAAGAAAGTACAGGAACTGGCTACTGCCAAAACATATTGCGATACAATGTTGTGAATATTTAAGACATACTGATGCTGCACAAATAGCATATATATTAACCCGTAGCAGATCTATACAGGTGGAGCTGGGGAAGGTGGAGGCTTTCAGAGGAACTCTGAAAGTGTGCTGCGAACTGCTCTAGTGAATGCTAACCAGCCATTTAAATGTAAAGCAGTAAGTTATTTGGCTGCGTATGCAACATGAACCAATCAGCTTGTGCCAAGTAGTTTAATGCTGTGAATATCATCAATTTGCGTCGCCATCTAGAGTTTCATGACAGAACTTGGCATTTTAGTCAGTCTGGGAGACCATTTTAAATGAACAAACCAGCTGGTTTTTGCAGTTTGTTTCAGAGTGGAACTACTAAATGAAGTCAGGTTTACCACTTTTATTTACAATATATATTGCTTTATAAAAGGCTAATTGTTTCAAAGCAACTTCACAGTAATAAACAAGAAATTAACAGAATCAGTGATGCAAACATCATCGAATAAAAAGCAAATCTAAATTCTGCTGTTAAGCAGCTTATTCAGTTAAAGTCAGTTCAGTTTTAATTCAACTCTGTTCAATAACCAGCAAAATTCATCAAACAAATTTGATTCAAATATTAATCAGCTCTACAAAAGTCAATAGCATCATTATTCAGCTCAGTTTTGTGCAAGTTTTGTTCTCATCTGATAGTGTCAGTGTCAAATCGCTAACATTACTAAGCAAACCAAAGGCGACAGTGGCAAGGAACCAAATCTCCATCAGGTGACAGAAATGGAGAAAAAACACCTTTGGAGAAATCAGGCTCAATTACTTTACTTGTAAATTCAGATATATTGTGGTTGAAGTTTGTTTGTTTATTTCCTTCTTAACGCCATTCAAGCTTCACAAGTCGATCCATACACAAGTCTTGTCTTTAAACAAGTCCGGGGACAATTTAGAGTCTTCAATTAACCTAACCCGCAAGTCTTTGGGTTGTGGGTGAAGTAGGTGAATATTTCTTTTAAAATGGCAGTGATCCACTGGGCTTTATTATCTATCAGGGGAAACCTTTAATTCTACAGCATTTTGTAAAGGAACCTATTACAACAAACAGGAAGGTGGTGCTTCTCTTCTTACTCCTGGAAAGGATCCCATCAGATGTATTCAAAGAGCTAACCAGGCTTATCTGCTTGACTAGAGCGCAGGCATCCAGCAGGCTTCTTGGCTTTGAACTGATGGAGCCCCATGGGAGTAATTACTGCAGTCTTAGTTTCGCTGGCGTTATCCATCAGCACTTGCCAGTGCTCTGTCTTAAGTTCAAGCGCTCTGTATAAGGTGGCGCCAGGCATGTGTGCTCAAGCACATGTACACTAGTATAATCACACATGATGCACAAACACACCTCTGTCTGTGCACTTTGTGGGAAGCCGGTGGCCTTGTGTCTGTTTGCATGGCTGGCAGGTTGGAATGCTGGTTTCTGTTTGTCTTATTGCCGGTTAATGGATATTAGAGACGTTAGAGATGTTTATTCCATCACTGTGGCAATGACATTCCTTTCACCTCACGACTCAAGGTGTAAACACACCATTTCCTAACAATTTACCATGGTTTTAAACAAAATAATCATTACTTCAGGTAAACCACCTGACATTATTGGATTTCATAGGGATCTCAGATGTTTCTCAACATTCTGTATCATAACTTTCCTATTTCTGATTCTTGCCTCCAGGGAGGCTCTTTTTCGAGCCTGAGCCATCAGGTTTGGTGGTTGGAGTTTGTGTGGAGAACCTATATAAGATGTTCAGCGGCAACTCTAGATCTGCTGTGGATGGTCTGAGTATCACCTTCTACGAGGGTCAGATCACTGCTTTCCCTGGCCACAACAGTGCAGGAAAAACCACTACCATGTATGTATCCAAACCCCAGTGAAATGGATATTTGTTTGTCTATGGGAATGTTATACATAGAAGTTTTCTCCTCTTTCCCACAGGTCTATTCTCACTGGCATGTTCCCTCCCACCTCTGGCACAGCGTATATTTATGGGAAAGACATCCGAACTGATATGGATGCCATTCGTAAATCTCTGGGAATGTGCCCCCAACACAACATCATCTTTCACCAGTTCGTAAACCCCTCATGTGGTTCACATTGAAGGATGTTGATTCACCTGCTAAAATAATATCTGTCAGAATGCTGATTTGTTTTGATCTCCCTTTCTTCTGCAGTATGACGGTAGCAGAGCACATTTTGTTTTACTCTCTGCTGAAGGGTCGGCCATTACCAGAGACCCAGCTAGAGGTGGAAAATATGCTGGAAGATCTTGGTCTCCCTCACAAGAGGAACGAGGAGGCACAAAACCTGTCAGGTTACATCATACATACCTCTTTAACAATCCTCAATTCTGTTTATTCTGCCAAACTTTTCAGTAAAAAGACTGAATCGACAGAGATTTGTGAGAAATGACAAGTGGATATTGTCTTCCTTTTAGTGGTATCGAGCTACGCTTCCGTTGTCCCCCCCCCCCCCCCCCCCCCCCCCCCATGGCTGTTTTGGTGGTGTTGCAAAGTGGTGTTTTTCTTGATGAACCCACATCAGGAGTGGATCCGTATTCCAGATGCTCCATCTGGGACCTTCTGCTGAAATACCGCGCTGGACCCAAACTAAAATTTCATTCCATGCTCATCCATTCCTTTTTTTATATTTATAGTTTCATATATTAATTTGTATATATTATATACATCCATATATCTGTCTAAAACGTTACATTGGATTATTTCATGTAAATATTGTTATTTATTTAAAAATTATATAGGTTTTTTTTTATATACATCTTATATATAGTAATGTCTAATCATTGTATGTTATGTATATTTATACATTGTTATTTTATTTTATGTATTTATCAATATATTATTTTAGGTTTTATATAGTCTATATACACATATGTCTGTTTAATACATTTAGTTTATACTTTATTTTTAAATATTTTATATCTGTCTATCCATCCATGCATATGCAATATCTGTTTATTAAACTGACTTTTTTACATTTATCGCTACTCTAAGTAGAGTTGTAAAAGTGTGTGTATCTGTATGTGTGTTATTCAGGTCGTACTGTAATCTTGTCCACACACCACATGGATGAAGCTGACCTGCTGAGTGACCGTGTGGCCATCATCTCTCAGGGTCATCTGTACTGCTGCGGCTCTCCTCTCTTCCTGAAGAACTGCCTGGGTGCTGGTTTCTACCTCACTCTGGTGCAGCGCATTAAAGAGCAGCCGTCCCACATCACAAACGAGGTGAGACTTTAACTGTCTTTTACAAAGAGTATATAAGGCAGCTAGACTCACAAGATTGCTCTGGTTCTTACAGGGTCAGTGTGACTGTACTGAGGACTGCTCTTGTAAATGCTCAGTCTGTACCAATTTTAAAGAGAGTTCTGTAGAGCAGCCCAGAATTACAGAAAGACAGATGGAAGGTAAAAACTTCATAGTGTATTTATATTAGATCAGTGTAATCAAACTGCAAATATCATAATTTAGGTTGTATCCCACTCTTTCAGGGGACATTGAAAGCATCACGGCCCTTGTTCACCATCATGTCCCGGAGGCCAGGCTTATAGAGGTTATAGGGCAGGAGCTGACCTTTCTACTGCCACCCATGGCTTCAAGCATCGTTCTTTCGCCAGCCTGTTCAGAGAGCTGGAAGAGACACTGTCATACATGTGGCTTGAGCATTTTTTGGATTGTCGGACACTTCAACTGTACGATGTCACTATTTTAATATTTACAAATTATTTTTTATGTTTTTTATTTTATTTTTATTTTTTATTTTATAAAGCAACACCATCTCTGCTTTGTACAACCCTGTAAAAATAGTTTAGTCTCTTTGTGGTCCTGTAGATATTCTGAAAGTCCCACAGCTTTCTGGTTGAAAACCCCTTCGACATTAGAGTTTCTGCAACAGAAACTCTTGCGAGTCTCCTATAGAGAGAACCCAGTCAAAGTGAATATAGAATAAGGTGATGCCCCACTTAGTCTGTCAGTCTTTTATTCTGTTTATCCTGCTAAAGCGCTGCTAAACACAAACACCGAGTTAAAGGGACCACCAACAAAGAGATATTGTCGAAACATACCACTAGACAATAAATAATGCTAAATGCTAAATAGTGCATATGGTGCCAGTTAACCCTTTGATGAATGAAGTAATATATATGTTGGACAGATGTGCAACTCAAATTACATATTTTAAAGGTGCAATAAGCAATTTCTGAGAAATGCTTTTGATATTTGAAATCACCAAAACAAACACGCCCCCACCCAAAATAATCACACTCCTATCTTGCCTCCGCCCCCAAAATTCAAGAACATGCTATTCAACACAGGCACCTCCCCCATCAACAGTGGACACGCCCCTTACTGGTGATTGGCTACAAGTGTGTTTTGGTGCTCGGTCCGATCCACTTTTAACAGCGTTTCTCAGAAATCACTTACTGCACCTTTAAGAATAAATGTCTGGGAAATATTATAGTTATTTAAAAATAATTTGTGATTATAAGAATGAATGCATCAGAAGGTTAAGCTTGCTTTTTATAGCTATAGTTATTTTTTTCACAGCTAAAAATAGTCACTGAAAATTAGTTATTTAGGACTATTATGGTAAATCTGCAAACAATACTTGGACTTTTTGAGATTCTGTATAAGCCAATAACAGTGACTGCTTGGCTGAATAATTGTAGTTAGCACCCCTGTTTTTTGTTTGCATATTTTTTGCAATTCATTTAAGTAAACAGTGTAAATAAATGTCTTTTTTTCAATTATGTTTTGTCTATATGCTACCGTTAAATTGTACCAGAATTATACTGTAAAAGCCTCACTGTTCTCATTGGAAAACCCATATTAGTTGACCAGAACGTTCTAAAAATAATAATGAAAATGATTGGGTTCTAGATCTTGACTGCTTTTGATCTTTTGTTTAGATACAGACAGGTCGGTGTATGCTAACGGCCAAACAAACTCTGGAAGTTCAACCAGCAAAGATGGCAGAGGATCTCATCAGGTGAAGGGAATCTTTCTGGTCTTGAAACAGTTTTTTGCTCTTGTCATAAAGAGGTTTCATCACACCACACGTTCCGGCAAAGACTTCCTTGCTCAGGTCAGAATAATAGCATTGCTTTGGAAACTTGTTGCTTTGTAACGTCAGTAATGAAGTGCATAGGATTTGGTTAAAAAATTACAGTTTTTATGATGCCCACTGGTATTCTCTTCCTCAGATTGTGTTGCCTGCTAGTTTTGTCCTTGTTTCTCTGATGTTCACACTGATTGTTCCTCCATTCGGCGAATACCCCAGTCTTACTCTAAGCCCATGGATGTACGGCCGACAGTTCACATTCTTCAGGTACAGTACATTTACGCTGGAACATAATCAGTTTATTTATTCACTGTATAGTTAACTAAGCAGTTAAAACAGTCTTTTAAATGTCTTTTTCAGTAATGAACAGATGCAAAGCCCAGATATGAGGTATTTTGGTGAGGTTCTTCTAAACCTGGATTTGGGACTCGCTGTATGGTGGATGAACCTCTAGAGTATGTGTACATGCATTCTAATGATATTAAAGAATATCCAAAGGTGTTTGTCCTGCTTACCATGTCTATTTTTGTTGTCTACAGAGACTATCCATGTAATAACATAACCACAAGTGGGAGATGCCCCTGGTGAACCCAGCGCTCATTGAGATGCTGGGTAACCCAGAATGGACGGACATTGGTCCGTCTCCCAGCTGCCAGTGCAGCACGCCCAACAAACTCACCATGTTACCGGTGTGTCCAGAAGGTGCTGGAGGCCTTCCTCCTCCCCAGGTTTGTCTCTCAGCTGTAGATATGTCACTATAAAGTCTTTAAAATGATGTATAGTGATGTGTTTCCTGCATTTCAGAGGATTCAGTCCACTGGTGACGTGTTGATGGATTTAACCGGCATGAACATCTCTGATTATTTGGTGAAGACCTACCCAAACTTAATACGGACAAGGTATTATGGCCCATTTGTGACTAATCATTCATTAACTTGCTCTTATGTTTCCAAGAACTCATCTTATTTGTGTTTTTGTTGTACAGCTTGAAGAGCAAGTACTGGGTGAATGAACAGAGGTATGGGTGTCTTAAACATAAGTAGAAAATAAAACGACTCCATCTTGTGGTCACTTAGAGAACACATACATGCATTCTGTGATCTAAATATGTAGAAGAATGACGGTCTCTTTTCTTCAGGTATGGTGGCATTTCTGTCGGAGGACTACTTCCTGTTCTTGATGTGGATCCTAAAACCATCCAGAATGCAGCTGCTCAGTTAGGACGTCTGCTTAACGTCACGGGGTAACTGTTCTGGTTGTTTTCACTGGGAATTGATGTAATCAAAGCAAAGTAGTGAATACAAATTACTTTTAGTTCTTCTAATATAATTGAAATAATTGTTGATAACTGTTGTGATCATTTACAGGGCAGATACTCAAAGCTTACTCTGCAGGAGTTTGGGACTTTCTTGAGATATATGGAAACTGAAAACAATATCAAGGTGAGATTTCTTTCAACTTCACTTCCTGTCACAGTTTACTGAGCTCGGCTCGTCCCATTCAAGATAAATAACCCATTTGTTATCTCCTCTAGGTGTGGTTCAATAACAAAGGTTGGCACACTATGGTGGCCTTCATGAATGTGGCGAATAACGCCATCCTTCAAGCAAACCTGCCTCCTGGAGCTGATTTAAATGAGTACGGCATCACAGCCATCAATCATCCACTAAACCTGACTAAGGAACAGCTGTCGGAGGTCACAGTGTGAGTGTAATGCTGACAGTAATTCACACAGTTGTTTTACTTGCAAATCAGTCTCAGTACAGCTTTTTATGCATGTAAAAAGGTTTTATGTAAGTGTACTTCTCTTTGTGTAAGTATTGTTTACTTATACATTCTTTCAGACTGACCACCTCAGTGGATGCAGTGGTCGCTATACAGTATGTGTGATTTTCGCCATGTCCTTCGTACCGGCCAGTTTTGTGCTGTGTCTGATCCAGGAGAGAGTGACGCAGGCCAAACACCTGCAGTTTGTGAGTGGGGTCAGTCCTCTGGTGTACTGAATTGCTAACTTCTTCTGGGACATGGTTAGTATAAAGACTCTACAACCAATATTGTCACTGGCCTTACAAAAAAAAGGAATAAAAATAAATAAATAATTAAAACTTAAATGAAATTTATTAAAGATTTATTTTTAGCAATGTAATTCTATATTTGCTAGAAATAATTTAAAATTTTTCATTAAATGTTATGTTCTGTACCATTTCATTTGTTAATTGAATTATGTTATTAATTTAAAAAAAATTTTATTAAAAAAAATAATCACTGGGCCCACAAAAATATTTTTTTTTGCTTTTTACAGTGTATAATATATAATATATATATATATATATATAACTAGATATAGATACACACACATTCTCATTAAACTTTAAACATTGTTCTTACCTTTTACTATTTAATACTTTTGTTCATTAAATTACATTATTTAATTTTTTTTTCTTAACAAAAATAAAATATGCAACAAGCTGGACAATTATACCACTATAAATGTAATGCCATACATTTATAACACACTTTACAAAAAAAATATATGCAAAACATTATTGATTGCTTTATTGTTTCCTTGCTTATGCTTCAGACTATCACAAATCATTGTTGCACTTAAAAAAACCCTCTGTTAGCCAGCTAGAAAACATTTTTTGTGATTAAATCGGCACAATTTGCAACTACATCTTTATTGTTGAGCCCTGGTCTGGATAAATAATAATAATAATAAATGAAATACTAATAAAGCAGAAGCATGTTATTTTCACCAGTAAGTGCATTTATAGTGCCTAATAAATATAGAATAAATATTTATTCCATAGCATTGTCTTATGTTCCTTGAAATGGTCTTGTAATTCAGTTTTGCTGTTGTCCTGTCTTTTTAGATAAACTACGCTGTCAGCGCAGCGATGGTTGTGGGGATTTTTATTGCATTTGACAAAAAAATGCTACACCTCGCCTGGCAACTTGCAAGCCCTGATAGCTCTGCTGATGCTTTATGGGTAATGGAAAAATATATGTCATCTTTCATTGATCCTTTTACATTTCTTTTAGCAGAACAGCACTTCTAGGTCTGTCTTATTAGATACGTGGGTCACAATCCAAAAGTACTCTATGTAAAAAGGTCACCCTCAGTAGCTTTAACAGTACATACTGTCCTGAGAGATGAAGGGTCGTAAGTAGACCCCACTGAAATGTTTGAAGGGTGATTTGTCAGTGTCTTATTCACGCTGCCATTTCCCAGAGTAGATACTTGGCCCTCGATCACATCAGCAGTGCAATTGAGAGCCAAATGTCTCTCAGACAGCTCAGTGTGAATCCAAACCAGACACTCCAGCACAAATCCCTTATTCTGAAGATAAAAGTATTTTTGTTTCTGATAAGAAAGCATATCTTGACAGAATCAGAATTATTCATGCATTCAAAGAAAGAAGTGGAAAATGTATCTGAAGATAAAAAAGTAGTCTCTATAAATCTGACCTGTATGAATATTTTAAAATATCCTAATCTGCCTTTTTCCTATGAAATAGTTGGTCGGTGACTCCCATGATGTATCCGATGTCATATGTATTTAACGTGCCCAGTACAGCGTACGTCTCTCTGTCCTGCATCAACCTCTTCATTGGCATCAACAGCAGTGCCATCACATTTATATTAGACCTGTTTGATAGTACAGAGGTAAAACATCCCAGCCTTGACTTTATTGTAGTGTAAATTTTCCCCAGTTTCCACTAATATCATCATTAGAATTTCAATCATGTTTCTAAATGCATTAGTCTTTCAGGCCAAAAGTTCAAGTGTAAAGCTGACATTTCATCCTCCATCTGTCTCTACTTTTGCAGGCTCTGTATAAGTGTAACCAGGTGCTGAAGAAAGCTCTACTTGTCTTTCCTCACTTCTGTTTGGGCCGCGGGCTCATTGACATGGCGATGAACCAGGCCGTGATGGACGTGTATGCACGCTTTGGTGAGTCCTGCTCCTGTCCCCACCTCACATTTCAATTGGTCGCATTGATTCTGCCACAAGCAACCCTACCCTGGCCCCTGGCAAGGTCTGGACCCAGTGATCAGGCCTCTATAAAAGTCACTGAGCTTTAATCTATATGTCAACATGATGGAAATATAACACCTTAGATTTATCAACCATGTCTTCATAAAAGATTCACATTGCATCTGATGGCAATTCAAAGCAGCAATTATGTTTGATAACCAAATGGATCAGACTCAGGCTCAAACTGATCTTCAAAACTGCTTAAAGTCTACAAGGACTAACTTGAGATGTCTCTTTAACTAATTAGAGACTTCTCTAAGATATTGGATGACATACACATTAACATCCGCCCAGAACACCCTAGCAGCTGCATAGCAATGTCCTAGCAGCCAGACAGAACACTCTAGCACCAACCCAAAATTCCCTAGGAACACCCTAGTAACCACCCAGAACACCCAGGAAACTGTTTGGCAGCACACTAGCAACCACCCAGAATATCATCTAAACTTCCCTTAGACATTTGTGCACATGCGCACTCTTTAAAAACGACACTTATTGAGGACGCGCTAAAATACATTGATTAAAATGCATTTATATTTAGATACAATGGAATATATAGATTGGACTGCATGTTAGCTTGCTTATTGTGCCCAAGAGCATAATTTATTTAAGCCCATATGTCTTACTAAGAAGAAACTATGCTCTAACCACAGGTTGAGAGCTGTAGTTCCAACCACGTAAGTTTGCGACGCTGTTTGCGAATGTTCGTTTGAACTATGGTTTCGAGAATCACCAAATCGTTGAACTATGTTGGTAATGACGGAACTTGCGACCATAGTTGGGAAACGCACCCTAGAAAAGCAACTGCATAGCAATGTCCTAGCAACCACTCAAAGCACAGTAGAAACTGCTTTGTAACACCCTAATAACCATCCAGAAAACCCTAGCAACACCCTGGCAACCACCCATAACACTCTAGTTCTGAAAAGCCAAACACACTCCAGCAACACCAGAACCAGCCCAACCCCCCACGGACCCACCCAGCAATGCCTCAGCAACCCACTCAGAGCACGATAAAACAGCGACCTTGGCCCCCACACCACCCCCACTCCAATAACCACCCAGAATACCCCCCCTAGCACCCAAACCACCCCCCCCCCTGGCAACCACTCAGAATAATCTAGCTTTGAAAAGCAACACACTAGTAACTATCCAGAACAGCAACTGTATAGCAACGCCCTAGCAACCACTCAGAGCACAATAGAAACTGCTTGGCAACACACAAACAACCACCCAGAATACCCTAGCAACCACCCAGAACACCCTAATAACCGCATAAGAACACAACTGCACATAAACTGCAAAGCCACATAACGAAATAATTTTCATAATTTCTAAAGATGTAAATGGTGGTGAACTTTTTGTGAGGTTCATGCACATCTATTGTGTGTCTCAGGTGAGGACTTCAGTTTGGATCCCTTCAGCTGGGACTTTGTGGGAAAGAATGTGACGTTCATGGCGATAGAGGGGTTTGTCTATTTCATCCTGAACGTTCTGATACAGTACCGATTCTTCCTGGATCACTGGTGAGAAGAAATACATTCAAAAGAGTCACTCCAGTAGAAATGTTGCGTCCCCATATACAGATATGCTGTCTCTATCTACAGGATGTCAGATTTTAAGAAGCCGCCAATAACTGATGAAGATGTGGATGTGGCCAAAGAGAGAGAGAAGGTTTACAAAGGAGGAAGCTCTAGTGACATCCTCCAGATAAAAGACTTATCAAAGGCAAGTCTGTCCACTTTATACTGGTGCATGATGGGTAATGTTTCACACAATAGAGATCATGAGTGTGTTTTTATCTCTATAGACGTATACTGGAACAATTAGGCCAGCGGTGGACAGGATATGTGTAGGAGTGTCACCAGGAGAGGTAATCAGTAGAGACATTTGGTTGTGTTAAGATCACCATGAGCTTTGCATAAACTTTTTCCCCCCCACAGTGCTTTGGACTTCTGGGTGTGAATGGTGCTGGGAAAACTACCACATTCAAAATGCTGACAGGAGACATAGATGTCACTTCAGGGGAAGCGGTTGTGACTGGTTACAGGTTTGTAACACAACACTGTTATGGTTATGATAGATCCGAGCAACACCAATTTTTTATGAAAACTGTTAGGAAGCCATTGTTATTTTTACTCTTTTGTTTGGTGCCTCTAGTGATGTGGCAAATTACACACTTTACACACTAATTTTGACTTTCAACTCATTTTGATTTTGTCATTAACTTGGTTGATTTCTTGTGATGCTCCAGCATTCTTACCAACATTCTGGACGTGCACCAGAACATGGGCTACTGCCCTCAGTATGGTGCCATAGATGATCTTCTAACAGGAAGAGAACATCTGCACTTATACGCTCGGCTCAGAGGAGTCCCGGAATCCGAGATCAGCAGAGTGAGACCAGTTTCCACTTTCTTATCTCTTCTTATTTCTTTCTCTCTAAGGATTTCTGACAGAAACCTCTATCTCTCGTTGATGCAGGTGGCTGAATGGGGAATTCAGAAACTGGGTTTATTTGAGTATGCAGGCTGCACTACCGGCACATACAGTGGTGGAAACAAGCGTAAACTCTCAACAGCTATTGCAATGATTGACTGTCCAGCTCTTCTGCTCCTGGTAAGAGCTTTTCTGTGCGATTTCTTTCAGAATAAGATAAGGATTGTTACAAGTATGTTTTTCCCCCCCGTGCCAGGATGAGCCAACCACAGGAATGGATCCTCACTCTTGGAGGTTCCTCTGGAACTCCATCATGAGTGTGATTCAGGGTGGCAGGGCAGTGGTCCTTACGTCACACAGGCAAGAACTCGTCAACACACATGCATTTTTATATACTGCTAAATTATAAATACTATAAACTAACCTATTGAAGCCTATTTTCACCATGGAATAAAATAGATGGTTGCAAATTGTTATCTCACAGTTATGTGAGATATAAAGATGTAAACTCAGAATTCTAGATTTCTTGCAATTCCTAGTTTACATCATGCAGTTGTGGTGGCTCTATTTCCACCACAAAATAAAAAGGTAATCATAATTCTGACTTTTTTCTCGCATTTGCAGGAGAAAGGCAGAATTATTTACATTTACATTCAGTCATTTAGCAGACACTTTTATCCAAAGCGAGTCGTGACTTACAAATGAGGACAATAGAAGCAATCAAAACCAATAAAAGAGCAATAATGTATGTATGTATATATATACACAGGGGGCAAAAAAGTTTTTAGTCAGCCACCAATTGTGCAAGTTCTGCCACTTAAAAAGATGAGAGAGGCCTGTTATTTTCATCATAGGTATACCTCAACTTTGAGAGACAAAATGAGAAAAAAAAATCTTAGAAAATCACATTGTAGGATTTTTAATTGGTAAATTCCTCGGTAAAATTAAGTATTTGGTAACCTACAAACAAGCAAGATTTCTGGCTCTCACAGACCTGTAACTTCTTCTTTAAGAGGCTCCTCTGTCCTCCACTCGTTACCTGTATTAATGGCATCTGTTTGAATTCGTTATCAGTATAAAAGACACCTGTCCACAACCTCAAACAGTCACACTCCAAACTCCACCATGGCCAAGACCAAAGAGCGGTCAAAGGACACCAGAAACAAAATTGAAAACCTGCACCAGGCTGGGAAGACTGAAACTGCAATAGGTAAGCAGCTTGGTGTGAAGAAATCAAATGTGGGAGCAATTATTAGAAAATGGAAGACATACAAGATCATTGATAATCTACCTCGATCTGGGGCTCCACGCAAGGTCTCACACCGTGGGGTCAAAATGATCACAAGAACTGTGAGCAAAAATCCCAGAACCACACGGGGGGACCTAGTGAATGACCTGCAGAGAGCTGGGACCAAAGTAACAAAGGCTACCATCAGTAACACACTGCGCCGCCAGGGACTCAAATCCTGCAGTGCCAGACGTGTCCCCCTGCTTAAACCAGTACATGTCCAGGCCCATCTGAAATTTGCTAGAGAGCATTTGGATGATCCAAAAGAGGATTGGGAGAATGTCATATGGGCAGATGAAACCAAAATAGAACTTTTTGGTAAAAACTCAACTGTCGTGTTTGGAGGAGAAAGAATGCTGAGTGCCAAAGAACACCATACCTACTGTGAAGCATGGGGGTGGAAACATAATGCTTTGGGGCTGTTTTTCTGCAAAAACCAGGACGACTGATCCGTGTAAACGAAAAATGAATGGGGCCATGTATCGTGAGATTTTGAGTGAAAACCTCCTTCCCTCAGCAAGGGCATTGAAGATGAAACGAGGCTGGGTCTTTCAGCATGACAATGACTCCAAACACACCGCCCGGGCAACGAAGCAGTGGCTTCGTAAGAAGCATTTCAAGGTCCTGGAGTGCCTAGCCAGTCTCCAGATCTCAACCCCATAGAAAATATTTGGAGGGAGTTGAAAATCCGTGTTCCCAGCGACAGCCCCAAAACATTACTGCTCTAGAGGAGATCTGCCTGAAGGAATGGGCCAAAATACCAGCAACAATATGTGAAAACCTTGTGAAGACTTACAGAAAACGTTTGACCTCTGTCATTGCCAAAAAAGGGTATATAACAAAGTATTGAGAATTTTGTTATTGACCAAATACTTATACACCATACACCATAATTTGCAAATAAATTCTTAAAAAAATCCTACAATGTGATATTCTGGATTTTTTTTTCTCATTTTGTCTCTAATAGTTGAGGTATACCTATGATGAAAATACAGGCCTCTCTCATCTTTTTAAGTAGGAGAACTTGCACAATTGGTGGCTGACTAAATACTTTTTTCCCCATTGTACATATGTATATATATATTAATATAATAAATGTATGTATGTGTATATATAAATTAATATATATATATATAATTAGGGCTGTTCAGTTTAATGCATTAACTTAATTGATTAAAATATTATTTTCGATTAAAATATTTTAAAGCAGTTAACGCACTGGCCCCGCCCACAGACCTGTAGTCATAATACATTTCATATAGTTGACTGTTGACAAATATGATGCAGGGTAACAACTCCATAAATGCAGCTATGCCCTAAAATTCAAGATATTGGTGCAAGGAAAAAAAAAAAGCCCCTTGCAGAGTTTCAAAGATAAGGATATCACACGAGTGCAGTTTTGTCTTGAATATAACGAGTTGCACAGGTGATTTAACAATTAGTTCAGTAAATTAAGAAGTTATATTGTGTGTATTATTTTAAACAACAATATTGCCCTGTTTTTGCTCAGTTTTGTCAACTAAAATATACATATAAAGGCCAAAGCAGAACTTTTGTGCGGCTCTGAGCAGCACCCAAGCGGTGGTTAGTTCTGAATGACCCGCGTTGAAACGAATATGGAACCAATGATTCAACAGACCCGTTTATAGAGAGCCTTTTACTGAATTCCTGAATGAATCAGCCGTTTGAACGAATCGAATGAAGACATTTACCACCACCTGCTGGCAGTTTTAGTTTCTTATTTAGAGTATCATTTCATAAAAAAAGGGGAAAAGAAATCTTCAAAGGGATAGTTCACCCAAAATGTTTTTTAAATATGTACTCATTACTCAAACCTGACAGTAACTTGCGTGCTGTGGAACAAAAAGAAGAGATTTTGAAGACTGTTGGAACAACAGCTGTGTTTGGTTAACAATGACTGCACATTGCATGAACGGAAAAAAAAAGCAAAAAATTATCTTCTTTTATGTTCCATAGTTCATGTTGGGCCATTGTAGCCTAAACGTTACATTTTTATGTTGAATCAAATAAAATATTTCTTTCTAAAGTTACTATTTTTAATGTCTACTTGATACTTTCTCATTTAACAAAAAATAGCTTTAAATAACATTTTGGGGGTATTTTCACTGCCAAATGTAATTTGTGATTAATTAGATTAATTAATTGACACATCATGTAATTAATTAGATTTAAAAAATGTAATCGATGCCGCACGATATATATAGAGTATATATTTATATATATGTAATTATGATGACCTTTTTTATTTTGTGGTGTATAGCCACCACAACTGTGCGATGTAAACTAGGAATTTAGATAGCAAACTGTTAGAAATTCTAAAATCAGAATTGTGAGATAAATGTCCAAATTGTGAGGAAAAAGTCACAATTACCTTTTTTTTCCTTTTTTTTCTGTGGCTGAAACAGGCTTCAGTATTAACCTACAATTTAAACTTAGCAGATTTTTGGGTATGGGAAAATATGAGCCAAAAATATCATAGCCTACTTTTTTACAATCCTATCAAATCGAGCTACAGCTAGTGTTGTTTTTGGCGGCCTGTTTTAATTTTAGTTTTAGTCTAGTCTTTGTGTGAAACTGTCATTTTAGTTTTTATTAGTTTTAGTCACGTTAATACTCTTTTTAGTCTAGTCAAGTTTTAGTCGACTAAAAGTCTGAGCATTTTAGTCTAGTTTTAGTCAACAAAAACTGATGACATTTTAGTCTAGTTTTAGTCGACGAAAACTGATGATTTTAGTCTCTTTTTAGAAATGCAATTCTATTTAACCCAGTCAATATAGTATAAGTACCTAGTAGTATAGACGAAACCAACATTTTCTTTTAGCCAAACCCATTTCAAACAAGGTTATCTTATTATATTATTGTTACCTTATAGACTCAAGAATACATCCATTCCAGACACGGAAGACGCTCTGATTTGAATTTACAACATTTATTTACCAACCAAACATGTTAGAAGTACACACACATAAATTTAAATAAAGACGAACCCCGGCTGGCAGGCCATCGGTCCCTTTCTCTGTGTCAGACTTAACTTTGTTTGGTTTTCGTCTTCTAAATCAGTGTTTCCCAACCTTTCTTTAGTCACGGCACCCGTTGGAAATTTTTACAAATTTGTGGCACCCCACAAAATTAATTTTGTCACAATATTTAAATTTCTAACTTCGATATGATAATTTAAAAAGTATAGATATTCAGTACAACAGGGAAGAACTGCAGAATATAATGTCACACATATATTTTTAATATTATGAAAATAAATGTGTCTATCAATGGTGGCAATCAGTAGGCTAATTTCTAATGAAGAGACCAATTTATATGACAGATCTTAATGTAGGATTTTATACATATGTAAACATTGTGAGGATAGCAAGTTATACTGGTAATTAAAACAAAATGTTTGATTTTCCAGCTGGGTAATTTTGTTGCAGTAGGACGAGATAGCTTGATTTAACACTTTGAATTGAATAAAAAATGACAAATAAGCAGTCAGTAATAAAATAAGAACAAAAAAAGAAATTACTAATGATAGCACAAATAAAAAAAAAATCACGATAGGCCTACAAATGAAATAAATTGCTTTTTAGTTTTTCAGGTAGGTCTAATAGCCTGTAGGTTTAATTATCCAAATAATGTTTAATCCTAGAAAGCTATTATTATCAGAGGACACATGAGCATAACCGTTAGCAGATCTATGAATGAGAGGGCAGTGTTACCAGATTTGCCCATTTACCACACCTTGTTACATCACAGTAGGGCTATTGCAGACAGAAAACAATACTGTACTACATAGATGTTATCGGTCAGCTCGATTTTTGAGTGGACTTTACTGTTCCAATGAGCATGAACGGTATACAAGTGGAGCACTCACATGGGCCGTGAGCAACTGAGCGGAGCACACACACACACAGAGCGGGATAATACCATACAGTCTATGGATAATACACACACGCATAGAGCGGGATAACACACACACACACACAAGTGAATCCTGAGCGGTGAACTAATTTCGGCAGCCGGAATTTCGGTGCTCTCTAATTATTGGCGACATCGAAATGGATATTATATAAATAGCTGATTTTTTTTACATTTTAGCAATTTAAAAATATAAAAAAAATATTTTTTACATGGCACCCTGGTTGGGAAACACTGCCCTAAATAATGCCGCGAGTGGGGCTTGAGGAAGTGACGTCGTCTGCGTCTGCGCAGTGTAGTGATGGGAAGTTCGGATCATTTTACGGACTCGGACCTTTGAGTCTCGTTCAGCAAAATGAACTAATCTTTTTTCAAGTCATTTCATTAATTTTAGCAAAATATAATTAAAATGTTATGTTACTTCCCTAAAAACATTAAGACTGACGCAAACGTTGAAAAAAAAACTGCAGAAGAAACAGAAAGATTAATTCATTGTTTACCTGGGTCTTAAGTCTATGATTAGCTCACCTCACCTCTTATCTGACAAGTCTTCGGGTTTGAGTCGTTCGTTCATCACGTGACAGCCCCATACACTTTAACCAATGCAGTCTGAGCCGGAAAGAGAATTGATTAGTGCATCTCTCGAGTCTTCGAAGCGTTCCTTTTTCTTTTGTCCACGTGACGTGACAAAAAAAGCATGGATTTAGAGGAAATAGTTTAATTTGAAAGCTTCATTACAAACGGGTGCATAGTTATAAATTATTATTATTATTTACTCTAACAGTTACTAATGCGTCGGTTATGGTCTAAAATGGTAGCCTTTTTACTTCTTACAGTGTATAAATGTGTGATTTCTGTCATTCTGGTTCTGTTCCATAACACTGAATTTGTAACAAAGGTAACAAAGAGGTTGGTTATTTAAAGTCTTTTCTGGCCAGACTGGCCTAGGTAAAGCTATGGGGCTGTCATGTGATGATTCGAACGATCGGAAAAACCCGAAAGACTCGAAAAAGGTGAATACTTGATTAATCCAGTACAGGGAAACCTAATGATGTGAGGACATGCGCAACGAACAAATCACTCCCCGCGACGGAAATCGTTCTTACGAGTTAACATATAAAGATTAGTTCGTCACGAACGACCAACACTAGGGCAGGGGTGACCTGATGCAGCCGCTGAAGCGAGACTCAGGAAACAGAAATACTGCTAAATAATAATAATAACGCGACTAAACGTTTTGTTTCGTCTCGTTTTGGTCAACGAAAGTGAAGAGACATTTTAGCATAGTTTTTTTGTAAGCCACATTTCGTCTCGTTTTTTTTATTCGTCAACGATATTGCATTGTATATTTAATTATCGTCATCGTCACATGATCAGCATTTTCGTCTTGTCTCGTTTTCGTCAGGTGATAAAGGTTCGTTGACAACGATATTTAGTCATAATATTCGTTGACGAAAGCAACACTAGCACAGCCCCACTTAATAATTCAAGTTCAGTAGTATTTTTTTTGTTTATTGTGTAATTTGAAAAATAAAACACAAAACTAATGTTACTATAATTTAGATTGCAGAATTGCTATTCTGCGGTATATGTATTATAATAATAATATATATATATATATATATATATTAATATGTATATATCTCTTTAACAGTTGGCAGGCCGTGCATTTTATACCTAGGCTCAGTGGTGTCCCACATGAATTAACCATCTCTTATACCATCATAATGATGCCATGCGGAAATGTTTGTATTTTCATCCTGAAATGCGAGGCAAATGTGGGATCACAATAATTAGGAACCACAGTTTCCACAAATCCCTTCACTCGAAATTGGGATGTTCTCTTTTATTCTGGAAATTATAGTGACTGTAACATGGAGCGTATTTTGCAGTATTAAACACGAATTTATACCGATTTCATCAGGCTCCGAAAAATCTTAAAAAAGAACACAAAGAATGGCCTTCTAAGCTGCCATAGTTGCAACTCTTGCGTAATCAGAACACGGTGTTCAACGCACCACCGTTTCCGATTAAAAAACGTTTTGCACCATTTTTGTCAGGGCTGAACGCAGCCCTGGTGTTGCCAACTCGAAATCTAATTGGTTAAAGCAACGGTTTCATTGCCATTGATTTAAGCTAACAGACGCCTGCACTGTGGATTCTGAAGGCCTTAAGGCAGATTTCTTTGACCCTGGCAACACGATTGCTGAAATATGATTGGATAAAAGCTCTAATATAAACATACACTGCTGGAAGCAGTGCAACCAAGAGAAAAGCTATGAACTGAAGAGAATAGACTATTGGAAATAATTTAATACACATTCATGGAAAAATATATTAAAACTAAATCTGTGTTTCTGATAGTGTTTAGACCAGCAGAGAAGGCTTTGCTGGCCCTGACGGCCCACCACTGATCTTTAAGAGAGTATAATAAATAGTATTTTTTTTAAATCCACAGCATGGAGGAATGTGAAGCTCTCTGCACACGACTGGCCATCATGGTGAACGGAACATTTAAGTGTCTTGGCACAATCCAGCACCTCAAATACAAGTAAAATCACAAAATTTCACTTATGTTCACATACAAATTTTGAGTGGCATACATTTTCCACAGTCCAAAATCTTTTGTATTTGCATATCTATTCTCTGAACATCACTTATAATGTTTTCCCTGCAGATTTGGTGATGGATATGTTGTCACCATGAAAATCAGAGCAGCCAAAGCGGGCACAGTACCAGATCTGAACCCGGCCGAAGCATTTATAGAGAGCACATTTCCAGGCTGCATTCAGAGAGAGAAACACTATAATACTCTACAGTACGAGATCGCTTCTTCCTCCCTGGCCAAAATCTTCCAGCTAGTCTTCCGCCCCCCCCAAACCCCCCAACGAGGAAATGGCTGGAATATCGAAGATTACTCAGTATCCCAGACAACACTGGACCAGGTATTTCATGTGACCCTTATGGCCTAGATAAACCTGTACCATTTAGATTATTTTACATATTTGTCAGTATCTCCTTATGCAATGCATTTAAGCTTGTAAAAAGCATGACTCCCTTTATGTAGTCCAAAACAGCAGTATTGGCGCTCTCCTCTTTCTGAGACAGGATATCCCAAACTAGACAAGCACAGAATAGAGGAGTCCAGTTCAGGGTCAGATTGCCACAAGCCTCCCTCTATCTTGTGACCACCACCATTTGTTTCCAAGCCTGCATGTGACAAATGCACTGGAACGAGGGCATTTTGGCTCTTTATGTAGTCTCGCTCTCTTTGTGTCACTCCCTGTAGGTGTTTGTGAATTTCGCAAAGCAGCAATCCGGAGAAGATGATGCCATTGTGCTGCACCCGAGGACAGCCGGTGCCCGGCGGGACATGAGAGTCTTTCCAGTGAAAACTTGAAATCTTTACTGAAGAGGGTCATTTGAGCAGCTCAATTGGAGTCATCTGGCAGGGCGCCCGCGACGGACCACGCGCTCAGGCAGGGATCAAGCGCTCAGAGTAATAAAGAAGAGATGATTTTTTTCTCCTTTACAAAACACTCAACAGTCTGAGACTCACACCTTCCTTGCTTGGCCTTTTTTTTATAGAAATGCAACCAAACCACAACAGAATACAGTCAGAACTGGACTGAGTTAGTCTTATGAATACTGTAGCACTTTATTATGTAAATGTCACTTTTTTTTTTTTTTTTTTTTTAACAAAATTTTGTTTTAAAAACAAATCAAATGATGCATGCTTATGGCAAAGGCTATTGCTATTGAAATGCATATTGCATTGTGATGCATTGCAAGTCATGGCTTTAATAATTCTTGCCAAGTTAGAAAAGTGTAGCAAACAAATGTTGTAATTAACCAAATGTTAAATGTTTGCTGACTAGGAATGGCTTGTAGCAAGGAATTGTACAAAGCTGATTTTTTTTGTTCTTTCTTTCTTTCTTGTAAAAATAATACTATTAAAAATGTTATTGCTCACTGTCCACCTTGTCAAGAATGAATACGATAATATTACCATCATCAGTACAGTCTAGAAATATTTATTAAATGGTATCACTCAAGATTGTTATTTTATTTTAGATTTCAAGTAAAACAAATGATTTTTATTTGACCCTAAAAGTTCAATGTAACTCAGTGTCTTCCTCTGTTTAAGAAAAACAATTTTTTTTCATGCTGGAATAGTTGGATTACAGAGGTAGAGTACTGTATTTTGTGCATGGATAGTTGTGGAAATGATTTAACCAACAGAAATATGTTGTGTCAACACAAATTCCTACAAATCTGCTTATTTAAATTCCCAAGTGGCATACCATTGTAAATACAACAATGTTAGACATCATCTTGCATGATAACCGGCAGATATTGTTGAAAAGCGGATTTAACTTCATAATCCTTCCCAGAGGGTGTCATAAATCAGCCTCATTTACATACAGCTGTTCAGATGTGTCCTAGTTCTCTCAGCTCAAATCATAATATCTCTGGATTTTGACCTGAAATTGGTTCATATGAATGTCAGAGGATGAAAGGGAGGATTGACATGCGGAGGTTTGGGTAGTCCTTAAACTCCCGGGTGTAAGTTTTGTGTTTTCCTTTGGCCCAGATGGTCATTTGAACAAAACCTACAAGTGTGAAGCGAGCCACTGTAAAAAATAAAAAATAAAATAAATACATTAGTTTAAAAAATAGGATCAAAATATGAACATTTCTTTTTCTATATTAATAAGTATTATTTATTTAATATATATATATAATATATATATATGTGTGTGTGTGTATATATTATATATATATAATATATATATACAAAAAACCAATAGCAAAAAATGTCAGTAAAAATGAAAAAATGAAACAACTTTTTTTTTTCCATATAGTAATCTTTTTAAAGAAGATATATTTTTGTAGCTCAGTATATATATCCAATATCAAAATCACAAAGTTTGATGGAAGTCGCTCACCTGGCACACACTGGGTTATGATGGACAGGCCCACCCAAGCACCCACCTGATGAAAAATGTAAGCAACGAGGTGATTGACCGGTCGGAGGTGGCAGAGGTAGTGTTATATATTTGATTATGACAATGGTGCTGTTACCTCATATGTGTAGTTGGGACATGATACAAAGTAAAAGAGCCACGTAAAAGGGTTTTTAGATGGATGTGGGAGTCTCCGACATTTTGCACCTTTAAACAACAACAAAAAATTGGCTCAAACACAAGTATCCTGATCTGTTATGCCACAGAAATGTGACGTAATACACCCACCTTCACATTTTAAACTGTTCAGTGACCAGTGGATGGAAAAATGTCCTGCCTCACATAACTGGAATACAAACAATATACATCATGTTTGTTCATTTATCTTTAATACAGAATGTGGTCCATACATAATAGGTTACATTAGATTTTTAAAGTGGTACCAGAGGTTTGGACACCTATGTGGTATGTTTATTAAACCAGAAACATTACATACCACAAAAATAATTAGTGCATAAGTTGACCTGTGTCTCTGCTGTAAAACATAAAAACAAGTTTAATGTATTAAATGAACATGATTATTAAATAGGTTTGCCTCTGCTAGTACTCACATGGTGGAGTGTAGAGAGGATGGTTAATGTAGTATGCTAGCCAAGCTGCAAAACCTCAGTAATAAGCACAATTCTGTGAATTCAGAGAATTAGCTTCAGCTTTGAGGACACACTGGTAGTTTTCCTAATCATAACAGTATTGTTCAGTTTGTCAGATTGCTCAGAAAATAACTGAACTGCATTAAATCACTGTTTTAATATATTTCTGAAGTAGACAAATTACTTCTCAGACTAATTTTAATTGGACTTCGCAAACCAGACCAGTCTGACCAAACACTCACCCTTATAATGGCTCTGAGAGGCATCGTGCCATTAGAAAATCAATGCACAAAGATTGTTTCAAATAGCCTCTTGATATAGTCAGGGGCGGATATAGTGATTTGGGGGCCCCAGGCAAAATACAGGAATGGGGCCCTATACAATTTCACACATTTACAACCTTGAGGTTCCTTTCACTGTTGCTAGCTGCTGCACGACCGTGTCCCATAGTTGTGTCTAATCTTTTAGATTTTTTACGTACATGTTATAAATAAAGGATTTCTTTAATGTTGTAAATCCCTTGTTCACATTTAAACAGGTTATAATAGTATTAGAGTAGGTTGGACACTAGGTGGTGCGTTGGGGAAATTTTCACTATGCAATTGTCTACACAACGCAAGGCTGTCTAATTCTAAACTTTATTTTTATTTATTTTAATTGCACTATTAAATTAAACTGAAGGAAATTATAAATTTACATGCTTAAGGATTATTTCAACCAAACATTAAGTGTGCCTGTGTGGAAAGTGACTGTGCATGGTCCTTCTTGGTTCTTTCACAAAAAACGAGAAGTGAGCGCCATGTTAAAATAAATTAAAAAAGAGGCCCTATATAATAGCACTGTTGATAGTAGTAAATAAAATTAAGCTCAGATGCAGATATTTGTAGGGCCCTATTAAATCCGTTTATTTTCCCAAAATCTTTTTTTCTGTAAATTTTCTGGATTCAGTTTTTTTTTTCTTTTCTTTTTCGGATGTTATATTACATTTTAATCAAAAACTGTCTAATTAATTAAAATCATGAAACAAACAATTTAACATCAATATATTAAAAGTTTAACAAAAATTACATTCTTAGGGCCCAAATTCTGCGCTTTTTCTTTATTCCATTTAATTTTATTAATCAAAAAGCATGTCTAATTAATTGAATTCATAAAAACAATTTAATTTATTAATTTGTATACAATAATGGGGCCCTATGAAATTTTTTATTTTATTTACTTATTTTTTAGAAATTCTGTGTTGTGTATTTTAATTTTTCTGGTAATCAAATGAAGGTCAAAACATTAATCTATCTTTTATTCCAATGAAAATTAAACAAACCCTTTAATTTTGTACATTCAAAATGCTACACAAAAGAAGTTTACTGTGTAACGAGCAATGTCACAGAATTCATCAAATATTGAATGAATAAATCAAACACCACAGCAACCACTTGTGTGTCTGCGCTATCTCATATATGAAAAGCATTTTAGGGGGCCCTTGGCTTTTGGGGGCCCAAGGCGGTCGCCTACCTTTGCCTAATGGTTAAGTCCGCCTCTGGATATAGTGGAAAGAGTGACAAGCACAAGCCAAACTGAAGTTACATTTTGCAAATCACTCTTACCATCGTCCATCCCAGTTGTGGGCCAAGGTCTCTGAAATACAAGGTCGCTGAGGTCCCGACAGGCAGATTCTGTAGCACGTCATCATCTCTAAGTGCTTTTCCTTCTAAAAACCGAAAACTCAAAACTAGATTTGTTACAGCTAGTGTTAAAGCTTTAGGTAAGTGTAGGTTTTGGTCCTGCTGCATCAAAGCAGCTCTTGGCAGATAGCACTTATCTTGCTTTCTGAAACCTGAAAAATGCTGCCTTCAAAAGCGCTGGAGGTAGCAAGACATCAAGAAGGCACATCTGAGAACATCCACAATGTTTGTGTAAGATCCTGTCAACCAAGTCTTCATCTGGTTAGTTTTTAAACGCAGCAGAGATTAATAATATCCCTCAGTTCAGTGTGTGGGTTTAGCAATTGGTGCAAATGGAGCAGATGAAAGATTTTTTATGATTCAAATTCTACCCAAGGAATAAACATGTCCTTAAATATTTTCTTGGTTATCTCTAAAGCAACAGACCTGAGAAAAGCAACAGGACTGATATTTTAGCTGTAACACTGAAACTGTCATGAAGCAATGGAGGTAACAGCACCTTTTTTTCTGTATAGATGTAAATCCGAGTGTAACGGGTTATAAAAAAGAACAAAAGTTATGACATTTTGATTAAATATAAAATGTGTTCCTAATACTCACTGGGGTCCAGCCTCACGGCTTGTCTAGCTGGATACCATTTGGGATCTTACAGTGAGAAAGCAAAAAACACAAATATTATGCAAATTATGTACCAAATACCAAGCTCTACCACCACGTCATAAAAAAGGGATAAATTAAACACTCAATTCAAGAATAATATATACACAAACATTATAATAAAAGTAATATTTACATATGTGCCCCGGACCACAACCAGGCATAAGTAGCAAAGGTATTTGTAGCAATAGCCAAAATAACATTGTATGGGTCAACATATTGCATTTCTCTTTTATGCCAAAAAAGCATTAGGATATTAAGTAAAGATTATTTTCCATGAAGATATTTTGTAAATATCCTACAGTAAATATATCAAAACTTAATTTTTGATTAATAATATGCATTGCTAGAACTTCATTTGGACAACTTTAAAGGTAATTTTATCAATATTTAGATTTTTTTGCACACTCAGATTCCAGATTTTCAAATAGTTGGTTAGTTCAAATAGTTGTATCTCGGCCAAATATTGTCCTATCCTAACAAAAAAAAAAAAAAGCATATTTATTCAGCTTTCAGATAATGTATAAATCTAAATTTCACAAAATTGACCCTTATGACTGGTTTTGTGGTCCAGGGTCACATATGTTAAACATTAGCCTACATTTATTAATACCTGTTCTACAATATTATTTCAATCAAAATTCATATTGTTCATTATTGCACGCGCTCTATAATACTTTATTGTGATTGGCCAATCGCGGGATTTAGTAGTCAGTCACTCCATAGCAACGCAGTTTATTAGTCAGCTCGTCCAGGTAAAAGCAACCAATCAGGTACCCCGTTAAAAGTCCTTTCAGCCAATAGATTCTCAATAGATTTGTTAAAACCGATTCCGGTTTCTCGTCTCACACCACGAAAAGGCAACTGGCGCCATTATGCGTCTCAGGTATCGATTTTACTGAAAATAACATAAGTATTTTATTACTATAGTATTGTTACAGTGTTCATATTGATGCTAGGCCGATTGTTTTGTACATTTTAAATTGACTATTTTAGCGAAAGTAGGCATATCTAATGTCCACGCACTACTCAAAAAATAAATCATTATAAATAAGTTAAATAAATATCGCAAAATAAAACTCGACAGGCTGACCAGGACCCTTACGCGCAGCTGAGGAAAAATGTGACCAAGATGCAAGATTTCATATTTGACTAGGTAAAATTACAATATCACAAAGCCACTGAGGGGTAAAACTTACATGACTTAAGAAACAAACTCTTAATGTCACCTACGCTTGAATGGGGTTCAACCTGCATTAAAAACAAAATAAAATAATATACCATTAAGTTTTGGCTGAGTGCAGCACACACTGTCATTGATTGTTTGAGGCAAAATCTGCTTACCTTGTCAAGAAAACAGAGCTGTTCTTTGGTTTTTGAGTCCAGAAATTCGACCTGGAAGATTAGAGACATACATTCAGCTGGGTCAATAGCTGCACAGCACAGACACTACGAAGCATACTTACTTTTTAATTCAATCAACATAAATCAAGTTAATTTAGTGAAGGCCTGGCCTCAGGGTGAAGCTGCCCATCACTTATCCCAGAATTTTCTGCTTTAGAGATGCATCACAAAACTGACAACTGAAGAATACAAATCTTTAGCCGTTACATAGTTTAATATTAATAGGAAATAAGGAGAGTTTAGGAATAATTTGCAACATGTTTCCCCTTGAGTGATCACAAAAAAACGTGCTGTGAAGTGAATATCCAAAACGGTTTCATTCTGACAGTTTTCCAAGTGTATCCGAGAAGCCCATGAGCACCCATTGAGGGCAGTTATATCGATCAGAGCTTCTGTTTTGACAGCACTGTCCCTGTTTAGCTCATTGTAGTCACTTCATCAATCATCCCCCAAACAAACACTGAATCTCCTCTATCGTCTGTTTCTGACCTGAGCTCTGAATTCCAAGGATACATCTGTTTGCAGTACAGGGATCTTTTTAATTTTAATTAAAAGGCGTCAGTGTTGATCTACGGAGTACGCACTGTGAGTTGACTGCAATTTGCCTTGAAAGCACTACATACTGTGGAGCTCAGCAGAGCTGTCAACCTGAAACTGCTCTTATACTGGCTAGTGTAATAATCGTCTAATGGACACACAGGATTAGCCTAATGCTCAACTTAAAGAAAGAATCCCAGTGGAGTGGTTGAGGTTATTCTGCAGATGGAGATGTCCGGGATCATTACTTGCGCATGTTGCACCTGATGCTAATCCACTTGTCTATATTCAACATTCTAAACTCTCACACTTTTATGGCAGATGTTTGTTGAAAAGTTATCCATGTATTGCATAAATGATTTAAATAAGTCTATTTTTATATTTGTGTGGCATGTACTATAAGCAATAATTTTCTATTAATAATAATAATAAAATATAATATAAATAATATACAGATATGAATACACAAAAGTGACCCAAAACATATTTTCGCTCAGTTTTTCTTGTAAAATGATATATGTGACTCATTGTCGTACTCATGTATAAAGAAAACCATGCAGTAACTTGTCCTGTTTTCAATCAGGCAGAGTAATCAATAAAAGCACTCTCTGAATTTCTGAGTGCTATTGACAGGACGTCCTGCCTCTGTTATACCCATCCCCCATTATTGTAAATACAGCATTAATGATGAAGACTGTATCAGGCTCAAAACATAACATAATTCTTTATCTGCACTGAATGATTGGTTTTGTTCGAGGCTTTTAAGTTCTTGTTTTCTTTGTTTACTTCTTGATGACAGAAAACGGTTTGGGACATTAGATTTGAATGTTTGATTTCTATACATTTAATTTTGAAGTTGTTTAATGTGTGTTAATCAATAGCACAGTCTCTGGTGGTGTTACAGAAGGCAGTGGAAATGCCTGAGAGGTTTCATTAATCCTCCACGGATGACAGGCCTGTCGGTTATGTGCTGAATTATATTTACTTGTTTATGTTCAGCAAGCGTAAAATTAAAGCAAACCGGCGTACGGCAAATTTGCTCTTACAGTATGACACCCAACTGGAGGAACTGAGGACTGACGTGACAAATTTTCAGCAAACTTAAAACATGCTGTGATTGGTTTTAATTACACTAACATATAGTAACATAGTTAATTACTTTTACTGTAACTCATCTTTATGGTTAGACCATGGATTTGTGGAAATTCATATCTTGAATACACATAATCATATATATATATATAGCTAATTCTGACAACTTTGTGGTTTAACATGTTGCCATTTTTTTAAAAGTATATATATGTGTATATAAAAAAAATAAATAAAAAAATACCACCACACGTTTTATTATATTATTCTCTAACACTTTTTAAAAACTCCTCGGCACTCTCCATCTCCCGCCCAACACCCACCCCTCCTAATGCCTTCTTGGGTCTTCTCCTCTTTACATATCTGGCCCTTTCTATTTGACGAGAGCATGTTCCTCAAACCTGCTTAGTCTGCAATCATGTCCGTATGTGTCTTAAGGCCATCAAATTGTGAATGTTTTAGAATAAAACATTAAATAAAATGAAACTATTAGAAATCAATCATCAGCTCAGTTTGGAGGCCGTTTGAATGGCAGATCAAGCTTCTGTACCTAAGAAAGCCCTCCACTGTCCATTGGGGCAAAAATAGAAAACACCCTCAGGAATGTGTTGTGATGTTCTGTCATCTTGAAAAAAGAAGAATGAAATGTAGAGGAGGGCAGTGTTTTGATCCCCTGTGTCATCAAAGGGGCTGTTCCTGTGAATGATTGGGGAACAAAACATTCCTTTGCTTAATTTAAGTCTAGTCTGAGATTAAGGAGCCATATTGGCAAGATGGTTTACATCAAATGCTGCAGCATTTTGTGTCAGACATAGCAAGAAATACTGTATGACCTTCTTGAAATCAGATGCATATAACTAAATATGTAGATATTTGAAATGGTCTCTTTTCTGCTCATCAGGTCTAGTTTAGAAAATAGTTTTACAGTACACTTGTATAGATAGATAGATAGATAGATAGCCTTTTCTGTCTTCGTTGTCAAGTGAGTCTAGTCACGTTAAGTGGCTTAGACATGGCAAATGAAGCTTGACTCTTTGTTGAAGTTTAGTGCAGAGGCAGAGGGCCCTTGGTCTCAGCCCAGCAAACTCTGAGTGCAAAGCATGTATTCAAAAAGCTTCCGGCACTTCAGAGAGCTCACATATCTGCTGTGCCGGCCACGTTCAGTGTCCATGACAGCATCTGCTGCCATTCTGAAGAAACCCCAACCTCTGCTGGTAATAATAACCACAGACAGCCAGAAAGACAGATCATTTTTATTCTTCAGGAGTCTTGGCGACGTCTCCAAGATTGTCCTCAAGGTCAGATTAGCTCTCCTATCATGATGGGGATCCTCTATTTCTCATCTTTTTCACGTCTGTGATTGCTCAGCCACACAGGCAAACCCCTCTCACAGAATTTCTGACCCAGCTGCCATTGAGTTGTGAAATTCAGATGAAGAGACTCTCTGAATTGCCAAAGGCACTCAGGACACTTCAGGGAAGTCGGCTGACAGAGAGTTCCTCTTCAGCGTTCAAGGGCAAAATGAGCACACAAGTACAGCCCAGAGAGTGTTTATTTGATAAAGGGCTGTGGAACAACTGCATGAGTGTCTCACTGACAAATTGTGTGAAATATGAAGGTATTAGTGGATTTATTAGAAACAAGGGAGATGAGCAGGAAAAGATCTTTCATCACACTCTGTTCGAGATTAAAAAGTGCTTATTAAATTTGCCACTAGAGGGTGCTGTAATCTTGTTAAAGCATCTGTGATTGTTGACACCCTTCACCCATAGAGGAACTTAAAAAGTGGCCTTCTGAAGATATGCTGCCCTAAGACATCTCTATATTACGTAGAGATATCATTGAACATTTCTGTTGATTTCAGTGTCAGGTTTATGCTGGTGCATGACTAGTTTGTTTAATTTTGAATGCGCACTAGATGCTCTAATTATCTACCAAACTAGTTCGGTCATGCTAATCAGCCAAACATTGAATCCTTGGGTCCTTGACCTGTCGAGGAAGTCTTCTTGATGTTATGCAACTTAAACTGAACATTTAGGGCTTTAGTTGAAGGTTTAATTCATTGATTTTAGAATTAATTATTTTTATTATTATTTCAGTCAACAAATTTGGCTTTGAACCTGCAAGCCTACTTGGTCTGCATCTTACGGAAGTTGTATTTTTTAGTAATTAATTTTGTGACTGCTTGTTATCTGCTTACATCTCACAAGAAGCACTTAAAGGGATAGTTCACCAACAAAAATGAAAATTCTGTCAGTTATTACTCAACCTCGGATGTCTTCCAAACCCGTAGACCTTGTCCTGCTTCGGTAACGAAATTAGCATATTTTGATGAATGAAGCTCGTCAGAGGGCACTTCATGATACACAAGCGCAACGGCATGTTCCCCCTAGGATGTCATTTGTACCAATAACCGGTTTACCCATTTAACCGACCGTAATAATTTTGACAGATTAATACAATCAGTTAAACAGTTAAAAAAGTCATTTAATTATTTATTTTTTCAGTAGGTTTATCAAAATATTTAAAAAGGTTTGCTGCATGGTTAAAATACGCTACATGTATATAAAAAAATTGTTTTTAGGGGGAAAAAATATGTCGCATTTTATTGTTTCATTCAGAAATATAGGCCTAATGCCGATGCGAAATGTTTACAAACATTATAACACTGTAAACATAGCTAGGCTATTTTAGTTCCCCTAACTCCACAACAAATCCTTTCAATTAACAGTATTTAGAAAATAATTAAAGATTTAAAAATATAAGAAGCTATAGCAATGTAAACAGCAAGCCAAAACGAATTAATTTAGGCTAAACCGAAACTGAAACCAACGTTGGGTCTCGTCCTCCCCACAAATCAATTTCCGGTAGTGTGATGTTTTAATGGCAAATTAGTATTTGAGTTATTCAGCGTACTCCTCCGTTCCAATATCCGACACTCCCACGGTACAGGCAAAATGTTTTGCATAACATCATGGCGGTACTGTTATAACACTTAACGGCACAGATTTTACTGCATATTTTTTTTACTACATATTTTTTTTCCCATATGTTTAACTGACTGTATTTTATTATGATAATGAACAGCTTGCATTGTCAAGGTAGCAATGCTTAAAGATCCCCTGAAATGCTGGTATAACACGCAGCTTGACTTCTGTGTTGCGTCATTTTAAAAGCTGAAAACAGAACGGCAGAGGGGGGGGGGGGGGACTACAACACCCACCCCCTTTTAAATAGCCATTAGCGTTCGTTATTTACATCTGCTTGGGCCTATATGCGTTCAAGCCGTTGAGCTCCCAAAGCCACATTTTGACAGGGTACCATCCGACATCTCCTCGCATCGTTTGCTTAAAATATAAGCATTCTTGGTAGATTCCCATATCTCCGAGTACCTTGTGTTTTGGTCTGCCCTGAGCTCGCGCAGTGATCATCCAGCTATTGTGTCTCTGGTGACCAGAGGCAGAGTGTTGTGCGGTGCGTTGATTCCGGACACAGCGTGGAAAACCAGACTTATTTTTTCCCAACTCAAGTGAAAGGCATATTTACTCTGTTTGGGGGACGTTCCCTGTCCCCTCGGAATATTGCACTAGCGTGCCCATTCACTGGACAGAAAATATCGAGAGAGCATTTTATTGGACAAAATTTGATGAGACGGCTGAAAGTACGGATGTACATCAAAAATAGGTCTTGAGATGGGGGGGAAGAACCGGTGTTGGCGAATGCGAAGCGTGCAGCATATTGAATGACTAATCTTCTAAGATGGATAATTTTGGTCCACTGTTATTTGGAGCACACTGCCTTTAGATAACCTAAGACTAACCCTGATTGATACAACCCCAAAAAACCTTTAATTTTGGGCGGCGCCGGGCACCGTGGCACAATCACTGATTTTGTTTTCCTTCTACAGTGGAAGCAACTACTCCGTTTTAGTCCTAGAATATATCGGTAATGGTTAAAGGTTGGTGCTTTATCTTCACAGGGAAAAACAAATCGTTTGTGTTTTGTAAAAAAGTCCGATAGGAACAAGTAGGTGCGCGTTGTCTTTCGTGCTGTGTTTCCGTTCACGCAGCCAAAATGAACCACACCGTCTGCATACTGACTCTTGTTTACAACAGTTTGTTTTCTTTCATTTCTTGAATGTTTATTATGTAGTAAACAATATGTTTCGCGTATAGGCGGCTATTTATTGAGTTATAGTACTTATCTCACAGAAGTGAGTACACCTCACATTTTTGTAAATATTTTTTTATATCTTTTAATGTGACAACGCTGAAGAAATGACACTTTGTTACAATGTAAAGTAGTTAGTGTACAGTTTGTATGACAGTGTAAATTTGCTGTCCCCTCAAAATACCTCAACACACAGCCATTAATGTCAAAACCGCTGGCCACACCCCCTAGAGTGAAAATGTCCAAGTGCCCGCATTAGCCATTTTCCCCTGATTCCTCGGAATTCCTTGTCATGTGACGTACATTCGGTGTTACAAGGCTCAGGTGTAAAATGGGACAGGTTTGTGTAAAGTTTTGGATGTTATTCACAGCTCTCACTCTCATACATATGTCACTGTAATTTCACATGGCACCCATCATGGCAAGAGAACTCTCGGAGATCTGATAAAAGATTGTTGGCTCTACAGTAAAGAGGGTGAGGGCTATACGAAGATGCAACCCGACATGAGCTGCAGCACGTGGCCAGAGCCAGACAGGCGGAGTGTTAACAAGGACAGGTTCCACTCAGAAACAGGCTCGCCATGATCTACCAAAAGAAGTTTACGTCCAAGTTCTCAGCGTCAGTAGGATTCATATGTTTGTGTTGTGGGAAATAGACGTCGAGTGCTGGCCAGCATTGCTGCACGGTTTGTTGAAGGGGGTGGGTCAGCCTTGGTCGAGTGCTCAGACCATCCCCACACCTGCATCAATTGGTCTGCATGGGCTGATCATCCAGAGTGCAGGCCTCTCTAGCAGATGATGCACAAAAAGACCTCGAACCGTTGTGACTGAAGGACCACTCTAACTAATGAATGGTATACTGGAACAACGATGTCCTAGGTTGGCCGATGAGACCAAGATAAAGGCGTATTTGTTGCAGATGTACAAAAAGCGTGTGTGCGGCAAGACCATGTGAGTGAGTAACGAAGACACAGTGTGTCTTGCCTACGGGAGTCACGTCTGGGTGGTGGTAGGAGTTTCATGGGTCGTTGGGCTGCATGTTGCTGGAGCCGAGGCAACTGGTAGGTGGAGGCGTACAGTTCAAATTGGAGGAACCATGATACCGAACTTGTACCTTGGACATTAGCTAGATTAATCAGAGCATGATCCCCTCCCTAATACGGAGACTGTGCCGCAGGCATATTTCCCAACATGAGTAACGGACCCCAAACCACACCCTGGGAGGGTAAAGGGTTGATGATGGTGTCCAGAGGCATGTCTCCCTAACCTAACCCGTAGTTGAACATGGGCTTGGCATGCCTCAAACGTAAGGTGGAGGACCGCAAGGTCTCTGAACATGCCCCCAGCTGCCGTGATGGGTGCATTCATGGAGGATTGGATAGGAAGACTCCATTAGCAGACCGTGGTGGGAAGCCTTGGGGCTGGGGGGGTTGTAACACGCATGGCCGCAAGGATGGTTAAGTGCATTCGTCTGTGAAAATCATGGTGCCCCACAAATATTTACAATTTGTTGGACATTTTCATTGGTATTGGTACTCACGGTGTTGTGGCCGATGCGTTAGTGACTTAGGCTGTGGGTGTTGAGTTACCTGTGAGGGGACAGCAAATTTTTTTTTTTTTTAATAGTTTACACTGTTATACAAGCTGTACACTCAGTACTTTACATTGTTGCAAAGTGTAATTTCTTCAGTGTTGTAACATGAAAATATATAATAAAATATTTTCAAAAATGTGAGGGTGTACTCACTTCTGTGAGATACTGTACAGATAATTATAATTTGCTGGTCTATATAGGAAACGATAGCATTAATATAATATAATATATATCTATATCGGTTATGGTAGTAGGTCTATATATAGGACCATGACACTATAGGCCATCACTTCTGTGGAGATCACTGTATATTATAACCGATATATATATACTAGTATAGGCCTAGATGTGTATGGTCTGGGGTGTTTCCCTCCGCTGGCAGAAGCGTTGCAGGTGCGTGATGTGATATGATGACTATGTGAATTTTCATGTTCTGTTGTTTGCTGCTTTTTTGCGCATGTAAAATTAATCCCCGCAAAACAAATTTTAGTATTTTTAATGGGTCAGACACTTATCCCTTCTAATTTAATTCAATTCTAATTGGTAAAATAATCTTGGTCGGTTAGCGGAGCGTTGGTTTCGTTTAGGAAAAAATAACTGAAAATGAACATCCCCTAGTTCCCAAGTGGGTCCAGAGAACATTGTAAGGAAGGACAAAAGGTACAACAGGTCCGGGTGACATCATGCTCCAACTTAAGTTTTGCAAAGCCCGTAATACTTTTTGTGCAAAAAGAAAGCAGTAATAACATAATTTATTCAACAATTATTTTCCCCTGAGTTACGTCTTCTGCCATTTTAGAGAGTACCACGATGCATACGCACGCTTTCCCCCAAGCATAAACAACGCTGATTACGCAGATTACGTTCATGCGCGCACATACCATTTCTCCCCGAACGTAACAAAGGGCTTTACGTCGATTAATCTCTTATAGGCTCTCCAAAATGGTGGAAGATGTAACTCGGGGGAGAAGAACTGTGAAATAAATTATGTTATATTTGTTTTCTTTGCGCTCAAAAAGTACTCTCTTATCTTCGCAAAACTGAAGTTGAGCCACTAATGTCACATGGAATGTTTTACCGATGTCCTTACTACCTTTCTTTGCTATGAACGTGGTAGTTGCGTTGCTGTCTATACAGAGTCAGAAAGCTCAGATTTCATCAAAAATATCCTAATTTGTCTTCCGAAGATGAACAAGGCTTATTGGTTGTGGAACCACAGTGGGGTAAGTAAATTAATGCAGAATCTTTTCATGCGGTACTAACCCTTTAAGGCATTGCCCAGGTATCAATTTTGATTTTAAATCTGTCCTGATTATCTTAAATAATAGAAAACTCAATCCTGCAATGTAATAGTAAATTTAAAGCCTGTAATAATGGCACTTTTATGAAGCTGACATTTTAATTTGAGCATTTTCAGTAATTAATTTCGTCATTTTGAATAATGGCTATATTTGACATATGGAAAGACCATTTTATCTGAGAGTTCAAGAAAAAAATTCAAATGTGCCATCTGTTATACTTTTTCAGCACTTGCTATATGTTTTGAGCATGTATTATGTTGGTGTTGCCTTGGGGTAATTTATGATATTTACGACTTTGTTGCATATCCATAAGCCTTCGTGCTCTTTGTTATTCCCTTTGATTTTGGTTAGAGGTTTGCCGTCTCTTGCTCTGTTTTGATATCTGATAGGATTTCAATCTCGAGGCTTGTGAAGTGTCAGAGTTTTGTTTCACATCTCTCTAGTAATTTTGCCTGAACTCATGCAGGCTTCATCTGAACTCACCAACACCTGTTCATTTGCTTCCTTCACCATCTGTCTGCTTTCCATTGTGCCGTTTAAGATGGCTCATTAGAGAAAATCCATATAGATCGGAGGTGCTGAGTGTTTCCTGGTATGTGCGTTTTGGCTGCAGTGGATGGAGCGCTAAATTAAATTTTCATGGAGGGCCTCAGGAAGGCTAATTGCTGCCTCATCTTAATGTCACCGAGACCGATGTTAATAAAAAGAGCTGATATGGCATTAAAAGCAACCGTTGTGCTTCACGCCAGTTTCCCTTCGTCAGTACAAGGGACTTAACTTAATTTGTAAATTAATGTTATTGAGCTGGCACAGCAGGGAAATCCCTCTAGTGCGCTCGTTTTTAGGGAACTTTTTATTGGACTCATTTTATGTTCTCAATTTTTTTTTTTTGGGCTGTCCAAATGATTTGTTTTCTACTTTAGTGCCTATGTTTGGCTGAAAAAGACTACTGTCGTTAAAGGATTGAATTGAATTTTTTTAGAGAGGATGTAAACAAACTTATTCAATATCCTCTCATTCCACAAAGTCATGCTAATGTCTCCATCTGTGAGAGCCGCAGGCTCTAACAATCTAACAATGCCAGTCTGTGTAACGTGTATTATTATTTATTAGCTCTAAAAAGGGGAATATTTATGACGAATCACAACTGGTTATGATTCATAATAAATATTTAGATTATATCTTCGATTTAACTGTAGCAGAATCAATATTACAATTATTTGATCTGTCCGTCCACCGAGCAGACAATATAATCATTTATCAATTCAAGGAATATTTATTTTCTGGCCACGGAACAATAAACTGTCCTTCTTTGTACAGTGCTAGCAGTAATTCTTAGCAAAATGTAGCAAGGGTTTAAACATTCATTGACTTTGAATTGTGAGCAGCAAACAGAGGCAATCATTTGTGAATATAAGGGATTTAATAAATTAAACTATATCTAACATATAACTAACTATAACATATATACACAGAATGAAACAAATTAAGGAAAAGAGAGAGAATAGAAAAGTGGCAGTATTTCACATCACTCAACCACAACCTTTGAAAATCTTCAGAGAATCCAAAAATCACCTTAAAAGTGTCTGAACCTTAAACACGCATCTGAATAATTTCAAGCGGTTACTTGCATTGGTTTTTCGATCGCTGAGGAAGAGTCCTGAGGTGGTAGATAACGGAGGTCTTTTGATGAGTTTGTGAGGAGTCAGCTGGAAGTTTTTACTTCTGGTTCTTCTGAAGAAGAAGTCCACAGCGACTAACGTTACTTGAAAGTAAAAACTGCCGGAAAAGAAAACTCAAGAGGAAGGTCTTGAGAGTCCTGAAAGGTGTTGTCTCAAACGAAGAAGTTTTCTGAGCAAAGATTATTTTGGGTTAATCGTTTTTGAGAGTTCCTATTCTGTGTGTTCTGACCAATGAGAGACATGGATTTTGAGCGGGAGAATCTTTCTTTGTCTCTTGTTTATGGCTCATTTGCATGTTTTATGGCCGGTCTGGTATTTCTGTAGTTTTAACCCAAAATATCGTGCGAGGCATATGATGCGTTTCACAATCACATACTGTACGTCATTGTCCGAGAAATGAAGAACGGGTGACATTGATACCAAGAAACAATAATCTGGAATAGATTAAACCAAAGATACACACATACACCTGAATATAAGTGTTTTATGGCTTTAACTAATACAAATAACGAGTGGTAACTCATCTAGTCTAACAAGGGAATGTACACACCACATTCATATACCAGATACAATTATAACTGATATTTAGCTAAAATAACGAAATTCTTTATGGTGTGTGTGGGTGTTAGTTTTGGTGGTGTGTGTGTTCGTTTGCGGCCATCACACTCTTTGTGGAATGTTTTTTTGACGCAGACTCCCGGAATTCTGTGGGGGCTGGTTTAATCTCTGTGACGGCGAAGAACCATTTGGAAATTACAAAACCCCTATACAGTACATCTCTGACCAGAACTGTAATTTATATGCAAATGTCAAAAGGCTAAAAGGGTCTTTTAAGCCATAAACAGTCCAACACTCCAGCATGATCCTACGCAGACGCTACATCTGTGTTTTCTAATACATAAGGACATGCCTCACAGACCGACCTCCTTTCTTTTATTTGGCTTTGTCTGACAGAACCCCCAAATTCTGGCAAGTTAAAAAGTATTTTGCAACTTTATAAATCATTTGCCTCTTAACCAACGTTCTTATTTCAGTAACTTGCATCAGCCAGACTTCCGGTGATTTATTACCCAATTACTCAGCCTGCACACCTTGTGTTTAAACTCCTGAATCTTTCCCAATCATTCGCGTCTGTTTTCGCGGTTTCACATATGAGTGCTCGCAGGCATTTGGTCCTTTTGTGAGCGTGCTGAGCAATGGAAAAACCTGTGGTCCTCTACAGACGCTCCACCATCTTCTGTGCACCTGCATTTGCATGCAAAGCGAGCAGTCGTGTGCTGCACTGAGGCATCCAGCGCTGTGAAATGTGTTGAGCGCTGTTGGTGTTTTGGTGGTGATCAGATTTATTGCCGGAGGCGCCTGAGTCACAATACGATAAAACAGGGGTGGGTGACAGTCGGGGACACTGTGTGGCCATTAGCGTTTTCGTGCAGGCATATACCCCACACGATGAAGATGAAAAAATGGTGAGTCTAGTCAGCTGTACTCCTGTGTTGTAACAAAAGCAAAACCAGAAGGGCTCTAAAAGAGCTGCTGTTATGCGCCTCTGCAGTTAAGAGAGCCATCATATCTCTTTGGGTCTGATTATCAAACTACGCTCTGTTAGTGAGCCTTCAAGCAATTTAGAATTAAAAGCAAAACATTTAGAGTTAAAAGCAAACTTTAGATTCCATACCATCAGAAATGATCCAGACAAAGAACATGTTCAGTTGAATACTATATAAAATGCATGCAAAAAAATTTTTTTGGGGGGGATAATGGACAGTTATGTCCGATGAAGACATAACTAGCAAAGCTAACTGTACTCATTCTATTTAAGTATGCAGTGTATTTTAAAATACACAATATGAAATATCACATGATGTAATTTCTTTTTACAATGAGCGCAGCAATCTTTGGGCATATTTTATAAAATATTTTTCACTAAATTCAAAAAATAAAGCTACGAAAGGTACTAGAGTATATTCAAAACAGTGACTTAAAAGCAGTTTAATTGCTTTAAATATTTCACTACAAAATAATATAGACCAAAATTGCATTGATCCGTTCATTTTTATATTTGTGACTTTAAACTTTTAAAGGAATAGTTCACCCAAAAATGACAATGTGATGGATGTACTCACCCCTCCAAGGCCAGCCCATATGTAGATAAGTTTTTTCTTAATTGAGACATTAATGGACTGCCTATTTTGGCCATAAGTGACGGTTAACGTTAAAAAACACTTACTATGTTTCCTTACAAGAGTGTATTGGAATTATTTGTCCCTTGTTTTAAGCAGCTGTTTGGATTCTCATTCTTATGGCACCCATTCACTGCAGAAGATCCACTGGTGAGCAAGATGTAATGCTACATTTCTCTAAATCTTTTCAGATGAAGAAACAAACTCAACTACACCTTGGATGGCCTGAGAGTGAGTAAATATTCAGCAAATTTTCATATTTGGTTGAACGAATTCCTTAAACAAATAAAACTAAAAATATGCTACTCCCGTATGTGGCCCGAATGATAAACGACCCGAATATTAGACGACTCCCCTTTTTCCAGATGTACCTTTTGGAAAAAGGCTTTTTAAAAAACAAATCTTTTTTCTCAGTAAAACACATTTTGTCTTCAGTTATTTTCATATTGCATATTTATCCTATTTTAATTTTTTTTTTGAAAGTATTGTAAAAACTGGTAAAATGTACCAACAAACACATTTAAAAAATATACACTTTTTGATATACCATAAAAAAAAAAAACATGATTTAGGACATTTAGGCTATCCATCTAAAAGTAGCCTACCAAAATCTTATTAACAGTAGAAGTTAAATCTTACGTAGTCTTCAAATCTGGGTACTGTCTTACGTTTTAAAATCACAGAGAGTTTGGTCCCATCATGCTAATGTGACAGTCACGACTCATGCAGCTGTTTTTTGTTTTTACTCGCGATCTTTACAATACGCATTACATTACGTATTTTATGGCACATTCGTTTTATGCATATTTGGTGCCACCTATTGTTGTGGGTGCATTATTGACATGTCAAAGTCTATAGGCTAGAACCATGTTCTCAAAACCTTTTTTTCCCACGGCCGCCTATATGGTCCAATGTCAGTCTCGAGGTCCGAAACACGCATATCCTTTACATATTAGTCAGCAATACAACCACCTGATTAGAATTTTTTTTGTTTTGATTTGTTTCTATTTCATTTAGTATTGAAAACTTCTATAGATATATTTATCAGTCTGTGAGGCATGTATTCGCTGATTGTAGTTCAATTTTTATGAAGCTGCTGTTCATCGAACGGCACGAAAGCACTCATTTTGTTTTCTTTATTTTACAAAAGCACAGGTTTTTGTTGATATTTTTTGTGAGTGCACACAAATAAAAGTAGACCCTTTACAGTTACGAATGATGTATTTGTAGCGGGGCTGACAAGACGTGAGACGTGCGGATCCATGTGCAAGCTTTTATTAAGGCAGAAGAGGTCAGAAACACAGGCATGGTCGAACAATGGCAAACAGGTATATAGAGGGCAAGACTGAAGAGTAATCCAAAACGGGCGTGGTCCATCTGCGGCTAACAATATCCAGAGGGCTTGAAACGAGGGGTTATCCAATAACAATGCAAAGGTCCAGGCATGGGCAAACAGTATCCGAACAGGGCAAGACGAGAAAGGTAATCCAAAGTACACAGGCAATGATCAGAATACGAGGAAACAGACAAGGCAAGACTAGGCTAAGGCTATCGCAGGGAAACAGGCTCCGTAGAGTAGCTAGTGCTAAGAGAGTGATAAACGCATACAATACTTGGCAGCCAGAACGGAGTGAGATTGGGAGTTAAATAGTGAATGAGTGATATGAAACAGCTGTGTGCATACATACACCATACGACCGGATACGTAACAGTATTACTCTTACCTTTTATGAGCAAATATGACGGCGTATCCACTGAAAAAAAAACACAAGTGATCGCGCTGGCACCTTCATGTCCAGCAAATCGCGCTTCAGCTTCCACTCTCTGCCAAACTATTGACTCGCGCAATTAATACCCTAGTTTAAAAACACGCAATAAACCTTGTTATATGCGACCTGTTTTATATATATATAGATTTTATTTTAGGCAAGTCGTGGTGATTTGAGAAGGCTAAATTGATCAAACATATGCTCACTGTCTGCTGCTGGCCCCTTGGTCGTTACTTTAAATGCGTAACGTTAATTGGGCTATGTGAGTACTGCTCATGTCTGAAAATTATTTATGAAAAACAAAATTATTTTACATAGAAACATTATAGATTATATTTGTTTAGTACATTTTTTAATTAATGTAAAAACTAAAATGAATTGTAAAACTGAAAGTATTTTTTTAATATTGTGTTCAGCATGGTGGGCCGCATTTGAATTCGTGACGGGCCGTGGGTTGAGAACCACTGGTCTAGACCCTGAATATAAGACGACTGTTTTTTCAGATGTATTTCCAAGAAAAAAAAACATTCTTATATTCGGGTCAATACGGTATTTAATCAACAGTGTTTTATTGATTTAAATATTTTGCTACAAAATAAAAGGCCTAAATGCAGACTCAAATAAATCGCTGAGATTTTATGTATATTAATTACAGTCAATAATGTGCAAAACCAGGTTTTGCTACTTGGAAGCTAGATAAGCCAGTGATCTGAGCACTCAGATGTGTGCATGCTTGATATTCTGTCTGATGTTTACAAGCCTAGTTTCATTCATTCATATTTTTGAATAGCGAGGGCTGAATGCATCATGTTCTATTTCTCTCCGTGGCCCATTTTCTGAGGCTCGGTCAGTCCCCACTCACTGTTTTATGATGAAGTCATTGCTTGTTCCAGCCTGGTCAACCATGACAGTCAAGCTCTTATTAACCGGAATGAATCCCTCATTCAAAGCAAGAGAGACTTAGAGCTCTTCCACACCTGCTGTGTCGGAGTACATCATTGCTCCTGGCATATTGAATGTCTGGATGGGCTCCAGACTCTCTCAGCTCGGTGGAGGTGGGGAACAGCCAGAGCTGTGTGCTGAATGAGAGAGATATAAGCAAATAACCTCAGCTGAACTTAGCTATGCTAATAATTGGCAAAAGGAATGCCAAGGCTGGAAAAACAATAGAATACCAATCTGCTTACTGGGTGATTGTTTAGTGGCCCAAGTCACAGATAAAACACCCTTCAGATACCTCTGTGTTCATGGCCAGGTGTGCAGGAGTCATTCAGTGAAGTGAAGAAAAAAATATAAACCACTGCACGGTCAAAGCTCTCCGTCTTTATTAAATAACACAATATATCAGTCAAAAACGTCTCACCTTTGTTTAAGGTGTATTATCCAGACAGTGATGTAATGCGATGTTATAGTTGCAATGTAAAGTAATAATGAAGATTTTTCTTCCTGTAATTGTGATGTATATCTGAGTGAAATGATTATCAAAAAAAGCAAAAAAAAAAAAAGGAACATCGATGGATGAATCACTTTAGAACATAAATAGGATTCATTTCCATTTCATGCTGAAAGTGTACCTTAAAACTCCAAAAAAAAAACACAAAAAGAATAAAAACCCCCAAATAATAACAAACATAAAATGAATAAAAACACGAAGAAATCAAGAGGGAAGCAGGGAGAATAAATTGCATTTTAAAGAATCATTTTATGTAGAATTTGTAAAGCTTTTTTGTTTTAATTAGTCCAAATATGTTTCATTTTTTGTTAATTCTATTGCATTTATAACGTAAAATTAGTGTATTTTCCGTTTTGATCCAATTTGGTCAAAATTATTTTATTTTTATTTTTTTAATTTATTCTTTAATGAACTTTGTTCAAACCGTATAGGTGATAATCATAGCACACCACGAAATCATGTCAAATTAACAAAAAGAACATGCTGGATGAATCAGGCACCTAAAGATTCATAGATCGTTAGAACATATGAATTGCCATTTCATGAAAGTAAGTGTACGTGTGAACTACAAAAATCAATTACTAATAAAAACAAATATCAACAAATATAATAAGTAATAAAAAATAAATAAGAAAGACGGTCCAGGCGAATACGGGAGAGAATAACGTGCATTTTAAAATAATCATTTTTATTAGAATTTTTATTGTTTTATTTGGTTTCAAATATGTGTTCTACATTTTTTGTTAAATTCTTTTGATTTATTCTTCAAATTTGTGTATTTTCCTTTTTATCCAAATTTGTTCAGAGTTGTATTTTTCATTTATTTATTTAATATTTATTATATTTGAAATTTAGTTCAAAGAGTATAGGCAATATTAATAGCAAGCACCACAAATAAAGTCAAATGCAGAAAAAAGTGATATTCCGAAATATATTATGGCAACAATCCACTCACAGACACTTTGAGGAAAACATGGGCAAAGCAGGGCGCTACATGAGAGTGTTGGAGGACAGCCTGACTGATGTGTACTGATGTGTTTTTATATTTGTGTTTCAAGAAAGACTTTCCTGTAGCTTTTGGTAAGCCTTCATCACCTTCTCTCTGGCGGTTACCATGGCACTAGCGTGTTAGGTCAGGCTGGACCCACAGACCTTTCCTCTGAACACAGCAATCCCAGAGGACCGTCTGATGAGAACTAAAATGAGGAATTTTACTGCATTCCTTTTCATTTACTGCTTCTCTTTTACTTCAGCAAAATAGACTTCAGATTAGGTTTATCTATCGTAGCAGAGAATGAACATCTAGGCCTTGAAATGCACCAGACTTTAAAGACATCTTTCGTGATTAAGCATCTTTCATCTCTGCAGCCCATCTATCATGTCACAGGCTGTTTCTCTCGGTCGAGAAGCAAGATTACATGATGTTATTTACAAAGAAAGGCGCGCGCTGAACCATGTGCTCGGTGACACATTCACATGTTCTTTTTCGTTGTGGAACAAAAAGTTAATTCGTTTAAAGTCTGTGCATAGAGGGGAAAGTAATTACAGAGCCGAGGAACATTTTCCATGCAATACAGAGTGTTCGCTAATGAAAAAACAGGTGAGTGACTCCGGTAATTAATTTCCAAGGAGACTGAATCAACATATTGAAATTATTTGAAGTCCTCTTTCTGTGGCACATTTATGATGATGCTTTATGGAGTTGGATGGGCTTTTTTATTTAACTTTTAAAAAATGTGTGTGTGTATAATCCAATTATGTAATCAGATTCCAAAAATTAAGTACTTGTAATTAGATTATATTACATTTCAAAATGCTCATAATCAGATTACAGTTACTTTTTTTATAGATTTCATACATATTATTCACACAATGGCAGTAAATTATTCATACTTTTATTCACCCTCAAGTTCCCTGCTTTTTTCCCTCTTTTAAATGTTCCTTTCTAAAATTCTACCGCTTTTAGACTTTTGGAAAGTCTTCCAGTTTTTCATCAACTCACAAACCCCCTGTAGTTCACTCATGATTTCATGATGTTGATAACAAAGAATGAAATATATTTTAGTTCAAAAGTACTCAAACGTATATATATATATATAAGATATAATAGAATTACAAAAAATTGAACCATATTTGAACTCAATAAAAAATACTTTACAAATCTTTTTCATCATGTACAATCAAATCAGTGGTGTAAGATCAGATAAATACAGTGCTATAAGATCCATGATCTTCATGATTAGGCCAACCTGCATTAGCACCGATGGGTCTAGAAGCATGTGTAAGTGACATTTCTTTTCAAAAGGTGCCAACCCATGCACTAGACCAGTGGTTCCCAACCCTGGTCCTGGAGGCACCCCAACACTGCACGTTTTGCACGTCTCCTTAATCAAACACACCTGATTCAGGTCATCAGCTTATTAGTAGAGACTCCAAGACCTGAAACTGGCATGTCAGATAAAGGAGACATGCAAAATGTGCAGTGTTGGGGTGCCTCCAGGACCAGGGTTGGGAACCACTGCACTAAGGACCATGACTATCTGACTGATTGGCTCTTTTTGAGATGGGAACTGACCAACATTCTGCATGCAAACGTGACCTTGGCCACCACATGTACGTTAACACAATGCAATGTAAACATAGTCAATCAACAAACAACACAGTCCTTGCACAAACATGCATGTTCATCTCCCTCTGTTGGAACAAGATAAGAGGTCAGGGCAAACAGCGATGGTCTTTTTGTAGCAGAGCTTTTTTGGTTCATTTGTCCTCAGATACCAAGCAAATAAACCCTTCAATTATCTTTTGGCTTTGGACTTGCCTGCATCTATTTGGAATCAACCAGTTCCAATGTGACGTCACATTTGTTTGCTGCTGAGAGTAATTATAGAGGCAGAAGAACCTCTGTATTGCAGATAAACCATGTGCGATAATAAATATCTTCAAGAAAAATGCATGTCCAGATTTAGTGGCAATTATTCCCTGTTACCTTCAACATTTCTTTTGGCTTCTCTTAGTAAACTGCTTTTTTTCCCTCCCTTGGGACCTTGTTGTGGTCTCAGCTTCAAGCTGAGTGAACCTCTTATTTGACTCATCCAGGAGAGTGATCAACAGGGGAGTGATGGGTTTGGAGTGAGACAGTTGCTGGCAGTGCACCTGGATGGAAGAGACAGACGCTGGACTCATTACACTTTAAATGGAATCAAAATTCCATTCCGGAAAATCAGAATTCCATCTAAACTTCAGATAGCCATAACTTTTGTTATGTTCAAGCTATGGACAAAATAAAAACAGTTTGGAAAGGGCTTGAACCCAGCTTTCATATGGTATCAAAACCTAAAAAATGAAAATTTCACCACGTGAAAGGTTTTCCTAGATCACATCACATTTAATCGCAGAACTTCCATTGGCTCTTTCCTGGGATTGTGCTCTCATGCTAATTTGACCAGTTTAGTAAATTCAGACCAACATCCCCATTCACCTGCTACATTGAGCAATATGGTAATCAGACACGCAATTAGGCAATAGTAACCACCTAGTAACAAAATAAATAAATACTGGACATACATAAAACACTTTTTAAAAAAAAGTTGTTTGTATTTTCTTCAACTCATTTTCTGTATAAAAACATAGTAATTTTTGAAACAACACTTGATCAAACGGTGTCTCTTTGATTGGAACTGATCATGTGGAATCTATTAATTTTCCAATTAAATGCCACGCTCAGTCTGCCTTTTGATGCAAATGTGATGGTATTTACATTGTTCCCTCAATTTGCATTTATAGTGCTTCTCAGCCTGGATATACAAACATGTTTAGCACTTAGTTTAACTATTAGTTGACCAGCCATTCAAGCAGGTAAAAATATATACAGGTGCATCTCAATAAATTATAATGTCGTAGAAAAGTTAATTTATTTCAGTAATTCAACTCAAATTGTGAAACTCGTGTATGAAATAAATTCAGTGCACACAGACTGAAGTAGTTTAAGTCTATGGTTCTTTTAACTGTGATGATTTTGGCTCACATTTAAAAACCCACCAATTCACTACCTCAACAAATTAGAATACTTCATAAGACCAATAAAAAAAACATTTTTAGTGAATTGGTGGCCTTCTGGAAAGTATGTTCATTTACTGTACATGTACTCAATACTTGGTAGGGGCTCCTTTTGCTTTAATTACTGCCTCAATTCGGCGTGGCATGGAGGTGATCAGTTTGTGGCACTGCTGAGGTGGTATGGAAGCCCAGGTTTCTTTGACAGTGGCCTTCAGCTCATCTGCATTTTTTGGTCTCTTGTTTCTCATTTTCCTTTTGACAATGCCCCATAGATTCTCTATGGGTTCAGGTCTGGTGAGTTTGCTGGCCAGTCAAGCACACCAACACCATGGTCATTTAACCAACTTTTGTGCTTTTGGCAGTGTGGGCAGCTGCCAAATCCTGCTGGAAAATTAAATAAGCATCTTCAAAAAGCTGGTCAGCAGAAGAATGCAGAGTGCTCCCAAATTTCTTGGTAAACGGTTGCAGTGACTTTGGTTTTCAAAAAACACTATGGACCAACATCAGCAGATGACATTGCACCCAAATCATCACAGACTGTGGAAACTTGACAGTGGACTTCAAGCAACTTGGGCTGTGAGTTTCTCCACCCTTCCTCCAGACTCCTAGGACCTTGGTTTCCAAATGAAATACAAAACTTGCTTTCATTTGAAAAGAGGACTTTGGACCACTGGGCGACAGTACAGTTCTTCTTGTTTTTAGCCCAGGTAAGACGCCTCTGACGTTTGTCTGTGGTTCAGGAGTGGCTTAACAGAGGAATACGACAACTGTAGCCAAAACACGTCTGTGTGTGGTTGCTCTTGATGCATTGACCCCAGCCTCAGTCCATTCCTTATGAAGTTCACTCAAATTCTTAAATCGATTTTGATTGACAATCCTCATAAGGCTGCAGTTCTCTCGTTTGTGTGCATCTGTTTCTTCCCACTTTTTTCCTTCCACTCAACTTTCACTTCTTGAATGTTTGTGGCTTACCCTCCTTGTGAAGGGTGTCAATGATTGTCTTCTGGACAACTGTCAGATCTGCAGTCTTCCCCATGATTGTGTTGCCTAGTGAACCAAACTGAGAGACCATTTTGAAGGCTCAGGAAACCTTTGCAGGTGTTTTGAGTTGATTAGCTGATTGGCATGTCACCATATTCTAATTTGTTGAGATAGTGAATTGGTGGGTTTTTGTTAAATGTGAGCCAAAATCATCACAATTAAAAGAACCAAAGACTTAAACTACTTCAGTCTGTGTCCATTTAATTTATTTAATACACAAGTTTCACAATTTGAGTTGAATTACTGAAATAAATGAACTTTTCCACAACATTCTAATTTATTGAGATGCACCTGTATATATTTTCCGAAACACTCACCATCACCCCTGAAAAGAGAAATCCATACAAACAAAGCCTAACAACTTTATGAAGCTTCAAAAGGGAAGGACTCATTCACTTGGAACAGAAGGAAATAAAGTGGTGAAACTAAGATTTATGAGGACAATTTAATTGAAACTAGAATGTAAATAACAAACAGAATGATTAATTCTTTCTGAAAAGTGACACATCAAGTTTGTCATTAGGAACGCTGGGAATAAAATGTAATCAGTTTTCATTAAAACTGACACAACTTTCCTCCTTTATCTTGGAGGAGTCCAACAATGCCACACCACATGGAATAGATTCATGCCACTATGGGATTTTAATAGGACCTACATATGAAACTGTTAAATTTAACTAAATTAAATACATTTTGAATGTATAAAATTAAGTTAAAAGACATGAATTAAAATTTGGATGCATAATATAACTAAATATACTGTAATATGACATTAAGAAGCCCATTATGCACCCTGTGATTCAATATAGATTTTTTACTCTCTCAAATAGGATTTTCTCACTTCCAAAAGTCTACACCCAAAATAACTGGAGCTACTTAAACATAGCCATCATTTGCCAGGACTACTGTATATGAATAAAAAATAACCAAGAATAACATTTTGAACAATTCAGAATAGGAAAAAAGACCCTTTCGATTAACTTTTCAAACATAATATACCAGATAAATGCTAAACAATGAAGGCCAACCTTTTGATTTCCATATTTCGCCTCCCTCAGAAACCGGTTCATTGAGTTGTATTGCATAACTTTCAACCGAGAGATTGATTTGCCCATGCTTTTGTTTCATTTCAGTTATGAAACGACCTTTGTATGTGCACAGCACACTTAAGGTGGGCACATTGATTTTATGCTCGCATTTTCACCAACAGATGACCACGCCAACTTGATTTATGTCCATTTTATGGCTCTTTATGATGTTTCACCGGTGAGTCTGTGTGGTGTTTTCATGACAATAATCCCACATTCTAATCAGTGGCGGAAACCTCAAGGGTGAGGAACATGGCCTGCTGGCACGTAAAGACAGATAAGAAACCGCAATGATAAGGATAATAATTGGAATTTTTTTGTGGAATATGCAGTAATTGGACATTGAGGGAGAGAATATTAATCTGATTGTTATTTTCTATGTGACCTGATTAGGCAGAAATGGACTGTGGAGTAGTGCTGATTGTACCGTGTCCTTCCCTTGCGTCTTTATTTAAATTCATGGCAGTGGAAAACCTTTTCCTCAGGCGCTTACCTCTCTCCATTTCAAAGATCCTTCACAAAGATTTGATGTGCCTTTGTTGGGGGGGGGACCATAACACTTTACATTTCCTAACATAACACTGGGCGACACCAGCAGTGGAGGAATCATAAAGAATACCAATAATACAACGCTGGCGAGCTGTGCGAAACGAATCAAACGTACACGCACACACAAGTACATTGAGAAATAATAGGTTACCATGATTGATATGGAAATCAGCTGTGTTTAAAAAAAACTCTTTTCAATGTGAAATGAAATGCAGGCCGCTGTTGATCTGCTGGTGAATTACTCTCAGCTTTAGTTTGGGCCAGTGACAGGATGGCAAAAGGCAATGATGGAATGCTAGGCTTGTGTGGGGAAATAATCAAAGGTTGTTCAGTAAATACCACTCTACATTCATAATGCGGTGAGATATTGAGTTTGAACATGTATCATGAGGCTTGGCTTTCACCTTTTTTTCACCTTCTAGGGCTTTGACTTTAACATGTTAATTTAGTGCGTTGATTAGACAAACAATAAAGAAATAAGGGACCCCTATCAAAAATCATCTAACGAAAGAACTGATTTTTTTTTTTTAAATTTATGTCTAGTCTACACTCTATAAAAAATGCTGGGTTAAATACAACCCGTGCTGGGTAAAATAGGGACAAACCCAGCAATTGGGTTGTTTTGACCCCGCGGTTGGTTTGTTTTGACCCAGCGGTTGGGTTAAACATTTAACCCAACCACTGGGTCAAAACCCCAATTGCTGTGTTTGTCCATATTTTACCCAGCACTGGGTTGTATTTAACCCAGTATTTTTTAGAGTGTAATAATGTAATGTTTTTTTCTTATTGTGAGAGGTTTCTTTTTTTCAACCCAATACTGCAAAAAAGATAATACAGCAAATAAATAAATAAATAAATGATGAATTGTGATGTCTTTGTGGAAATGTTTCAACAGATTTTACATAACATGTAAAGTTTTTTTTTTTGCAGTTGTAAATAAAAGATTATTGGAGTATGTTTTACAAGAAAATTATATTTCAATCTTTCTATTTCAAAATTTTACATTTAGTTCAATGTGTTACTTGCCTTTTCTTTGTAATTAATTGTGAAATTTGTTTCTACAGCAATTTCTTTTTCGTAATTTTTTTTCAGTTCAGGCTACAAATATGTTTTAGTATTCATGTTTAGCATTCACTGTTAGTGAATGAGACCCACTGATTTGTGTTGTTATTTCAACTATTCAATCTATTAATCTGCATATAATTTAACTAAAATAAATTGTAATTAATTGACAGCCTTAAAGGGGTCCTATTATGCTCTTTTACAAAGTCTTGATTTTGTTTTGGGGGTGTACTAGAACATGCTCTCATGCTTGGTGGTTCGAAAAACACATTATTTTTCACATAATTTACATTATTAAAATATCTTTCTCCCCAGGCTGGCACAAACGGCTTGATTAGTTCCGGCTTTGATGAAGGTCCGCCTTCCGAAAAACAAATTGTGTTGTGATTGGTTAGCTTTCCCAGTGTGTTGTGATTGGCGAACAGTTTAGACAGTGTTTCAGTACTGCCATGCCCCTTGCTCTGTCTTTCAACAAAAGATTTTGGCGAATCCGGCACTTCTCACTCCTGATGTGGAAGCTGTCCTCAGTAAAATGCGCAGCACACAATAGCAAATTGGGGTTATAATGCTCAGGAACAGAGTTAAAAAGTAAATTGCAACCACTGTTTTCTGACATCAATCGGCTTTCGGAAGTGAAAAAAACAGTGTTTCAGGCGGTCGCAAACCGGACGAGAAGCGCAGCGTCACGCCACGTCTTTAAAATTCAAATACTTTCGTTCGCCGTCTGTCGCGCGCCCAGCTACGTCGTGTTATACTTGTAAGAATTGTTCTAGACCAGCGGTTCTCAATTCCAGTCCTCGCGTACCCCCGCTCTGCATGTTTTGCACGTCTCTCTTTTTTAACACACCTGATTCAGATAATCAGCTCGTTAGAAGAGAGCTCCATGCGTGAACTGTGTTCCGATTTACATGGTCCCTACACAGTGTCCATTGATCCCTACTTCCTGAGCAGGGGAAATCCGTTGAAGTTTACTCACTTCGGAAACAATTCATTTACAGATTTGCGCTGCACCGCTGCCTGCAGCGTCTTCACACACAAACGAAACTTACTAGAGAAACGTGAAGTGGGACATAATATACCTCTTTAAATAAATACAATTTAAATTCACGTCTCACACACTTAAATGCCCTTTGTATGGAACATATACGCTCCCTTCAAACTGGAATCATGGAGGAATATCCGGTAATGTCCACTTCGCAAGGCACTTACAGTCAAATATAACAAACGTATGAAGCAATAAGAGAAACATACAAAATGTGCAGAGAGGGGGTACTCGAGGACTGGAATTGGGAACCGCTGTTCTAGACATGCCGAAAATTTTACGCTACAGCACAGCATCTCTTCTTCTTGGTTTTCTCTGATGCACTAACTCTGCAGCAGCTCTTCTTCGTCGTCGTCTCGTCTGATGCGCTAACTCAACCAAGCGTTCTAACCACGACCTCGCCCCTCCCCACCCCCCAACCATTCGAATTTCTGTAGGCGGGAATACTTTGTAATGAAATTCTAATGAGCCGCTTTGTGATATCACAAAGCCCGGAAACCAAACGCTGTAGTCCAAACGAGCCGTTTGCTGTAGTTCTTGAAAATGGATTTTAAAAAAAACTAAATATCTCCCTTTAGAGTGGACTTTGAGATTTGTAAGTTTCTAGATCTTTTTTATGCCCAAACATACACACTACACACTGACTAAAATTAAAAAAGTTGAAAAAGCATAATAGGACCCCTTTAATCCATACAATCATGAATTAACCTGCAATGTCTGGTGATGCTGCATATAAGTTATTTGGCAGTGATGTTTAGAACTTTAAAACCAGTGTGATTAAACTCGTAATTGCCCAATTTTACAAGAAAAGCAAATTCCTTTAATCAAGAATCAAGTCGACCATCAGATGTATCGTGTGATCTGAACTTCCTGCTGGGATATAAGCCTGCTGTTAAAGAAAAACATTTGAGACATAAAACGTCTAGCTGAACACTATATCTGCCTTTTAATTGGTGGTTCAGAGGGCCAGAAAAGAAACTCCCTTGAGAAACAGCAGCACTTCAAGAAGTTTATGTCTTTCTAGTGAAGATCTGACACTCAAAAACATGAGACTCACACTGCAGCAGCCGTGCCATATTCAAATTCATTTGCATAATCACATAAGTAATTATCTTTCTGAATAAGACGAAAGCCAGTTCAGCATTAAGGACAGATGCTATCAGCTCATGCTACAGACAGATGTCTTAGATCAGTGTCGCAGACAGATGTCTTTCAGGAAAAGAGTGAAAGCCAGATTGGTGTTAGTTTTTTCTTCTCATTATATAATTGACCCAGTGTTCCTTATGTGCGAGAAAACTCAATAAAATAAGAACGCAATTTAAAAGTCACTGAAAAGTCAGAAGTTTGTTCCTTTTATCATGCAGTCTAAACTCAGCCTTCATTTCTCGACTAGTTAGTGGAGAAAAAGCTTGAACAAATTACTTGGATGGAGAATAGATTTAAAGTGTGATTGCATTTCATCAAAAGATTATGGGATTTCTGTGCTATTGATTTTTATTCAAACTCAAGAGTTTAATTTTTGCAGTGGCGGCTCGTCGGGGGAGGCAGGGGAGGCACAGCTTCCCCATAATTTTGAGGTGAAAATGGAGGAGGACGATTAATGTTATAAAATCACCATTCCTTTCAGTGCATTTCTCAGAATGTTTATTTTTTTGTTTTAATTTCACAGTTGTAATACCATAACTTGAAAGCGCCGCTTTTCTATCGCGAATGTTCCGAATCTGCTGATGTAATTACAACCGCAAATGATAGAGAAGGGGAGGGGGAGGCCGGGGGAGAGGATAGCTCTCGTGCCTCCGTTGGTAAAAAACATTAGCCAATCAGCATTGAGTGTTCACTTTCAGAGCTGAGGAGTGTTGAGAAAAGAAACCTCCGTAGGGGAGGCTAGCATCCCTTCTGATATCAACCAATCATCACAGAGACGTAAATTACGTATTAGTTTGAACGTCTCCCGCTGTGTACTTATGATGAGTAGCGATATTGAACAGGCTGTTTGATCGCCAACAGATTTACCAAGCTTTCATTCAAACAGTATATATACAAATTTGTGTAAAACAACCTAAGCTGGATATAGGCTACATCAGTCGGCTTAATTAAATGGCGCAACAGTCAGCTCTCTTTTAACACAGACTTTTAGAAGGGATGGATGTTTGCTTCAAGTCATAGACCATGTAAGTGAAGTTATATTATCTTGCTGTATGTTGTTTTCTTTGTTTTCTGACTAAAAGCAACCAAAAATCCATTTTAAAGTGGTTAAGCAAATAATAATAATAATAATAATCGGCAGGGATCGCAGACCAATACAATTAGAAACCAAACCATTCACACAGACGCATATTCAGCACCATTCTGGATGGACACAATTGACTGCTTGCACTAGCGTCCTCACGAAAGATGTATCGAAGCCAGCAAGGTAAACATTTTTAGAAAACGTCACGAATTTGTGAAGGTTTATTCTTATTCACTGTGTCTTATGTTTTTAAATGCAATCTGTGTGATGGGCGATTTGGCTCTTTGTATTAAGCACTGCATAAATACATTATGCTGTTTTGTTCATAATTGTTTATGCAATTACGAAATTATATTTGCACGTTTTTATAGAGTTACTTGCTAATTACTTGCATTAATTTGTTCATTGCGCCCTCCTGTGGCCTTGGGAGACAATTAGACCTATACAATAAAGACCTATTTAATCTGCATATAAAACATTAGAAATTAGATATTTGTTTACTTTTTATTGTGTTTGATTGTTAAAACAAAAAATATTTGTTGTTTGTCTCAATAAATTGTGTTAATTATAAATACAGTGGTTAAATTTAAAAATGTTTTATTCTATTGCTTTTTGGTTTAAAAAAGGTTATAAAAATGTCAATAATTATCGATACCGAACGATATGAAACATTATATCGTTGATAAAGCTTTTTGCTATATTGCCCAGCCCTAGTCCCAAGTAAGGCTATAACTGAATATTGCTTGAATATGAATATTGCTTAATAATACTATAAAATAGTAAAGTGGACATTTCTGTGAATTTAACATCTCTTTTTGAATATAATCTCATGGGATTCATATTCATGGGATTTGTGATTCTTCCACAGGCAAGTTTTTTTTCCAGTAGGTTACAGAAAAAGGGGTAAAATGGGTCTAAATATATCTGTGAAAGGATGGAGAATAGAAATAGTATGGCATCCCACAGAGTTTCTCTTTTTTTTTTTCACACATTCTCTGGAATTTTAAATGAGCAATGTGGAGCACAATACACATTGCCTTAACCGAAACTGTCAGGTGACTGCTGAAGAGATAATGTGAATATCAGTCTTGTATTGCATTTATCATCTGATAAAACAATATTATGAAAAAATGATATTCATATACTGTAGATATTGCTCCTCCGCTGAGCTATTAGTTTTATGCATTTGTAAAATAGGCCTCATTATAATGTGGTCCAAAAATACCAAGCTCTAATGAACAATTTACAGACCCACAGGAAATTGTGGCTTCCTATTGCAGGGGTGAAAATGTAAGAAAAAATATTTTTTTTGCCTTTAAATAAATAGTTTACTAAGTTAAATTTAAATTACTTTAAATTGCTTAAAATTAAGTTTGAAATGGAGGGGTGCCTGCACTAACATCAAAACTAAAAAGCTATTTAAACTTTCTACTAGCAGATACGTTGCAAGACTATGTTGCAAGAAATATTCATAAGAGATGCACTGGATGTGATGAGAGGAAACAGCAGTAGTAAATCCCTGTGGGTGATCTATTCCCAGCGCTGAATTGATGGCGGTAAAAGTGCATTTAAATTCCCAGTGCCCTAGCAGACAGGGAGGCTTGACACAGACATGAAGGGAGAGGAAATTGCAGAGAGGAGTTGGAATCATCCCCTCCCAGCTCCTGTGCCCTTGATCTTGATTGAAAATGCCAAAGGACAGCATTCAAAGTCATCAAGTAAGAACGGCTGCCCGTAAATGAATGTGAATGCACCCGCAGTCGGGCTTGTCACAATCATCAGCAAATGACCTCATTATAACCCAGACTGAATCTTGACGAAATTGCTCTGTGTCACACACGGTCCTTTTCTGTTCTGTTGTTTACATTTATGTATGTAGATTTGTGGCTTCGTTCCAGTTGATTTATTGTTTTGTTCTAGATTTAATATAAAATATTTCCTCTCACAGTGACAATGAATGTTACAATCGTTTACATAGGTTCATATTCAGGGCTCTACAGTTTTTACAACTAAACTTGACACAACATTAGATTACCAGGAGAGTCTGGAGAAACCAAAGTCGCCAAAAACACGCCACTATATAAGAAAATGGAATTTCTGATATATAGAAAGACCACAGAACGGATAACAAATGGCGAAAGAATCAGACATTCATGCAGTAGAGCAATCCGTCTGCGGCTCACGTTGTGAAATATCGCAAGTAAGGCCTAACTTTCAGAGCAGCTATGAGCAGATGAATAAAAGAACTTTAAATTGTTCTGTTTGTAATGGCATTGGATCATCAAGTCTTCATGTGTCATCACTCACGGCGAGACAATGCTTGACTCAAACTGCAGTCAATGGTGAAGGCAATATATCTCATTAACTTTGGGAAAAGAACCATAAGCGAGTAGAAAATAACAGCAGAAATTCAAACTGAATTGTCCTTCTTTCTTTTATCCTTTTAAGTCCATTAGGAGTCGTCTTCGGTTTTGATGACATGAAAAAGCGTGACGTTGAAAATGACCTGATGTCCATTGTTCCAAGCGTAAAGCGCCCGTTCTTGAGCATTGTAGTCGAGCATGGAGATGTGAAAGTACTGGTTGTGGAATGGGATGTCCATGTACTCATACGTCGAGGTCTTTGTGTTGTACGAATAATACACCTTGGCTCCGGTCAGGTGGGAATTGGTGATGTAGAGCGTGCCGCAGATCATGAAGGACTCGCCTGCATTCCTTTTGGAGTATTCCGTGTTCCACGTCTGGAGAACTTCTAGCGTCTGCGGTTCTAACTGAGAAATCACAATGTTTCCTGCGTTCTGGTTGGTGGCGTATACAGCCCACAAACCCAGCTCGTCTGCCATCAGGTCGATGTCCGAGAAGCCTCCCCAGGTGTAGGGGTAGACGTTGTGGAAGCCGGCGTACTCCAAAGCACGTTGGGCGAGAACCCGTCCGGTCTCGAAGCTGTATTTGACAATGATGTTGCTCTGCTCCTTGTTGTAGTACAGAGAGCCATTGTAGACAACATGGTTGGTTCCAGCCCATTTAAAGGGAAGGTAATAGGTTCTTGATTCCAGGCCGGAGATGAAGTCTGCGATGCTTTTGTACTCTCGAACCACCTTGCTGTTGGTGTAAGTGTCCATATACCAAACCTGTGGGAATATGACAGAGTGAGATTAAAGTATGTAGATGAGCGGCGCACTAAATTATTTTACACCTGGTGGAAAGTGGGTGTAAGTAATCCTGGGGAGGCATATTTCAGATTAATGGCAGAACATTCATCAGACTGAAGAACGTAGTGCCGCCCACTTCAGAACTCACCCGGTTATTTCTTGGAGATGCAAGAGGGTCGGTCATCCATGCGCCAAACCGCGTTCCAGATGTCTTAATAGTCACAGGGCCGGTGATTTTCATTAATTTCCCACATGCTGGAAAAAAAAGAATATTCTTTATTTAAATATAATCATCTCCTATTTTTCAAACGGCTATTTTCATAGAAGTAATTTCATGCTTTCTAAAGACTGTTGCTTTTGGTGCATGTGAAAAACAACAGCAACTCTTAATGATGTACTAGCTTAGTGCATCCAACCCACAATGCTAGGATGTAATTATCAGAGATATTAATAACATATTGGAACATCTGTTGAATTTGCTTAACCAACTTATTAATACTGTAAGGCTTTTTAGCACTTCATCTTCAGAATCACAGGTGTTATTTGAGGACCGCTGAAAACACATTGTTATTTAATTGCAAAGAAATAATTAAACCTCCAATACAGAAAAACAGAGGTTGGAGGTAAATCTGTGATTTTTGTATTTTGCTTTGAGCAGGATATTTTATTCTTTAACTGAGACTCACTTTGTGTCTTTATTTTGCAGGCTGTACTGTAATGTACTTTAAGCAAAATTAATTTTGCTTATTAATGTACACTGACTGTGCTATAAATCAAGGGGAAAAGGAAAACCAGGATGTTTTTTCTTTTGGAAAAAGAAAAAGAAAAAGATTTTTACATCCAGTGCTGTTTACATATGATTTTTGTAAAAGATTCTGCAAAGATGCATTAAATTGATCACTAAGACACGAAAGAACCCTAAAAATATCAAGCAGCACAACTGTTTCCAACATTTATTAACAATGGGAAATGTTTCTTAAGCAGCAAATCAGCATATTAGAATGATTTCCGAAGGATGATGTGACACTAAAGACTGCAGTAATGGTTGCTAATAATTCAGTTTTGCCATCACAGGAATAAATTACTTTTTAAAATAAAGTAAAACAGAAAACAGTTATTTTAAATTATAATAATATTTCATAATATTACTGCTTTTATAGTACTTTTGGTCAGCTAAATTTTAATAAAAGTTTTGAAGCACTGTCACTACAGCCATAAACATTCAGACAGATGCCTTTGGCTGTTTTGACCCATCTCATCATTTTTGAGCATCCTGTCTTCCATGAATGTAGCATTTTAAAGATAGCCTGTCATGTTAAAAACAGTCCAACTACAGCTCAAACCCTGCATTTTATTTACATTGCTTCACCTCCACCTTCATCTAGCTGTATTTAAATGAGCTAGATGTCAAAACCCCTTAAGAAACTCATTGGAGCAGGTGAGCCTGAATTCAAATTAGGCTTGTTGGTCATTAACCAAAAATTTCAGTCTATCAAAGCAGATGCCAGTTAAATATAGAGGTTTTGATATACCAATGTATCTTTAAATGTGCTTTCAAAATGAACTAAAACTAGTAGAAAAAATGCTTTAACTGTGCATAGCTGTGGATTATACTTACTGAGTTTGCTCATGCAGTTTCGTAGGCGACTGTCCAGGCTGAGCACTCTCTGATAGAGCTGCTCGTAGTCATAAGCTCCCAGCTCCTCCTGGATGCCCGTCAGCACAGCAGACAGATTCCTGATTTCCTCTTTGAACTGAGAGATCAGCTTAGCATCTGTTTTATACTGCTCTAGCACAGGAATCAATGGCTGGAGTTCATCCATACGATCTTTCAGCTCCTGTAGACACACACCCACACAGATATTGTTATGCTTCACACATTGCTCCCAATAAACAATGTTTAGCCATAAAACGCATTCCATTATGTAGTTATAGTGAAATTCTATTATACATATATTTCACCATTTGACATAACACATGCAATATTCATGGATAATGCTGATGTTTGCATTTCCAGCAGCAGGTCTTTTGTAACCTAATAAAAGCATACCTTAAAGTTTCTAGCCATTATAGTTTTCCTGTCCTCTTCAATTTGCCGGAACTTGGTCCGTAACCCTTTCATTTGATTTTCCATTTTCATGACATACTGGAAATCGCGCTGCGTGCGCAGATTCAGGACCGTCAATTGACTTGAACCGATTCTGCAACTCTGCACCGTCAAGAAGTTAGACAAAACAGCAAAGAAATAAACAGCATAACCAATTTCAACATTGCTAATAATAAGCAATGTTTATTGAGCAGCAAATCAGTATTAGAATGATTTCTGAAGGACCATGACTCTAAAGACTGGAGTAATCATGCTTATTGTATTTTTGATTAAATAAATGCAGCCTTGGTGAACATAAGACGCCTCTTTTTACGGTCCAAACTTTGTCACTTCTTGCGTTTGTTAGATGTAATTAATCCATGATATTTGCACTTTTGTACCAGTAAACAATTATCCATAGACATTTTCAATTAATGGTACTTTTTTGTTTGTTTTGTTCCTTGACAGCAACTGGTCACCATTTTTAATGAAAACATATTAGTTGGGGCGTGATGAGGTGAGTCGATGAATTTATTCTATTTTTTGGGTGGGGGGGAAAAAAAAAAAACATTTTCTATCATCTCCCCCTCACAGTCTGCATAAGACGTAATGGAAGCACTTTCCCACAGGACACCTTTCTTTTGCATAAGTTTTGATCAAACATTTACAATTATATGGAACTCTGATAAAAAGGCTGAGATAACAAAACACCCCTAACAGTTTGTCACAGCTCGCTCCAATCTTCACTGTGTTTCTGTCCCCGGTCTCACTGGCTCGACTGCGTCTTACCCGTTGACGGTGATCCTCCGAAAGAACTATGCTTGAAAGCGGTCTCAATGAAATCCACCAGTCTCATGCCCCACCTGACTCCGCCGCCTCCCTCGCCGTCCGGCTGCTTGGCTCTGGTGGCGCCGGGCCGTCCGTTCGTTTTTTCCAGTGCTATAGGTAAATGTAGGCGTTAATAAAGTCATATCATATTAACCAGGCAGGCTCCCGTTGGATGAGGCCTGTCTCATTATCATAAAATCAGTATTATGACTGCATCAATCAGCCCTCTTGCGAACACAGTTGAAGCATCTATCAGCGCTTTTTTTTTTAAAAACTTGTGTGCATGTGTGTTTAAAGGTCCTAATTGGGAATGAGACTGGATAAAGAGGATCAAAACTGATGGAGGAGGGGAATTGTAATGTTGACTGAAAGACGGAGGAAAGGACAGTGTGTGTGTGTGTGTGTGTTTGTGTGTTGTATGTCGTAATTAGTGGCAAGGCTTACAGTAGCTCCTGAAATGTGTCAGTCCCTGAGGCAAAACAGTACATTAGTTGTCCACACAATATATACTAGCCAAATGATGCCTGTGTGTGTTGAAAGAAAGAACAGAAAGCATGAAGAAATGCTTCATGAGAAAAAATCCTATGCTATTACTAGGCTTTGCGATATTTTGAATATGCAAATTATTTTAGCAATATAAAACTAAGAAACAATGTGAATATCATGATTTTAATGTGTTGTTTTTTAGGCCATTAAGGGCCAAATTTACTAAACAGGGCAAATTAGCATTAGAGCACAATTCCATAAAAGCACCGATGGGAGGGGAACACAGATGCGCCAGATAATTTCCATAATGACCAGGGCAATCTACCGCCTGCTTTAAGACGTGCTTTTTTTGGGTGTTAAATAATGGCGCAAATACCAGTCATTTGACTAGCACAAACATTAGTAAATGATGTTGCGTGATTCATTTTAATACTCTCCTCCCATAAATTATGCATCTGAAATGGAAACTCCTCCAAATGCATATTCAATAAGGTCAGGCGCAAAAATAACTGTGTCCATGCCTTTTCAGCGCTAATTCTTCACTGCACGTCTTAAATCCTGACAGTATTATTTTAATGCCAAAAGATGGTTTGCATTGGCGCAAGCTGTTAGTAAATCTGGCTGTAAGTTTCCAAAAGACCGTCCCAGTAGGCTAGTTTTTTCACCCTTTCATGAGTATGAGAAGATTAAGACAAATATTCTGTGACAAGTGGGGTGGGGCCGAGAGCCGTGGACTCGGACCGGTGAGTGGCGCAGGTGTCGTGCATTAGCATTTACTCCACCGGCCTCGGCTCCTTTCCCACGGCGTCTCAGCCCCTACCCTCGCGTCACATCTTCAATAGCATTAATATCAATTAAAGTATTCATATTGCAAATACTCATTAAGTTGTAAGTTTGATTCATGTGTGTCCTATATATGCCCCTATACCGTATCAAAGTTCGAGGTCAGTCAAATTTTGTGTCAGTACGAAGCATCTTTTTGCACACAAGGCTGCATTTATTTGATAAAAAATACAGTAACAACTGTAATATTGTAAAATATTATAATTTAAAAGAAATTTTCTGTTTTAGTAACGTTTATAATCATTTATTCCTCCGTCAACTGAATTTCAGCCATTACTCTAGTCTTCAGTGTTACATGATCCTTCAGAAATCATTCTAATATGCTGATTTACTGCACAAGAAAATGTATTAGATCAATGTTGGAAAAAGTTGTGCTGCTTAGTAATTTTGTGGAAACCATGATACATTTTGTTCAGGATTCTTTAATAAATAGAAACTATTTATTTGAAATAGCCTAGAATTATTTGGTTTCCATGTAAAAGTATTTACTGTCACTTGATCCATTTTATTTTTTGCTATTTCTTTAAAAAGAAGCCTTTGAATGGTAATGTATGTATATACTACACATATTTTTCTCCAGTATACAGTGTGATTGAGATATACAGTATATGAATAACATCCAAATAAAGAAGCGCGGTCAAATGTGTGTTTATGCATGAGACCTTCTCCAGCAGCTGTCGGAGCTGTCTGCTCTTGGCATCCCTGGAGCAGAGGTTTTGTTCCGGTGCAACCACAGTGCAGATACAGCGTCCGTCAGCATCCTGTGCCGAACTATACACCTGCCATCCTTCCTTGGGACCAATCGTCTGCAGAGACACACACATACACTTTAAAAGACTAGTTCACCCCCAAAAAAAGGACAATTTTGTCATCATTCACTCATCCTGATGTCTTTCCAAAACAATATGATATGACTTTGACATTATGACACTCTTCTGCTTGAAAGAGAAGACTGTTTTCCATAGTCTTTTCCATGCAGTTACAAAGAACAGGGACATCAACTTAAAAGTACTTTGGAGAGGTCCATGTGCCATTTTCACCTTATTCCAAAGTCTTCTTAAGTTGTACAGTAGCTCTGGGCAAAATGCAGACAGGAATTTACATGTATTATTTACTAAATAAATAATGAATGAATAAATTATCATCATTACTACTACTAATAAAAGTGATAATTATTTTTAGTATTATTAATATTACCACCAATAATAATAAATTTGGCATTATTATTTACTTGTAATCTTCACCAACAATTAATGTTATGACCATATCAGTTAACATGTTAGTTTGATTCCTAATTAAACTGGATCAGGTGTTTCATCGAAAAGATCCAAATCAAAAAATTATTTGTTTATGGATTGGACAATGCTACTTGTCATGAAAATACCAAGGAAAACTAGGGCAGATGTCAAGATTTTCAGTGAATTTCCATTTATTTGTTGCACAAAGCCATGGACACACAGCAGCACACAAACATGACAAATATTAAAAATTAAAGGATTGTAATGTTGTGTAGGCTTCATAAATATAAAAATGCCTACATGTCATAATGGATAGTCACTGCATGTAGCAGAATTAGGCTACTTTTTTGCTCGCGCACGAGCAGCTCCGTTTCATCTCTGGAGATGCGTTTTGTCTTTGCGCTTGCGAATTCCGCCGTGTAAATAGCAAATCCGCCATGGCACGAGCGCAACTGGCTCTTAAAAGGAATGGGAGATGAGACTCCGATTGATTTATGGCACGTTACGCCCAAAAAACACCCATTACTCATTAAGAGAGGGTGGATCATATGATGTTGCTAAAAAGAACATTATTTTGTGTATTTGGTGTAATGAAATGAAAAAGCGATGAGACAAAAATAATAAAATCCATTATAAATGAGGCATTTTTTGCATTCAGTGGGGGACCTAATTTGATTATAATTATTATACTGTCTTTTTTAGGTGCTGCGTGGATCGCGCCCCGCATAATAAACATAAAACCCTGTCTGATTTGTGATCGGAGAAGAGGACATGAGAAATGACAAAACAACAAGCGCTACTCTACACTGCTCAAAACTCGTGTTTGAATCATCAGTGGCAAATCCTTTAAATATGAAAACGTACTTACAGATTGTGAGCCAGCATTATTTGTCAGAAAACCGGCATTGTAGTCTACTCTACCAGGATCATGAAACAGTCCTTCATAAAATGTGCTGAATATTTGGGTTGAAATCGTTCTGGAACAGTGTTGTAAATACAACTTAACAATGATTTCTAGTCGTGTCCTCTTTGGGAAGACCAAACAAAGTACTTTTTTTAACTTTGCAACACGAAACACAACAGCCACTCTTCACAACATGGCCGGGGTGGGCCGGCAACGCGGTGGCGAGCCCAACAAAGTTATGCTTCTTTCTTTGCATGAAACCATTTCGGTCGCGTGTTATGCAAAATCTTCCAAAATCGTCCAACGTAGAAATGTGGGGGAGTTTAAACAGGCATTTTATGAGCGCTGTGGACCAGTCTTACTTTTATACAAGAATATCTCTTTGGTTTTAAAACTGTTAGTCCTTTGAACTTAGGGTGATCTTTATCTATTCACAACAGATTGTAACATCTACAAGAGAAAGGAAACTTGAAAATCGCCATTAATATGACCCTTAAGAGATAGGGGACAGCGGGCCTCATTTACGAAAACGCACCGTACGACAGAAAATTGGGCGTTTACGGTCGTTTCAACGCAAAAGTGGCATTTATCAATATGGCGTAGCGGGTGGCTACGATCAAATCCAGTTGTCTCAGATCGCTGTACGCAAGTTTTTGAGTACCTGAAATTGCGCAGAGCATAGTAAAATCGGTGGCGATTGTAGCTTGACAGCATTTTGTTCATTTTTATATTTCTGACCGTCAAACGAAGCTCATTAGTTGATCGTTAACTAGTAAGATTAGAATGTCTTTTTTTTTTTGTTGTTGTTTTGTACAGGGCTTTAGCTTTATATGTGCGAATAGCAGCATAAACAAGACCGTGAGGATTCAATCGTTGCATCATGCACCTGCTGTGCTTCTGTGAAAGGAGAAAAATAGAAATTAAGTCTATAAAAGGAATAAGATAAATATGATCACACAAAATATATAAGGTATAATATAATTAATAGATTAACAAAAGGAAAAAACAACAACTGTGCAACAAGTATAGGTTACGTTCGTTTTTGTGACACTTAATGCATTTAATTTATTTTCTTTATATCTTTATTTGAATTAATCCATCTGATCGCACAGGCGCCTCACACACACACAAACAACACTAGTTCTAGCGTTGCCTGACATTTCAGCCATTCATCATCAAACTAAAATGCAGTCAACCAAACATAAAAGTAACACTGTTTATTTTAAAAGATCCGCTGTAAAATCAGCGTGCAGCTCCCAAACAATAAACATTTTTGCTCACGTGAAGTATTTTACACGGATATTAGAACATGACTGAAGTATAAAGCCATGTTTAGGCTACAAACAAATGTTACAAATATGGCAAAAAATGGATACATTTGGATTCTTGTGGTATGAGATAGGTGCGTGAGCCCAATGCCGTTTCAGTTTGCTTGACATTTGTATGCGGTTTATAATGAATGCCACTATAGCCTAATTTGTTTATTTTACATCTTAAAATATAATTTTATAACTACTTATTTTTCATTCTTGTTCTATTCTGAATACCGTTAAATTTAAAATATTTGTTGTAGAGTGAGGGGAACTAAATAGGCTGATTATATTTACCAGTATTTTAATATACATATAAATTACATATATTAATGTAGCCTAATTGTTTGCAATTAGGCCTACAAGGTTAACGGGTGTTTTTGGAGTAAGATCAGTTTCTCTTTAGCGAGATTACTTTCTCGTTTTGGCCGGGTTTCGTTTCTCCGTGCCGTAAACTCTAGGGACAAGGCTTCTAAACCGGGTAATTTTATGGGCATGATATTCAAATGACGATTGTTTTCATGCCGCCACATTTATCAACGTGCGATCATTCATACGATGAGATTGGCGACATACGAATGTTTCATAAATCACACGTGAACTCTGTCGTAAGTTGATTTGTGCGCACAGATCTGCGCTCGTTTCTACGTTAGATTGATATATGAGGCCCAGCGTTCTCTAGGTTACGTATTAACCATGGTTCCGAGGGAATCGAGCTGCGTCGAGTCGCTTTGGGAATGCCCTTGCGTGACCGTGTTCTGAAGCATGTGTAAAATCAGTTCAATGGAGCAGCGAGACATCACAAGCGTGGTGACGTAAGCACCACAAAGTATAAAAGCGCATCCAGCAGAGAGCAAACCAGCTTCGATGAAGTAGCGCATGCAGGGATGCAGGGAGTATGGCAAAAAGACGCAGCATCTCGTTCCCTCGGGGAACCATAGTTACATACGTAACCTAGAGACGTTCCACTTCAGGAACTCGAGCTGCGGTCGAGTTGCTTTGGGAACGTAGAATACACACTGCGTCATACTACAGTACTGCCTGGGTGTGTATCTTGCTAGACTCACGAAGAAGATTGCGGAACTGGTAGATGCCCGGTCTAGGTTGTTTAAAACGGACCAGCCCGCCGCAGCACAAATGTACTGCAAGGCCACACCCAAGATGAAAGCCTTAGAGGCCGCCATACTCCTGGTCGAGTGCGCTCTGACCACCATAGGTGACGGGAAACAGCGGACTCGAGGCTCGTGAGATGCCTAGACAACCGAAAATATCCGGAGATCCTTTCTTTGGTGGACCAAAAACAAACCAATAGCTGATCTGCCTTACGGGGCAGCTCTGTGTGCGTAAGCGTCCAGTGCTCGAAATGGAAGAGCAGATTAAGCTCTTCTTGGAGACTTACTCGGTACGAGGAGGACAGAATGGCCTGAAGTACATGGGCCCTGGTTGAAGAGTGGGCACGTAGGGAATACCCGGCCTGGGGTAAAGGAATGCCCTAACACATGCTAGGAGCAAATTCCAGGCACGAACAGAAGAAAGTGCCTGAAATCCTCGATTTTTAGTGAGGGAAATAGCGCGGAGGAAAGATGGTTCTGAGCATGAGCAACTTGATGACGAAACTTGTTATAGTTGTCTCAAAGGGGGAAGTGCATAGCCCTCTAGAACCACGCAACGGTCCATGGAGGGACCTGGTGCGCTGTACCGGCACATAAGCAGCAGGGTGACCGGAAGGAACGAGTGACAAGTGGGTGTCTCCCAAATGATGACCACCCAGAGGAGGGCGGGGTAAGAAGAAGGACGCCATGTAAACCTTCGGAGTGGAGGGAGTTAACCCTGTGGAGAATCGCTCCTGCAAAAACTCCAGAACTGTACCAATTGGGCATTTGACTGGGTCCTGCAGTCGCTGTCCGGACCATGAAGTGAAAAGTTTCCACTTCAGGGAGTACAGTTTCCTCGTGGAGGGAGCTCTGGACTGGAGTATAGTCTCAACAACCTCAGTTGAGCGACCAGATGCTAGGAGTGTGCCCCTCAGGGGCCATGCCCACAGCTTCAATAACTCCGGGCGGGGGTGGGTGGAAAAAGAAATGCACCCCCCGCTGAGAGAGGGAGGTCCCCTCCTGATCGGAATCCTCCAGCGGGAGACGTCGCAGGGGACACCAAGTACGAGCAACCCATAATTCGGGCGGGCCAGAACGGGGATATAGCAATAACGGGCCCATCCAGGCCGTACCTTCCAGAACGGTCACCGGGAGCAGAGAAATCGGGGGAGAAAAGAGTACAGACGAGCTCGGCCACGGTTGCAACCCATGGAGCAAGCCCTCAGTGGAGCTGATGCTGGGAGGGAGAACCAGAGCGGGAGATAGAGCCCCTATGCCTCATCAAATACAGGCAAGGCGGAGTGAGGCCGAGCAACGAAGCAGAAGAGTAACCGCAGTGATGACAACAGCTGCTCGAAAGACGGACCGTGGCATGTCCACCCTAAACAAATGACACACAAATCGTGTGTATCACCTGCCTCCAGATATCGTGGGCAGGGAAAAACACAGCATTTGTAATGCCGTTCGCCTGCCATAGACTTTTTCATGATTGTTTTTTTAAATTTTTTTTTATATATGCTTGTGCGGACAGACAACAGTAAATAGACATACACATACACAGAGCGCTACTGAAGATCAGAAGCTGGTTTGTGCTCTGCTGGATGCGCTTTTATACTTTGTGGTGCTTACGTCACCACGCTTGTGACGTCTCGCTGCTCCATTAGACTGATTTTACACGTGCTTCAGAACACGGTCACGCAAAGGCGTTCCCAAAACGACTCGACGCAGCTCGATTCCTGAAGGGGAACCCGTTTAGACCATGCGCCGGGTGCGCCGACCGTTTTCCCATCGTTAAACTAGCAAAAGTGGATTCGGACATGCCCTGAGTGCACCTGCGCCGTGCGCTTTGGACCATGCACTTAGATCGTTAAAATAGGGCCCTAAATATTTCACATAAGTCATATGACGCTGTTTGGTGCTTGCTGTGGCATGCTTTTTGAAGCTTGAAACCTTTTAAGCAATGGTGAAAAAAGTCATACCGGTTTGGACTGACATGAAGGCGAGAAACTGACTGAATTTTTTGTTGTTGTTATTTTATTGTGCTGTAGGCATGTAAATAAATATGACAGATTTTATCCACTGAGTGAATTCAGAGGAATGTCATTTAAAATTATTTTTCTTGTGCAGTCTTTAGATCACCTTTAACAACAAGGCTACGGCGCGAATGCTAAAACCCACGGTTGTCTTTTATATGAAGCATGCAAAGGCCTTGCTAACTGTTAAAGGCTTGTTTTTGCGGACTACAACAGTCAATCAGGCGTGCAATTACCCCCAGACAGCAGTTTCTCAGGAGATTAATGAAATAAATCGCTTAGGTGGACTGAAAAGCCAAGGAGGCCAAATCATAAACCTGCTTTTATCTATTGGAAATACTGGACCTGAGTGCCTGTGACATCATAAAGTGGGCGTGTCCCTGTCAGTCACAATAATGCCAGTGTTCTCTCGCTCTAATCGACTTGCACTGTAACTGATCCAATTCCCCAGCTTTGATGTATAATTTGTACAGTCGAGTCTGAGAGTTGATATGCGAGACGTGTAACTGTGCACTCAACGGATCCACAAATACAAGCAGGGCTTAAAAAATAAACAAAAACCATACAGGAAGAAAGAATTGGGATAGCGAAAAGACAGGATGGAAAACTATAGGGAGGTTTTGAGGATTCACTTGAGAGGACAAAAAGATAAGCTGAGGACAGAGGCATCCCATGTCATACATGCATGTGCACACACTGATTTTACTGCTGCCATCCTTGACTGCCCCTGCTTCTTCTTTTTTTTTCTACCACTGGTACATATTTTCAATTTCTTAAAAAACATCTATTCTTCCATTTATGATTTTTTTTACAAGTTTGACATTTCTGTTATACAACAGTTCAATTACAAGTAGTTATACGGCAGTAGGTAACTAAATTTTAGACACAAACTTGCCAGTTACTTGTAGATTTTTGCTCCGCCAACAAAATAGTTACAAATGAAGCCTAAGCAACACACAGGAGCATTACTTAAATCATTATTGTTGAACAAATCAAATTAATTAACTGAATGTCTGATTTTTTTATTTTCCGTTTCTGAATGAATGTGCTTTTTAAGAATTAGGTGAATGAATAATAACTCACTCATGAAGAAGGCCACTAGTGTATTTCCTGAATGAATTTGTTTTTAAACAAATATGTACATTATTGATTCAATGACGTACATATAAAGATAGTCACTTGTTTTGATCCTGAATTAATCAGTTTTGAATAAAGTAAATCAGAGTAAATTCATTACAAAGACGGCTGCTTGTTTCATTCAAACATTAGTGTTTTTTGAATGAATTGGTTAAGTGTATAATTCAATGACTCGCATATAAAAACAGTCTTATTTAATTCCTGAATAATTTGGAGTTTTTAATGAATCGGTTATGTGAATGGTGACTCGTTCATAAATGCAGCCACTAGTTTAATTCCTAAATGAGTTCAAGTTTTGCATGAATCAGTTGAGTGAATCGATTGACTCACTCATAAAGATGGCCACTACTCCTGTTCCTACATGAATTGGTGTATTTTGAATGAATTGGTTAAGGGTATAATTCAATGACTCATAAAGGCAATCTTGGTTTGAGTAAATGGTGACTTACTCATAAAGACAGCCACTATAGTTCCGTTCCTGAATTAACCATTGTTTTGCACAAAGTGGTTGAAGGCACAAAGGCGATCACATGTCACCACCTACTGGCAAAACTATATAACTTGCAGAGCGACTAAAAAATCCCCACCACTAATGCAGACTGACAGCCTGTCTAAACCAGTAGTGAAATTGCTTCTATTTTGCATTGCAGTATTTTCTGAAATAGAGTAATTTATGATAAATGCAGCGCGAGGCAGTTATACACGTACCTTACATTAAAACATCAGCAGTATCTCAACAAAGCACTTCAGTTATAAAATGATGGATTTTTTTTACAGTCACACAGAGTACGACATTCATGTCCATTTCCATTAAAGTTGATGAAAACAAATCGCGCATGCCATCCAGACAGAGAGAGAGGTTTGAAAAACAGAATATATCACTACAGAGCATGGAGGAGTATACAATGACCATCCAGGTACTGATGATCATGTCTTTTAAATGGACTCCCATTTCTGTCCTGATAGTGGAAATCATGTTTTTAAAAGTGACTGTTATGACTAAATTCAAATAGTTCATTTGAAAAAGTTTGTTGGGGAAAAAAATGTGTAAAGTTGTACATTTGTGTGTGTGCTGTTCACACACTAGTAAATGCAGGGGTTCATGTCTGATATTTGTACGGTGATAATTAAATACAAAGCAGAAAAAACAGTCCTCTAATATTTTGTTCTCATTAGTATTTGGCTCTGCCATGCTTTTCATCAAGTGCTGGTATCAACAAAACCTGTTTGAAAATTAAAAGGCTTAGTTGCTGCTTACAGAAATGGCAATTCTTTTTTTCTTTCTCCCTTTCTGTGGCTTGCTTACTCTTGCTTTCTTGTGCTCTGACCTCTATATCTGAGTACACTTCTGAAAGCTAGCGAGGCATAGAAAGATAAAAAAGGCTTTCATTCATTATCAGCCATCTTTTTAAAGTCTCAGCGATAAATCTGTACTGTAGAGTAAAAAGTCAGGGTGTGGCAGTGTTCGTGCATAGCAGATTTGTTATTTATTGTACGGGTATGATGGTTTATTCCATTCATCATACGTGTGTACTACGGTTATCGGTACTGCTAAGGTAAATGAAAATACATGTGTATGCGGTGACTTTCATTCATTCATTGTTGTTCGTAATGTTCGGATTAGAAAAGTAGATAGTCAGCAAGCATATTTCTTCTGATTTCATAAAGTCATCTATGCTCTGGATATCTTTTATGAATGTCACATATAGGCTACATCAATATTTTGATTGTATTCTGGGTCAGATAGTGAAAAATATTCACAACTGTTATTTTAGTATCATTGAGATACAGTATAGTTTTAATTATCATTTTAAATAGTTTTTATTTTGTATTGTTTGATTTTAAAGTTGGTTGATTTTGTTTGGGTTTTTATAATTTTCTTGATTTTCTTATATGTCAATATAGTTTTAATTAATTACTATTACTATTTCTGTTTAGTATGGTTATTATTCGTGGGATTTTAGACATCAAAGTTAATGATTCAATTTTTCCTTAAGAAAACTGGCTGAAATAAAATGGTTTTTGTATATTTTATTTTATTTATTTCAAGTAATGCAAATGTTTTGGTTACGCTTTTTGTGAACGTAATAACCCTGATTCAAAGCACCACATGAAAGGGGTCATATATGATGCGATTTCTATTTTTTCTTTCTCTTTGGAGTGTTAAAAGCGCTTGGTGCATAAAGAAGATCTGTAAAAAAGTTGCAAAGACTAAAGTCTCAAAAAAAAAGATATTCTTTATCAAAGTTAAGACTCTGCCACACATACCTAAAAAGGCTCGTTCTAACACGCCCCCACATGTTTACGTCACTATGTGGGAAGATTTGCAGAATGTTCACGCAAAGAAAGAAGGCGAACTTTTATTCTCACTGTAGTTTTGTTGACGCTGCAGCAATGTCGTGAAGACGCTGTGTGCGCGTTGTGAAAGTGAAACTACTTGTTTGGTCTTCCAAAAGAGGACGATCTCTGCTTCGTCATGCCTAGAGCTGATACGTGCTGGTCGCTGAGGAAATACATCAACTTTCACTGTGGACGAAGCGGAGTCCAGACCGGGTTCGTCACATGTGGTTGCCGCTCATTCGTCAGATCCGCCGGGTGCGCTGTTCTTGACCCCGCCGCCTCAGCTCACTCTATCCGGCCTCAGTAACTCTATCCCGGCTTCAGCTCACGCTAAGCCGGGGCTTACGCTCACGCTAGGCCGCTGTGTTTTTCGTTGTGAAAGCGAAACGACTTTGTTTGGTCTTCCAACAGAGGACACGACTACAATCAGGGGTATTTACAACACTGTTCCAGACCAGTTTAACCCAAATATCCAGATGTGAGCAACACCTTTTATGGAGGACTGTTTCCTGATCCATGGGGAGTTACGTTAGACTAAACTGCCTGCAGTTCTGACTCACCTAAGTACGTTGTCATTTAAAGGATTGCCACGATGATTCAAAGCGAGGTTTGGGCAGTGTAGTGTAACGACATCAGCTCATGCCCGGACAATCTGCTCTAATTAACCATAAATCGTTATCATAACTATTCATATTTAGCTCCGCTGTAGATATTTAAGCTGACCTCTCCAGGGTCTAACTGTCTTGTCACATTCTACGAAACGGAATTTCTGGGTAAGGGAAAAATAACTTCTACTGTACAATTCTAAAAGCTGTAGCGGAATCTGCCCGATGAGTAGTGAATCCATGGTTAGAGCAAACACATGAACCCGTCAAGTGTGAACAAGTAAGGTTGTATTAAACTAAAAACTTGATAATTAGTCTAACTATACATAAAACATAAACTGTTCTCACATCATACCTACAAACATAACACTTGGTCTAAACACACACACACACACACCCTACAGTGGTCTAGGAAGGGTTTTTAAAGTGTCCCAGTACAGAAAAGAGGCATAAAGAATGAAGTTTATGGAACACTTTGCATATTCAGCAAATCTAAAACATGAGGGAAAACGTCAGATTCTTAGTTAAAACAAACCTTGTAAAAAGGTGTAACTGATACTAAATGCATCAATTAATAAGACTAAGTTTGATATTTAGCGAGTCTCGGCGGTCTGAAAGAGATTCCTGATGCAACTCTTACGTTTCCCGTGACCTTTTGCTTGAAGGTAGGGATTGAGGGAAAGAACGAGTTTGCGTCAGAGTAACTTGATGAAATGGAAAGGACAAGGCCAAAGCCTGGCACAATGCTTTAGTATCCTGAAGCGTTTTCTCACATCTTCATCTTAGCATCTGACCGAACCACCGACTGGGGCGGGTCCCTGGAGCCGGGCCTTTAAGGTCGGAGAAGATCCCCGCCTTTCAAGATGGGCTTGTCCAATGAGCAAAATGAAATTTCCGAGCGGGAGGTGGCAATTGCTGGAGGGATTACGACCCTTTGTTCTCTAAGCATGGTAATTTTCAAGGAATGAAATTTTCCTACGCTATCAAAATTACTAACGATTCTCAGGGCCATAATATATATTGCCTATGTACCAACATATAATATATACACTTGTTTCGATCATAAGAAGGCAAATACATAGATACTAAACAAGGTAAGATTAAATATAGTGAAAAGGGATGATCAGGAACGGGTTCCCTCACAAGCATACTAAAATAGTCTAAAAATATCAAAGACAAAATACACGATGACAATAATATACCCAATGACCTGAAGGATACACTGTTCATCCAAAAAAAGGTTTTCCTATGAATTAATTAATAGAAAAGTCCATCTGTGGATTTTCCTTATGGTGCAAGGAAGGGGATTCGTAACTAAATTCCAGGATGGTCATAAAATGTATCGGGTGTCAGGGTTACATGGAATCGGGGCCTGTTCCTGCCACCACTCACGGATGTTCCAGAGTATTTGGTAAATCTAGCTTACAAAATAATATTTATTGTGTGTTTGGGTGGTCCAGATGATACAGTAGAGTAGCACTTCGAGATTGTCATTTCTCTGATCACAACTGCAGACAGAGTTTTATGTTTACGCGACGCGATGCAATGCAACGCAATGCGTAAAAAGACAGTAAAGTCATTATAATCAGTAATTATGTCAAATACAACAAATGCCTTGTTTGTAATGGGTTTAATGTTTTTGTCTCATCGCTCCGACCGGGACACGGCATCAACAGTATTGTGAGGGGCATAACATTTCGTTCTCACGCTGAGGTATTTGGCCAATAACAATGCACTGGATAGCTGGCCAATCTGAGCACACTTCGCTTTTCAGACCGATGAGTTTTGTACAAATCGACGCGTTTCAGAAAGGCGGGGCATTAGAGGAGCAACAATAATGAACAGTATGTAGAAAATAATGAGTTTTTTTTAACCTTGAACCGCATAAACACATTTCACTACACCAAATACACAAAATAATGTTATTTTTAGTAACACCATATGACCCCTTTAAGAAAACATAATGGACATTGGATCATAACAGGACTGAATTGAATTTTCCATTCAAAAATCGTACAAAAAATGCCTGCATATAAAACTAAAACTCGAATGTTTAAATGAGTGAAGGTGTTTATTACTATGGACCCTTTAACAAACTTAGAAAAGATGTATCCCGGAGGTGTGTAATGCGATTTGTCACCCATAAAAAAGCGCATTTTTCAGCACATCAAATATCATCCATGCAATACTCATCCCACAAGCAACTCAACCCAACAATGTAATTAGAGCCCATTAAGATAACAGTCCATCAGTTTCTAGTCAAACAGCTCAAAACCCTCTTGCTTGGGGCTATGGGGGATGCAATTTGCTTTGTGTGAGTGGTTATTTATGGACCTTTTTGACTTCTGAAGAAATCTATGAGGAGGTCAAAAGCCAGATGAATACTAGCACAGAGGTTGTTCATTGGTTTAATACAAATGGTTAGACTAAAAAGCAATTCATTGTCTCGTCCAGCGACAAATGTTGATGTGATAGTTCATTTCAGCAACACGGCAGGGTGGACCAGCTCTGTACATATGACCTAAAAGCTGACAAGCACTCAACCACCCTCATTTTACACTTGTGACATCTCCTCATGGATTTTTAGAAGAGTATATTTAAATGAAAATAAAGGCAGTTTTATTTGAAAAAAACACATGCATGACAAGGATAATGCTTTTCAAACAATCGTACATTTAATGAAATGCTATTCGAAACTACGTTAATATATATTACTTGTATTTAATTTTATAAGTTTTATAATAATTATCTATTTTTATTTGATTATATTCAATACCAAAATGTACAATTTTGTGTGTTAAGGCTATAATCAACTGAATATGAATATGACTATGAATATGACTGTGTAAATCCAACATAATGAAAATAAGCAGTTTTAAATTGACATGCATTTCCTTTGAGTCCCGTTCGTCCCAGGGTGCACTGGGCGTGAAAAATTATGGTTGCATTTTCTACCGATTTTGCCAATTTATTTATGCTGTTGTTGTCACTTGTTGGTTTGTGATCTGTTTGCATTTACAAGGAACCAAAGGAAGGAGGAAACATTGCTTATCATTATGGACACAGCATTTTCAAAAATATTCTTAGTTAATCAATCTAATTAAAAATGTGTAATACTATTCATTAAAGTGAAAGTTGTTTTGCAACAGTTTTTTTCCCCCTGTTCTCTGCAGTTGCTAATTTTGATTATTCACTTTTGTGGAGCCCATTTGATTAATACTTTTAAACATTTTATTTAATTAATAATATTGCTTTATATTGCTTCCTCTATCATTTTTTCAGTGACAGGTTATTTTGCTTATTTACTGTGCTTGGCAGTGGACTAGAATTTAGCATTACACCATTATATTCACTGGCTGGTGAAATCATAAGTATGCATCTTATGAATCCCCACTGATGAAAATGTAAAAAAAAAAAAGATCTACAAAATTCACATTTCCAATGCTTATAAATATCTGCTGCATGTCACTTTATCTATTTGTAACTCACTAATGCATTCCTAGCAAAACTGGAAAACATCTGGAAAGACAAATGGTGCTTCATTCATGCTTGAATAAACCAAAGTTTATTATCTGTGGACCTCAGATGCAATAGATTTATTTTCCTACAACACGTACATGTCATGTATTATATGATGTATAATACTGAGGACTCCAGTGTTGAGGACCCCGTTATGTTAAACAATTCTATACCAAATTACATCTTTGAAGCGGCAGAAGGCAACTTGCTATAATTTAAAATAATAAATCATTTATTTCCCACTAAAGCATAAGTAGTCCGTTTCAGATATACTCACAGAGAAACAAAAATGAAGAAATGCATTATCCTGAAATGTTTTAGCTTGCAACTCATCACATCAACTTACCATGGATGGATACAGTCCGAAGACAATGAGGAAAAGCAGGGGATTTAATGCACCGAACAGAAGGATCATGCTGCCACGGCTCTATCGCACTTTTTTGGCGTTAATATCGCGTCCTCGGCGTGGCAGATGATGCCCGAACAGAACAGGGCGAATAGATCCACATTCATTACCGTGCTACTTCGCCGCGCGAGCTCCAGCGTGCAGCCAATACTGAGCGCGCGCTATCCAAAGTTACGACCGCACGCGCATGAGGATTCAGCAGACTGCGCGCGAGAGCCAGCACTACCAAGGAGACCTTCACAGCGGATGTGACATCATTCCATTATTCCAAACGTTAACTTGTTGAGCAACGTTGGCGAGTGCATGCGGCCACTGCAGCGTCAATACACTAGCATTCCAAATGCACGCAACACTTGGCTTTGTGAGCTGAAATGGTCATGTTGTCACGGTCGCCTGTAGTTCTTAGGACAAACGTACACGGATAAAGTTCCACCTGCAATTGCATATAAGCTACAGTGGGCTCCAAATGTCTGTGATCACACTCAAAAAAGGGAAGTCTGTTTGTTTAAACTTATTAAAATAAAGTTGTTTTTATATATATTTGAATGATGGATGAATGAAGTCATTACATTTTCAATAAAAATTTAAAACGGGATCATCTCACAGAACGGGGCAGGTGGAATTGGGTTAAAAACAGCAGTGTCTCCAGACTTTTTTTTTTTTTTTTTACAATTTTACTGTTCACGTCCGCGTTTTTTGAACGCGGATCTTGCGCGAGATGCTGCAAAAGTATGGAGGGCGAAACCGGCAAAAACAATAAATAAATAAATAAATAAAATATGCAAATAAATAAATAATGTATGTATAAATACACAAATTCTTGTTTAAATACATATAGAAATAATAAACATGTGATTAATTATTTACACGCAAAACAAAGCAAAAAGCTACTTACTGAAGTTAGGTGATTAATATGAACCACATTCAATTTTACTTTACCAAACATTTTTCTGTAAAGTAAAAATAAATACCTATAAATAAATCATAATTTAGAATAATAAAAAAAACATTTAACCCACAAATACAGGTACTTTTAGAGTAAAATGCTGCTAAAGTAGGTTTAAGCATAAGTGGAAAGGTGGTAAACAGTAATAGGATGTTCCCAAATGTCCTTCCTTTAAACATAACATTTGATTATTTTGTTTATTCTTTCCCCCCCCCAGTACTTTAAAGCAACTGTATGTAGTTTTGTGTATTTTTGAGACCCCCTTTGGAGCCCCTTCACTGTCTAAATATATGTATGCATATAAGTATGTACATGTAAATACATACAGTTGCAATACATACATAATCAACTTCAATGTAGTTTTGACTTGTACAGTTGTACAGGAAATCTGATTATAACCTAATTCAAATTTTAAGACAGAAAAGTTTAGGTGGATTTTTTTACAGTGTTTTTTTCTCTATTGTTTCAGTGATGTCACCTTGGTGCTTTGTGTCTGTACCATTGAATAGTGTCTACATATGTTTATTAGTCATGGCTCATTGAAAGGTTAATTTTGAGGAACTTTAATTCATCATGTGGCCTTCTATTTTACCACCTTCATTATTATAGTGAATGTATATTTTAAAGGGAAAAGCAGAGTGTAGTCGTTGAAGTACGTTGTTATATAACAATGTTAATAAAATAAATGATTATAAAGATACAGATGCACAATTAATTCTTCAATTCAACTTTACACTCAAATTTTTATGCTGGTATTACAATGCAGTTCTGACAGAGACAGAATACAGCATCCTAAAGTGTTAATGATTTATGCAAAATGGATGCCGAACATCTTTCAAAACCACCCACATCTGTTGAACTGATGTCCATGAGGGACATCCAAATGAGATTCATTCAGGCAAAGGTGGTTACTCAACACACCTACTACCAAAATAATATTTCAATATGACACAGTGGGTATTCTTTAAAGACCTGGCCATACATTGTTATAGATAACTACTACTTCCTTTCTTTTTTGGATGAATGTAGTTTTTAACCACCTGCATTTTACTCACTTTTTGCAAATGTTAGTCACATCAGTTAATTATACAGCCAACAGCATAATTAGACCCTACTCCGGTCTCATGGAGAGTATAGTAAAAGCTTTCCATGAGAGTTTGCAGCTTGGGTAAGACAGCAGCCTCCAATTCAAGCTAATACTAATAAATACTAAAGCAGTTAAGAAATGAGAGTTTCTATATGAAGAATGTTGATTCGCTTTCAGGCTCATTTCCTGAGCTGCATGCTTTCTCTTATGAAAAGTTATTGTTACTCTAGTTAACGAAATAATACAAATCAAAGTTATGAAAGTTCTCCGCCGTACATGGTATAATGGCTGTCAGATGATTTTGTTCACACAGCAAATCCTCATCGCAGGCAAATTATGCTCGGCAAACAATTTGAGTTCATCGCTGGCGGAGCGTCTTGTTTGAGGATGGTAAATTGGAGAAATTCTCATCTCGTTTTATTTGCACATACAGCCTTCTATGAGAAAACAAAGTCAAGTGTTTGAAAATGAGCTTTTGTTGAATCTTTCTCCGCATGTTGATGTAAAACTTATTGTAATTTGCCCTTTCATATTTCACTTGCATTATTCATGAGTCTATCAGAGGACTCTATAAAACTGTTTACTTTTGCTAATGATCAGGAGACGGTGTTGTTCCTTCCAAAATCTCCTCCTGCTTGTTTTCCTATCTGTTCAGTTCACTCTTGTACACTTACATACTAATAAGGCAAAGTTTGAGTGCTCCCGGTCTGTATTTCGCTTGTGAATACATGCTTGTGGTGTTTTTTGAGAGTAGGTGTTATTGCGGTCTAGTGTTAATGAGCTGCTGAGCACCTGAGCTTCCCACACCACCTCACGATCGCATTAATCTCACTTGCCCTCCTTGATCTTTTCTCGCTCACGCATTCTCCTTTCCATGTGACTTGGCATGGTGTCTTCTCTCTCTCTTATTCATTATTGCTTTACTCAAGAGTTCAGTTGCTCAGCAACACCTGCTGGTGGCTTTAAAATTTGTAGGTTTCTGAGTAATTTTGTTTTACTAAAAAGCTAAAAGGCACAGTTTTGTCCGACGGGTCATCTCGATTATCTATACTGTTTTCCAGTCCAGGGTCAGAATTCATCTTGTGTGTCATTCTTTTAAAGAGTAGTTCACCCAAAAATGGAAATTAACTGAAAATCAGGCCGTCCAAGATGTAGATGGGTATGTTTCTTCATCAGAACAGGTATGGAGAAATGTAACATTATATCACTTTCTCACCAATGGATCCTCTGCAGTGAATGGGTGCCGTCAGAGCAAGAGTCCAAACAGCTGATGAAAACATCACAAGAAATCCAGTCCATCAATTAACATCTTGTGAAGTGAAAAAATGTGTGTTTAGAGCTATTTTGGACAGTTTTCACTTGTAAACAGTGCATATTTCTCTCCTGATTTCAGAATAGACAACTTTTTCACTGGAAAAAAAAAGCAATATTATGGATAGAGGACTCGTATTTTAGCTGGAAGCAATGGATTAAAGTTAAAACATTTTAATGATGGATTTGCTTACATTTCATACATACAGCTTTTTACTTCACAAGACGTTAATTGATTGATTACTTGTGGATTATTGTGATGTTTTTATCAGCTATTTGGACCCTCATTCTGACGGCACCCATTCACTGCAGAGGATCCATTGGTGAGCAAGTGATGTAACGCTAAATTTCTCCAAATCTGATGAAGAAACAAACTCATCTACAACTTGGATGACCTGAGGATGAGTACATTTTCAGCAAATTTTCATTTCTGGGTGAACTGTTCTTTAATGTAGACATACACTTTTAAATATAAAAAAATATATACAGTGTATCAAATTTTTTGTACATGTAAAGGACTTTGATGTCTAATTACCACAGGTTTCTGCAAGAAAAATCTAATGCGGAACAAACAAGGAACATTGTTTTCCCCTGGCTGAGTCATTCTCCAGTAACAGGCCACAATTTAGCAGTACACTGGCTCCTGGAAAAATAACAACTATGCTAACAGCTTTGTCCAATACACTAGATGTTCTTAAAGGGATAGTTCATCCAAAAATAAAAATTTGATGTTTATCTGCTTACCCTCAGGGCATCCAAGATGTAGGTGACTTTGTTTTTTTCAGTAGAACACAAATTATGATTTTTAAGTCCAACTGTTGCAGTCTATCAGTCGTATAATGCATGGCAATGGTAACAAAATCTATGGGAGTAAAAAAGACATGCACAGACAAATCCAAATTAAACCCTGCGGCTCGTGACGACACATTGATGTCCTAAGACACGAAATGATCGGTTTGTGCCAGAAACCGAACAGTATTTATATAATTTTTTACCTCTAGTGCACCACTATGTCCAACTGTCTTTGGGCGCGCGCACGGCTTCCGGTGTACGCGCTCTGGCGTAGTTTACGTTAAAGGGTGTGTTGATATCCAGCCGAAGAGCAATCACCTAAAATCACCACTCCCGAATGAGTTCGCGCGAGAGAACGTAATCTTTTAGTTTTAAGTCGGTTTGAACAATCCGGATAAGCGCAAGTAAGTACCATTTTGATTAGCCGTCGTACCTACAATGACTGTGCACTGTGTAAACAATGAGTGACATATATGCGCGAGAGATCACTTCCGGCGCTTGCGCAAACTACGCCAGAGTGTGTACACACCTCACGCACCGGAAGCCATGCACGCGCCCAAAGACAGTTGGACATAGTGGTGTATTAGAGGTAAAAAATGATATAAATACTGTTCGGTTTCTGGCACAAACCGATCGTTTCGTGTCTTAGGACATCAATGTGTCATCACGAGCCGCAGGGTTTAATTTGGATTTGTCTGTGCATGTTTTTTTTACTCCCATAGATTTTGTTACCATTGCCATGCATTATACGACTGATAGACTGCAACGGCTGGAGTTAAAAATCATCAAATGTGTTCTACTGAAGAAACAAAGTCACCTACATCTTGGATGCCCTGGCGGTAAGCAGATAAACATAAAATTTTCATTTTTGGGTGAACTATCCCTTTAAGTTCGGTTTACTTCAGATGTTTAGGTTAACTACCGCATCCACCTGAGAGTTCATATAACACAGCCTAATCGAGTAAAACAAATGTTATGTGCTGCACTAGTGGCTCTTGAAAATTAATAAACTAAACTTTATTAAACCACAGAAGCTCAAGTGTACTGGTACTACACTAATTACCGCAGCGAGTCACAGGAGGAACCCAATGCAGCAAAAAAACAAATTTTCCTGCCTAAGCCGCTCTCCAGTGACAGAGCACAGGAAAGCAGTGTGTCCAGACAGAAATGATTACCTGAAATGGTAATTTTGCACCAGCACTTCTAAAATTATTATGGATTTTAAATGCAAGTTTGTTAGTAGTTGATTTTGGTATTGATTTTTTTCCAGTCATGCAGGTTTAATTTAGGTTTATCACTGTTTAACATCTTAAAAAATATGACTGGAAGAGAGAGAAATGACACTGGAGAAATAGGATGGGTGGTTTCAGTATTTGAGATATTAATAGAGTGCAGTATTTAATTGCGTGTGTATTTATTAGTGGCATTGCATAGAGATATAATCTTATGCAGTCACAGCTATCTGCAGGAGCACATACTGATTCAAAACAATGATACAAACCCCAAGAAATGCAGAAAACAAAAGCAGCTACTTTCACTCTCATAAATCACTGAAAACCTCTTTTCCATTACAGCTGAACAAATAACATATCCGTATTACAAAACACCTGAAGCGCCGGGAGGCTTCTGCAACAGTCGATGTTCTATGATAATCAAATTTTAGCTTTATCACAACACTCAGCTTTGTTGAGGGGAAGAGCGACAGTATTCGAAAAAGTGAGAGACAAAGAGAAAATGCGGATAGAATGGAGAGAAGGGAGTTCAAGGTGTGAGGTGTGTAATTTTCGCTTCATTAATACTGTATATTCAATTTGTGAGATTTGGAATAGTGAATCCCAAATCATAATATTTTGAAAGCAGTATGCCTCATATTTCAGGTGGATTCTCTAAGCATGTAAAAAAAAATCTTTTATTTTTTATTTTTTTAAAGTCTGTTAACGGAGAGCAATAGTACTCAAATAATTGATTTATTCATTTGGACATAAACTATTTTACATTTTACAGTGGTTAACAGACAAAGTGCTTGTCATTTGACACTTGAACTTGAAACTATAATACTGTTTAACTCCTACATACAGTATAAAACATATGTGGTATCAAGATTGTATTTTTATTATGTGGTAGTTTGTCCCATTACTACCATAATACATACTCCAGCCTACATACTTTCCATTCACCAGCGAAGTACATAATTGTAGTGCATAGTAGCAGTAAGCGAATTATGATGCAGTCAGTGAGCTGTTAAACTGATTTCCACTGTGTCTCCTTTTCTCTTTCTCTCTCTCTCTCACCTCTGCAGAAAATGAATAACGACAGTTTATTCCAACACAGAGTTTGGTCAGCCCGTCCCATGATGCACATCTCAATCATCCCCGTCATTATCCTGTGCTGATTAGTTTAAACAAAGTGTCGACGGAGCGCATCAGGGAGAAACGGCTCTCAGGGGTACTTTTCGTTTAAACCCCCAGTATGGTGCAATGCATCCAAATGCCTCCTTACATCACTGTCTGCCTGCAGGGATGAGGAAGACATGGTTGATCTTCCTCACACCCTGTGTTGAATTCTACAGGCTCTCCTGTGCGCCTGCTTCACAGATCCCTGTTAAAACTTAAATGGCTGAAGGAGTGATCTGTCTCACGGCCCATCAGACCGAGGCATCCTGTTTCTGTTGTTGAGGTGCTGCTTCATGCTTGCACGAGGGATTCGACGAATCCCTTTGTTCCCAATTTCCTCCTTCCTGTTTTTTTCTCCCCCCCCCCCCTCTACTCTCGCCCCCAGTGGAATCAGAGTTCTTCTCATACAATCACTGATTTTCAGGAAGGCTTATTTTAAAAAGTTGTTCTTTCATTTGCCCTCCCTCTGGGCTCAGAGTCTGACTTTCTGTAACTGATCCAGAGAGGTCACATTTGATCTTACATAAAGACAGACAGAGCAATGTTTTAAGAAAGTTTTCTAGAGTTCAGAACTTTCTGAGTCATACTGTAAATGTCCTTCATTGCACAAAACCCACCTGACTACTTGTTTTAGAGCAGGATTGGCAGCTAATCGTATATTGGAGTCAGTCTGTCTATAAGGACTCAGTTTGATCAAATGGATTCTGACCATAGGACTAGACACAGCCGGACTCTGAAGAACTTACGTTTTCTGAGTAGAATTGATTGCAATTTAAGTTAATCTACTGCCAGAGTGTACTGTAGGTTTCCAGACTGCTGTACAGGCCATCCAATATAGAGATAAATATCATTTTCTGAAATAATTTGAAGAAACGGATTTTATTGTGTATTGTAAACAGTGTTTATGAGTTACTTATTTCATTTGAGTCCATTAAATAAAAATATTTGCTAATATAATTTTTTTTTTATCTCAAAACTAGTGATGAGCGGTTTTGAAATACTGCTTTGTAAAGCTTTGGAACCTTCTTTGGTTCAAACTAATGGTCATGATTTCAGTAAACAAGAATTCATTGTCATAACGGTTTTGAAACATTTTGAAATTTGTATGGTTATGACCAGCAAGGGCCACTTGAAACTTCAAATAGAGCAACATACAGTGTGCATTTAGGTTTTAATATTAAAAACAGAACATTAAAAACTCCCCATATATATCTTGTGCAAAAAAACAACAACACTTAATTGTACTCTTTTTAGCTCTCCTTATACAGTCCAAATTAAAATATGTGCAAGAAATATGCTGCATTAGCTCTTTTTACTTTTTTTTGTTGTTTTTATTGGCATTTTCGATCGTCTTCTTCAACTAGGACTTAACAAGCAACTGTGAGTGTCTGGTGGACACACCAATTAGTGCAGTTAATTCCAGACACGTGCGGACGATACACATGTGCACAAGGTTGGAAAATTGGACTGTACATGCACAGTCCAGCAAACACTGCTAATAATGAAATGTACATTATTTACTTTGTTTTGTGTTTTTGAGCAAGATGCCTGATGGTGAAATTTACATTATTTATATTATTTTGTGTGTTTTTGAGCACGATGCCTGATGATGAAATTTAAATTATGTGTTTTTGAGCAAGATGAAAATAGGGGGTATTTGTTAATGTTTAATATTCTGTTATTTGGGCATGTTGGGGGCTACTATTTTGCTGAAGAGTGCTTTACAGTGCTTTGAAGTGCTTAGGATGAGGATCATTTTCAAACCGATGGGACCAGATTGTTTATACCCTGGTGCCAAATAGGCCATTCCAGGATGATACAAGTTTTAATTTTAGGAGAAGATCCACCAATATGTTCTTTCTGTCAAAACCCCTTATCCATGATGCATGATTTATTAGATTGTGCTGGATAAACTTTTTTTTTTACTAAGTAAGAATTTTTACAAAGTTAAACCAAATTTTTTTTTACAAAGTTAAGCCAAATAGTTTAAGAGTTTCTAGCAAAAATAGATATAAAAAAACAGATATAGTTTAACTATAAACTTTCTCACCAGAAAAACAGAAGCCACAGAAGCTTTGGTTTGATACCGAAATTGTTTTACTGTTTTACATGTTGCTACTCAGTTGGTTATTGCAAATATCATTGTAATGCCCATTCACCTTTTCTTGCATTACCTGCCAGAAGCAAACATTATTTATAGAAAAAGGCGAAAAAATATCATTGTTAGCTATAAAACATATAGGGAAAAAAGGGTTTGAGCGTTGTCCTCTTATTATAAATACAAAGGTTTCCTCAAGCTGTTTTTTCTTCTTCTTCTGAAGCCGTAATAACACTCTAAAATTGAAACTAACAAACGAAATCTCAGCTTTAGAGTGAAATCTAATTATACACAGCAAATCACTTTGCATGCATTCTTAAATATAATTTGTTTTTCCACTCTTTGTGCTACAACATCTCAGAATGTAAGACGCTAATTCATATCAGACCTGAGGCAACTTCAGCATAAAACATTTAATGAAATATGCTAAGCGGAGTGACTCTAGCCTGGGGAGTAACATAAAATCCATATAATCCTGTTACTTTTCCATGTTGTCAGCTCCTGTCAAAGTACAAAATGCATTCCTCATATGGGAAATAACAAAGTTTAATTGACTAACTATATGCATGTGGTCTGAGTGTTGGAGTCACAGGAGCTGTCATTGCCAGACTGCTGGAAACACAAAGCCACGCCAGGCACTATAGCCGCCATTGTTTCCATAGTTTCCAACTTGCTGTGGAAAGGCAAAGAAAGCTTCTGCCCAACAAATGAACATATGGTAGCAGATGAAGCCTGTTAGAGCCAAACAAATGAGGTTCCTTCCACAACTGATGAGTCTTCATACACAAGTCTGTTTATTAGAAACTTTATTGGAAATATGAATGGAATCTTGGGGTTGTGGGCTGTTTAAAAATATAAAAAGTAGTGATAGATGTTTTATTGAGTCAGTGTCTGTGTGAGTGTCTGTTGGTGGATATCTGATCCATTTATTAGTGCTGCTTTCTGAGGCTCATATTGAGCAATTAGACTGTAATGATTTTCCCTTGGCGACTGAGAAAACTGGCAAAAATCCCATAGACTTGCGCTGAAGGAGGGATCCAAATTATTTCTAGAGATAAGAGTACATAGAGAGTGGGCTCTTTTGACTTGTTTGACTCTTTCAACAATGACCTGAATAAACAGATATGAAATATGAAAATCTGAAATTATATAAAAATCTGTCTCAACTGTTTCACAGTTTGGGTATTGAGCTCACTGGCAGGTTGAAATATTAAAAAAAAAATGTATTGTTCAACTATCTATCTATCTATCTATCTATCTATCTATCTATCTATCTATCTATCTATCTATCTATCTATCTATCTATCTATCTATCTATCTATCTATCTGTCTGTCTGTCTGTCTGTCTGTCTGTCTGTCTGTCTGTCTGAAATGACAATTATTCACAATTACACCTTTTTTTATTGTCATTTAAAAATGCATGGTTAAATTTATACTAAATTCAACAAAGAAACATTCTATTTAAGATAAGATTAAGAGTTGAAAATACAGCACATAGTACAGTGAATTGAAGTGGTGAATCATTTTTATGAACCTATTCATTTACGTCTGATAAAATGAATAGAATTTTCCAGTGCTACTTGCAGTATGAGAGGGGGATGAATCGGTTTTCCCAGAGTTATACACTTGAGAGAGAGGACCATTTAGAACAAACTGATTCAATAGAATGAATCATTCTATGTAATTATGAGACCAAAAGGATCATTTAGGAGAATTGATTCAGACTTCCCAGTGCTAGATATGAGAGAACGTGAGAGAACAAACCAATTAATTAGAATGAATACGAGTAGCAAAGCCAAAGCACATTCATATCTTATAGTAAGTGCTAGCAATGACTGTGTGATAGGCTAATTGCCCCAGACTTCAAACCATTTAAATGTTTGTTTCTTCATTTTTTCGCACTGAAGTACACACAAATCCTTATCACCAACATCATCAATTAAATGTTGAATCAAATGGAGATGCACACTACAAATGGCAACCCAGGAGCCAACTGAATCAGAAAACAACAACAGCTCAATAGAGTGAAGAGGCAGAGAGTAGGCTAGATTTCCATCTCTAACTGAACACAAGCTACTTTTACTTTTAACAAATGATAGCTTGAATCCAAATCAAACTGTACACAATTTATATAATGAGCACTTATTAAAGCATGTGAGATCTTGTGTGTTCAAAATCATAGGCTGCATCCAAAATCGCATAATGCCTTACTATATTTTAGGTGAAAACAGTATGTGAAAAGAGCAGTATGTATTCACAGTATTCATAAAGCAGTAGCTGAAAAATCTCTGGATGACCTACTATTTCCAGTGAGATTCTGAAGTGTGCATCCAACAGACACTTTAAGAGGATTTGAGAAGCGATGCAAAACATTTTTTTTTCTTTTTTACCTATATGGAAGTTAATGGCTGCCATCAACTATTTGGTTAACCAACATTCTTCAAAATATAATTTTTTGTGTTCCACTCAACAGAAACTCAAGAAACTCATTCAACATGAGGATGAGAATGATGAAAAAAATTTAATTTGGGGATGAATTAACTTTCATACCAAAGACAATAACGATAAAGATATAGTTTTAAAAATCGTCTAAATGTAAAAGAATAGCAGTGTCCTCACCTCAACTATAACGATAATGGCACAGAGGAACGATGTCACTGGAATCATTTTCTTAAGGATGTTTTTTTTTCCCAGCTGATGAATGATAAAAACATTGACACTCAGAATCCATTCTGCTTTAAAAAGGAGTCTCATGATGCTGCTAAAAAGAACATGATTTTGTGTATTGGTTTAATGAAATGTGTTTTAAGGCGGTTTAAAGTTCAAAAAACACATTTATTTTCCACATACTGTACATTATTGTTGCTCCTCTATTCCCCGCCTTTCTGAAAACGCGTCGATTTTTACAAAGCTCATCGGTCTGAAAAAGCGAGGTGTGCTCTGATTGGCCAGCTACCATGCTTTGATTGGCTGAATTCCTCAAGTGTGTGAAGGAAATGTTACACCCCTACCATACTGTAATGCCCTGTCCGGCAACCACATGACGACCCTTGGCCGACTCTGCTTCGTCCACGGTGAAAGCCGATCCTCAGTGCGAAGTTGAAGTATTTCCTCAGCGACCAGCACCGATCAGCTCTAAGCATGACGAAGCGGATATCGTCCTCTTTTGGAAAGCCAAACAAAGTAGTTTCACTTTCACAACGAAGCACACAGCACCTTCACGACATGGTGGCGGCGGCAACAATACTACAGCGAGAATAAAAGTTACGCCTTCTTTCTTTGCGTGAACATTTGGGCGGCGTTATGCAAATCTTCCCAGATAGTGACGTAGGTATGTGGGGGCGTGTTAGAACGAGCCGTTTTAGGTAGGTGTGGCTGACTCTTAACTTTTATAAAGAATATCTCTTTGGATTTGAGACTTTAGTCTTTGCAACTTTACAGATCTTCTTTATGCACCAAGAGCTTGTAACACTTCAAAGAGAAAGGAAAAATTGAAATCGCATCATATGACCCCTTTAAAGAACTCGAGCATTTAAAGTGACAGACGACAGAACTGCAGCATGCTGATAACAAACAGAATATTATGCATTAGTGTGGACGATAATATGGTTACAGTTATCGTTTTTGGTATGAATGGACCTTTATGCTCAAAAGTGTGTACTTTCCCAACACGGAAAAGCACATCCTGTACTTTCCCTGCATAGTAAAAGTATACAAATTGACACAACCTATATCACTCCCATTATAATCAAGCTGCAAGCATTGTGACGTAGACAGCATTGTTGATTAAAATGGGAGCAATCTAGTTGTCACTTTGCTTGCTTGCAGTTTAGACACAGCGGTATACTAAAATTGAGGCTGTGGGAGTCATTCATACACAAACCCATAAAATATTCCAGACAGTCTGCGATACACAACTGATTGATTTTTTATTTTCAAAGTTGTTTGCCTCCTTTGACATAACTGTGTCTGGGATGTGTACTCATCAGTCATCTAATCTTTTTAACATGAGCAGGGAACTGCAGTCGGGCTGGAAGATGCCCTGTGATTGTCAGTGGTTAAAGCTGAGAAAGACTCTCCTGTGGCTGCTGTGGTTTGGTATTCACATAAATACCACATTAATGCACATTAACATAATTCACGTAAATGCTCGTCATCCTGTGCATTTGCAAACTATAATTCAGGTGAGGTCAATATAATTGTTTTTGGAAATGAGTTTGAGAAACACTATTCTGTTCTTCCTTGAAATTATATCATTTTATTTTTTGTTTCAAAAGTGAAAGTCCTTCACAATAGTCAGAAGACGGTAGAGTTTCAAACTGTTTTGTGCAATGTCTTGTGTATTTAAAATTGCATTTGACCCTATACACTTACTGTGCATGTTTAATCAGTGCACATTTATCAAAAGAAAAAAAAAATGTTTCTTTTTGAAACCTTTTATTGAAGTGAAATGATTACCTCCACCTCTAAAATGACTTCCGTTTTTAATTGACATCATCTCATTTATTTATTCATTTATTTATCTTAAATAAATTGTAAAATGTCAGCAAACTCCAATAAATAAATAAATAAATAAGAGGGTCAATGATGCAATGCTTTTTGTCCAATCTATTTATTCAAAAATACATAAAAAATGGAAATCTTGTACATTTTCTATAACGAGTATATTCAAATTAAATTACATAATACAATTAAATAATACAATTATTAAATTAAATTAAATTCGATATTTGAATGAATTTTTATGAATTAAACATTTATGGTATTTAAAAAAAACAAAAAAACTTTACCCTGAAACATAATTAAAACCTCAAAGATTTTGCCATTGTTTTTGGGCTTGTGCTTTATTCAGTGAAAATCCTTAAGTATGTCATTACACAAGGAAAATGGGTCGCATATGCTGTTTCATGTCGACTTAAAACCGTTTGTGTTTGTTGTGAAGTAATCAACTTCAAAAGAACAATTTTAGCTAATGACACTGAGCAGAGCTATGTTTAATTCTTAATACAGATAGCAGTAATTACTAAGCCATCTAAACACAGCCTTTCACGGTCATCAATAATTCAGCCAATCAATTCCAACAGCACTTGGATAGCAGCAGGCTTGGCAGAAGATTTATACCGATCTATGGAGCACGGCTCCCTCTCGCAATGTCAAATAACCGCTGGATTCTGGCTTAATGGCTTTGAGACGACGCAATAACACTTTCTCTCTGCTGCACATCACGTTAGATCTTTTTGTGCCGTTTCTTAATGTGAGTCTTAACTTCATCAGTCAGGCAGTCTAAAACTAGCCACTGATTCATCTTTAGACCGTTGATTTGGGTTTAATGTAACTTTAATGTTATGTATTGACTGCTGGCCGAGGCCCAGAAGTAAATTTTTCCTCTATTGGCGTCAAACCAACTTGGAATGTGGGGTTATTTTCTTCCGAATAGGATCCAAACCATCATAAGGTTCCTGGAACACTTGAAAAAAAAATTGACTTTCTGGGCGAGTGTAATTTTGTAAAGACTGATGCTGTATCAAATAAAAGTCAGCCCAAGAGGACATCCTTGAAACATCCATAAAACATCTTTTCACAGAATATTCTATGATGAGAGCCACTTTGCATTCAGAATCCTCCTACATGGGCTCTCAGTTCCCTGTCTTTTGATTCGTCCTTTGATCGTAGTTGTCAGGTGATACGCCTCCTCTCTTGGAGAACACAATCTTCTCACCTGTCCTTTGCGTGGCCAGCGCTCGCCCTGTCCCGCTGGTGCCACTGACCATCTTCTGAGGGCCACTAGCATTGAGCTGGATGAGGCTGGAGGTTTGAGCATTATTCGCCTCGACACTCTGCTGCATCACGTTACATTCCATGGCAGCAGGACCTGATTGAACTTATTCAAATGCTGGGGTGTCTTTGAAGAGGGTAGATGGGAAGCTTTGTAAGGCAGCCCAGTGGGGCTCTGGGTTGACAGTCTCTCAGGTCTCTGAGAGAGGGAGACCTCGCAGAGCGCCTCGGGCCCTGTTCAGCATCGCTTTTCTTCTTTCTCTGATCACCTCGCCTCTTGTCTCAGCTCTACCCTTGATGTCCGTGCGCGCTATGAAAGACAAACAAGTGATGAGGGCTCACTTTCTGCCAGATTCACGTCACTGTCAGCATCTTTCTTACATTTCGAACTTGGTATCCTTGAGTACTCAAAGTAGTTGAGATGAGAGAGTGCGGACACCATGTTGCAGAGACATCAACTTTGGAAAAGACAACTTTGAAACAAGGGAAGATCCCTTGGTTCAAGAGAGTTTGAATAGAACTTCCAAAAGAAAAAAGAAAAACAAGAATCATTAATAACTAAGAAAAAATGTGTTGAATCATTCATTAATTCATTCATCAAAACACAAAAATATGCAAAAAATAAATAAAAAGTTCAAAAGTGACATATATGCAAGCAAATATGTACATAATAACATGTATGGTGCGAAGTGTGAAGTGAAAAAAAAGAGACAGACATTCTCCAGGGCAGTGTTATTTTAATATTATATACGTTACATATACACATTGTATTTTGGCTAAATAGACGTTTTAGTAATTTGTTTTGTTCTATTTGACGATTTTAGTAGTTTACAAAAAAGTCTGTATGTTTTTTTTATTTTATTTTCAATGTTTGTTTTAGCTGAGCAAGTTTTTATAATTTCAGTTTATTTATGTAATGGTACTAAAATGTTTTTTTTTGTTGTTATAGTGTTATTTTATATCATATACAGTACATATACATTATATTTTGACTCCGTTTTATTTATTTCCATTTAAGTTTGAGTCATTTTGTTGTGTATATTTTTGGCATTTTTAGTAGTTTTAGTTTTTTTATGTCTGCATGTTTTTATTAATTTTTATTTCAATGTTTTAGCTGAAGCACTTTTTTGTTAAATATTTCAGTTAAAGTTAAAGTAGGCTATTTTATTTAATGTAAACTAAAATTTGTTTTTTTTAATGGTTTTAATTTTTAGTTTTAGTAACTATAATAACCCTCTTTAGTGTTTGTCACAGAATGAACCAGTTTAAATTTAGGGTGAGTTAATCAGTTAATTTAGAAAGATGTATCATATTTACATTTATGCATTTTAGAGCTTTTATCCAAAGCGACGTACATTGCATTCAAGTCTGGTATATATTTTACATCACATTCCTCTTTACATTTATAAGTTCAACTACAATTTTTCTTTATTCATTTATTGTTTGTTTGTTTAAAACTGGAACTATTTAAAACATGTTTTTAAAAACGTGCACAAAGCACCAAGTGAACCAAGACCGTTATTGCCTCAAAAATAATAGGTGCAGGACACCATCGGACACAGCCATGCACACACACGTACTAAGTTGTACACAAAAGCTGTGATTACAGTGTAGTTCAAAGATCAGATGCTGTCTTTGGATCTTAATGACACTTCTGAGCAGTAACGGCTCATTAGTCGATGCCTCTGCCATAATGAACACTTTTCCACCCATTAAACTCATTCGTTGTCCACATGAGAACACGAGGCAGGTGAAGGAGATTAGCAAGTCCCCCACTAAACGAAAACCATTGGCTGGTCTCCCCACTCCTCCCACGCACACTCGCAGTCTCAGAGAATTAGCTGCCCTGACCCTTAACAGCCTCAAATCACACGATCAAGAAACAGCAGACCAGTTGCGCTTGTGTCTAGATGTTACAGCAGACTCATCAGAATTTGGCAATTTTTTTATTTTGAGCATTGAGGTTACATCGATCCGGTACATTTACACTGAATATATATATATATATATATATATATATATAATATTATATATATATATATATATATATATTATCTATATATATATAGTGTGTTGTGTGTGTGTGTGAGTGTGTGTGTGTGTGTGTATATATATATAAATATGTGTAATTATTAGTCTGTCAAACGAATAATCACATCCAAAATAAAAGTTTTGTTTACAAAATGTGTATACTGTGCATATTTATTATGTATATAAATACACACACATACATGTACATATGAAATATTTACATGATATACATTTTTATATTATATATATATTATATATTATATATATATATATATATAATATATGATATATTATATATATATATAGATTATTGATATATATATTAATGATAAAACATAATAAGTTTTTCTGAAAGAAAGACAGAAGCGTTTGTATTCCGCATACATAATAAATATACACAGTACGCACTCATATATTATGTAAACAAAAACTTTTATTTTGGATGGGATTAATCGCGATTAATCTTTTGACAGCACTAATATATATATACATATATATACACATATATATATATATATATATAGATATATACATACACACACACACACACACACACCACACACACAACATTATATATAATCTATATATATATATATATATATGCTATGAATATAATTATAAATATTATTGGCTTTTCAGTATATAGATATATATAGTATATAATTATTTATATATATATAAAGTATAATCTTATCTATTATATACAGTATATATTATAACGCTTTATTGGCTTTTCAGTTTTTACATTTAATTTGCCATCTTCAAATGTCTTTAGACAGTGAAACAATTTTCAGTTTCAGACAGACTGTCAGTATGCATTAGTGTTGGAAATTTTTCAGTGACTCTTTCTGCAAGTTACATCTCACTGAGTGAATCATTTGAATCCGTCATTCAACCGATTCATTCAAAAATGTAGAAACAAGTGACTGGCTGTTTCTCAATTGGCATTCCTAAGCAATCTTGCATCCTTGTGTTTTCATACTACGTCGTCATCAACTGCTGAAAATCAGTTTCAGTGTCCGGATGTGTTGTTGATATCGAGAATGCATCGAATGTAGACTTAAGAGAATCAAACCATTAGAAATCCCAGAAGACGCTGCGGGCGAAAGCCTGTACGCTTTAAACTTCTGGTTCTAAGTAAACATTTCTTTGCGTAATTTTGTGATAATGACCTGAAGAAAGCTTGTAGTATTTTTACTGACATATTTAAAAAATCTTAACATTGACAAAGCATAGGTAACAAATACACATGATAAAGAGATATAAATAATATGAAAATAATGTCTATACATAATAATAAGAAAGTAAATGTTTTAATAGGCTATGACATGTGTTTGTGATGGTATGTTGTATCTATTGTACTTTTGGCCACTTCTTACAATGTGCTCTGACGTTCAGTTCAGCAACAAGATCACAGCACATCTCAATTCTCACAAAGATGCATTCTGTGTCCTTAGGTCCTTCCGAGTTCGTTCTTCCAAGGTAGCCTGGCAGTATCAATGGTCTCCATGAGAATACAAGTCTGTTCTTTGCATTCTTAGCTTGCTGAGAAACAGCCAGTTTTTATAAATGAGTCATTGAATCATTCATTCAACCAATTATTAAAACACTGTATTATTCAATGCTGCAATTGTTCTGCTGAGACTTTTGTTTGAAACTATTTTTGTTGGTGGATCAAAACAAAGTAATGGCAATATTGTGTTTAAAATTGAAGTTTCTAAATCGACTAAATCCACTCTGTAAGAAAGTAGTCCAGTAGTAGATACTGATTTGGTGATCACGTTGTTACCAAACATCTGTAGCAAAAATGACATGATATCAGATTTTGAACAAGACAAAACAAGCTTTTGTTGGACTTTTGACTCAAAACCTCATGGTTACAGATTTGTGCGACAACTAGCCCTGGTCACTTTTACAATAGTAATAGTCTAGTTTTCATTCTGCACTGATATGAAATCATGCTTGGATTGTTTGTCAAATTGCCTGTGAATTCTGATACCCTCAACTATAAAGGGATTTTTATATTGCAGTGTCAGGCCTGTAAAGGCGTGAGACAGCAATAAAGCCCAACCACCATTATATACAGAGAGCTTATGTCTCTCACAGTGTCGAGATGTTAGTGGCCATGAAGTTCTGAAGGTTATGTGTACAATTACATCTGCCCACCAGGCGTTAAATGCTCATTTCTGTAAATGGCTGCAAATCCATACACCACCTGCTGTACTTCCCATCATAATCAGTGTAGCTTTTACAACACCTCTCCGCTTGTGCATTTTTCTAATAGCCAGACTTAATTACCTGCATAGAGCTTCATACCCTCATTGCAGTAGTTATGAAACATCCTAATTATGCTGAATTTCTTGTTAAGTTCGCTTTAGAGTCCTTTTAATGCACGGCTACCTTTTAGCTTAGCAATTCAGAATATCTGCTGCTCTTCTTTCAGCTTTTCTCTTTGAGGGTTGCCTTGACTGACAGCGACGGAAACTCTCCTGCTTTTTATTTTTTAAAATGGGTGGCTGTTTTATGATTTGAGGCTTAGCGTTCCTTTTGAGGGAATTATGGGCTGGCAGTTACGTGGCATCTCTCTGTACCCATGCAGCTTGAATATTCAAAGTTAATGCCATTGGCCAGCCTGTTTGATCTTTGTTCATCTGCCTTTGAGGAGACGGAGAAGAGACAGGCAGGTCCCATGCAGCCCCTGAAGAGAGAAGCGTGGGTGTTTTTTCCCCCATTCCACAATAATGCTGCAAAGACAGCACATGCAGATAATTAATTGAACGTTTTCATTGTTGGACAACTCAGGTAATTACTGTTGAAGTGATGAGACAAAACACAGGCAAACACCTCTGTTATGGTATATCTTTTGGAACGAATAAGACAAACTACATCTTTCAAGTGTCCATGTATCCAGCAGAGCAATGCAGGTGATGGGGGGTAGGGTTTATAGTCACATCTTCCTGTGATTGGATGATACATGTGTCAATCAAACAGTAGTGATCTGCTGAATCTTAGAAGGGTGTTTCCAACCAATCACTGTCTGCTTTGATTTCGACGTAAAGTCACATTTATAGCTTAGTCTCAGCCAAAAATCACTTTTGGCTTATTTTTCAGAGATTTGTTAACTTAAGACTTAATCATTCAGTGCAAGCCCATTTCTGCTACAGAATAAAATAGTTTTTAACTGTAATTGTGCCTTTTTTCTTGCATTTCTATTTTTATATCTCCCAATTCAGACTTTGTTTTTTGCATCTGAGGAAAGTGCTGCGAAAAGTAGTTTTTTTCTAAGTATATATTTTACAGGTATAATTAGTTTAGAAGTGTGAGATATAACTATAACTTATCATTTTTATTCAGTGGATGTGCTTTGTGACAAAGTAAGATTTGGATCCTAGTAAAGTAAAAGTTTATTAATTTTAAAATACTTTGATAAAGTGCAGTCAGATAACTGAAAAATGTATTACCATTAAAAAAAATATGTCAAGTGAGCAACCAGTTTGTTAAGGGTCCCCCCCCCAAATGCTGTCTTTTCTTGGGCGGAAAAAAGCATTTTTATTGTTTGTCTTGGTTATGTGCTTGGGATGTACAATGTCTAACCACCAGAAACAATAATACAGAGAAGGAACGGCTTCCTGGAAGCTCCACTAAGAGAGCGTGAACTGATTTTTAAGCTTTAAACATGGATATTTGCTTTGGCTCTTACGCTGTTTAAGAACAAAAACACACTCCCACAGGCACATGGTCTTTTATGCATTTTCTGCTTTAGGTTTGTGAAGTTGACTAAGCACATATTTTGAGAAAACCATTTCACTTTTATTTTGACTATAAAGAGGTTATCAGTCTTTGATTAGGCAACCAACCTCCCAGACAAGTTTTGAGAGTGAATTTGCTCAATTATAACACCTCTCCCCTTAATGTATGTTATGTTTTTAAGTCACAGTTACCAAACGTAACACCGTACCTCATATATTTAACTAATTTGAATCCCTGTCATGCAGAAAAGTTCTTGAGATGCTGCTCAAATGGAGTTCATCCAGAGAGAGTCAAATCCTTTGAAAATCTTTTTAAATGCTAAGCAGAGAATGCCTGCCACAAAGGCTCATGGTGAAATGGCAAACTCAAAGTCTTTGCCTAAAGAAAAATATAAAATTGGCATTCCTTTCAAAGCTTGAATAGAGATGTCCAATAATAATGCAGAGAATTCATTGCTGATCTAACTGGTGAGGATACACAGACATCAAACAGCGGATAGAGAGAGGTCTTATTCTTAAATGGAGATGGGGCTTTCATATTAAACGCAGTGCCTAATGAGACCATGTGTAGGTACCATCAGTTTGGGTAGCTTCCAGCACTCGATTAGGAAAGGAGCCAGAGGGACCTGTATGAAATGCGTATGAAAGTTTTTCTAAAGTAAACACGCTGTTCTCATCCTGTTCAGACATCCCAGATGACCTGCTAATGAGCTGTAATGCATGATAAATGATATGAGGAAGTAATTAATTATACAACGTGTTATGCATGAGTTAGCAAAAGCATATATTTGAACAATGCCCCCCCCCCTCCCCCCCCCCCCCCCCTCAATTTTGGGTATTACACGCTCATATTGGCACTAAAATGGCATTCTTTCAAAGCTGAAGGTATCTGCCAGATGCCATTTGTAATTTTAAAACCTTTAAAATCACACAATGCACATACCAACGGACAATAAAACGGTTTCTGACTTGACGAAGCAAAAAACAATCCACAATTCAGTTTCATGGTTGGTTGGAATCCAGTTTTTAATAATGAAATGAACCATAAAAAGCACATTTAGAACAATTTCTCATTTTAGTTACAAAAATGGGTCACCGAAAAGGCCTTAGCATTGCATTCACAAAAGGTTTCGAACAAAAAGAGGCCTAACAGATATGTATTTTTCCCATTAAAAAAAAAATAACCCCACCCAAAATATATAAACTTAACTGTATAACCAAGTTATATACAGGGCACACCATACTTGCATCGGTATGGTTATTTTCAAGATAGTTTGAGGTATGCGACCGATCTACAACTGAGAAAAAAACAAATAACAAACAAAAATTAAATTAAAGTGAATGAATGGCAAGATTACTTAAATCAAGCACAGGAGACAACATTAGTTGCGTTGCATGTGCTGTTGAATCTTCCTCAAGGTGTTCAGTGGGCCAAACTGCGAGCGACTTTGGGATGGTCAATATATACAAAGGACTTACATTACAATTAATAATAGGGAACAGTTTGAATGCCGTATTTTATTTGCTTAATAATAAGTACACAGTATTCATCCACAAGATATCATTATTTAATTCTTTATTTATTCAGTTCTATAACTTATAAACCTTCGTGAGGGATTTGGAAATTAAGAGCCAGATGCAATTGTGATACACATGCAAGTTTTGAAAGTGGATTCAGAGGCAACAATAATGTACAAAATAATAATTACAGTTTTATTAAAATACATCCTCTTTCTCATAGCACCTCTTTTTTGTATTTTGAACAAGCACCATTGTTGTCATCTTTTTTTCTTTTAATTTATTTTTTCTTTTTTGCGCTGCACCGATAGACTCCGGATGAGAGGTCCTCCCTTTCTCCGTCTCGTGGACCTCCCAGGTTCACCGATTCCCTTGGCTTGACGTTGTCCTTCACCTTTTCATTCCATAGCAGGTTTCATGTGATCCTTGCCCTACAAGGGCAACAAGTATTTTCCTGGGTAATACATACATACAAGGTAAGACGTGTTCGCTACCCCATTTTTTTTATTCAAAACTTGCATGTGGCAGGAACAGGGGCTTGATGGTTTGATGAGATCAAGAAAAAAAGTCTTGACTCATGCGCTAACCCGTCCTACCCTGCCAAGTTATTGGTATTTTTTTCTTCGTCTGTGTTTTTTAGCCAAGGAAGCAGACTGGACCAACTTCGAATCCAAATTTCTGGTTAGGATCCCCAAAGTCAGTGAACATCACATCGATGATCGGAACCTGATCGATCTTGGGAGTGTTAATCTCCAGTACCGTCTTTCCGTAGCCCTTCCTCATCTACAGGACGAGAGAAGGACAGTCAGAAATGTGCGTTGCATATTTAAATGACACATATTTCAATCTATGATGGAAGACTTACTGCACAGCCGTCTGACAGGGCCTTGATGAAGGGGTTGTTGTCATATGACATCTCCTCATCATTGGAGCCGAGGAAGCGTAGTGCCCTATCGTAGCTGTCCGTAGTGGCGTCGTGCCAGGCGACAGACTGGTGGCAGTTGTAGGTCAGGTTTTGCCTGGCGGAGGCTGTCAGTAGTTTGAGGAAGGTCATCTGGACCATGTTTATCGAGTTGCCTTCTGCGTCAACGTATGAAAGCTTGAGGGTGAAAACAAAAACGATAGAAAGTTTTGCACAATTCGGCAGCAGTATTTTCACTTGGCACATCAAATATGTTTTTGTATAAACGTTTTAATATATCTAATCTATATTAATCTATAGTCTATATAATATCTATATATTATATTATAGTATATATATATATATATATATTATTATATCTATATATATATATATATTATGGTGGAACAGTTAAAGTAGTAGTAGCAGTAGTAGTAGTAATAATAATAATAATAATAATGTTAATTATTTATTATTTTTATTCAGCACTAATTATTCTTTACATCAAAATAAGGTTTAAGGTTTTAAATCTGCAATAATAGCTGGCCATATACAACAATTTTAAAAAGAGGAACATATGTATATAGAGAAGATATTTATAAGTTATAATACAGTAAGTTATTAAAATAGCTATTATTTTCCCTTTTAAATATTTTACATTTTATTTAATAAGGACAGTTTTAATTTTCTTGATTTAATCAAAACCAAGGGGGCTGTAGTTTACTATCCCTCTTTTTTTTTTTTTTTTTTCAATGCAATGTAATAAAGAACATAAAATAATTAGTGCTGTCAAATGATTAATTGTGATTAATCGCATCCAAAATGAAAGTTTTTGCTTACATAATATATGTATGTATACTGTGTATATTTATTATGTATATATAATACACACACATGCATGTATATATTTCAGGAAAATATGTTATGTTTATATATTAAATATAATATAAATTATATGAATATAAATATAGAATGAAAATGCATGTAAATATTTTCAAAATATATACTGTATGTGTGTGAATTTATATATGCACAACACACACATTCTATTATGCAAAAAAAAAAACTTTTAGTTTGGATGCAATTAATCACGATTAATCATTTGACAGCACTAAATATAATATAATATAATATAATATCATTTTTGTCTAGGCTTATCTTTTTGTGTTAATAAGTTGCCATTTTATTCATAATCATTTCTTATAAGATGAGGAAAAAATCATTAGGTATTAACGTTAAAGCAAGTCACTGGTTTTCAATGGCAAATTTGGAACTCTGAATAATAGAAAAAAGACACCAATACATTGATTTAAAACTGGTAAAGTTGGAACTCTGAATAATAGAAAAACCATTTCTTCTGACAAAGTAGAAAACAGTTGCAAACAGACACCAGAAACATAACGCCAGCATGTTTCACAGAGGTGCAGCGGCCCCTTTATAACTCTCAACTGCATCAAATATAAATGCGGTGAGTATGTGTGTTTGTGGGTGTGCTCGGCTTGTTGATGGATCCAGGGCTGCAGTGACAGCATCTTTTAAAAGCTGTGCTCTTACGGTGTCTGTCCATTGGTTGAGTAAAGAAAAAAGACCAAGCAGACCACTCAGGTCCTTTAAGTTTTCGAAGGACAAGATGGTGTTTTTCATAAAGGAGAAGATGAAAGAAGAACGAGAGAGTGCACTTACTATTTTGCCACGCTTAAATTCACTGAACCAGGAGCCAGGAACCTCTTTGGGCCATGAAGATATTCTCACCTTAAAGACGACACAAAGATAAATGTGAAAAAAAAAACATAATGGCAAAAGACCAGCTGTGCGCATAGTTTAAAATGAACAGCAAATTTACTTTAGCAGAAAATGAAATAAAATTAAACCCAGCTATTTTTCATACAGCATCTGGTCCAACAATTGGAATGAAATGAAAAACCATCTCACTGAAATATACGGCTTTGTTTAACAAAGCATGAGAAAAGCAGATTATTTTAATGTTGAGAATGAGGTTTCCACTCAAATTTGATCTTATAAAAAAAAGTCATGATTTTTCGCATTTGAAGATAACTAGCTGTTGCAAAGACAAAACATTTAAACTAATGCAAAAAAAAAATTATGTTGTATGAGTGCATATTTACGTTTTAAATGAATCTCCCAAAATCTCTCAAAAACATATCTAGATCATATTTCACTCCATAGACAATATATATATCGCCGTATACTAACGCCACAGTTCTAGACTAGTTCACTCCTTCTTTATTACTAGTTTTAACGTGAAATATACATGAATGAACATCATGTAATCGCTCAATCAGTGTTTCAACCACGGAAAGACGTCATTAAAACAGCTTGTAAACAAAACGTCACATAGAGTTTCGTTTACCTCAGGCAAGTCATCAGTGTCTACAGCTCGTTATTTGCTAGAGAATGACGTCTAGTGAAGAGCATTTTGCGAAATATTAGACTATACTTGATTATTTTTACTTTACCTGTAAGTGATGTCTTAATTATGTAATGTATATGTTTAAATAAATATTTTATGAAACAAGTTAGGACTGGAAATTATTATATTTCAACAAATAGAAATTGTATAATTTAGAAGTTAATTTAAAAACATGTTTGCATACATTTTTTTTTAAGTTGAGTGTTGATTATTATAGTTAAAAATAAATAGTAATTAAATTTAACTTTGGGCTCTGTTGTTAATTGTAACCTTATGGTAATGTAAAAGGTAGATTTTTATCCCTAAGGACATTTTAATTATAATTTAATTATTAAAAGAAAGGCAATTTGTTCAGTAAACCCTTGTAAAAAAAAACAAAGAAAAAAAAACCAATTATGTTAGTTCGTAGTACTGTAATGTGTGTACCGTACACCCCTAATATGGAGATATACTGTATATATATAGATATATAGATATATATATTAACAGTATAATATATATATATATATATATATATATATATATGATAATATATTATATAATATATATAAAAATACTAAAATTCACCTTAAGGTTTTTACTGTTGTGTTTATTTTCAAAGAAATTCCTCCTTCTCTCCTTCCTTCCTTCCTTCCTTTCTTTCTTTCTTGAGGTGAAAGTGACCTGGATAATGTCATAAGAATCACCCTTTAAGGGGAACGATGTGTTTGGATCTACACCTCCAAAAACTAACAATCACGCTAAAACATCTCTTTGAAGTGACTGATTCAAACACTCCTATGGTCTTTAGGAGAAAACCCATTGTATGTGACAGAGGTAAGATGTTGTGATCTTGTCTGGCTGTTATTGGCCAGTTCATCCTTAGGGGGTTTCAGAATGCCACTCACTCCATTTGACTTTTTATCAGGGAAGATGCAGGTCTCGCCTCCCGCTGTGAAGTTGCAGTACACTTTGAAGGAGTCCCCGGAGCATCCCTGGTTGGGATCGATGTAGTATTCACCTGAGAGAAAAAACCCATCAGACATCATTATCTAGAATGACCACAGGTACAGTAGGAAATCATTTAGATCATACACAAAGATATCCTCGCATCTCTGCCTGGCTTTCTATTAATTTCCGCAGCTAAAATCACACACTTCACGGACATCAGCAGTGGCGATTCATTGTGTAAATAAAATAGCAGGCTAATGCGAGTGCGGTAAAACCAGCTCTGAAAGGTCAGTGTAAGAGCTGGCATTTTGTAAGCCATGATTTGGGAGGGAGAGGTTAGCTCTCGCTGGAGTCCGCAGAATGCTAAACATCTTCCCAATCAGCCGTCGACTGCTGCTGCTGTTATTCAAATCCTCCTGAGTGACAGGCTTAGAATTTTAGAAGCACAGCCAATACCTACTGAGTAGCTTGGAAACCAGCAAACGCTGCATGTTTTCCTGATTTATCTGTTCGACAGCGTCTCCTTTACCCCCCACCACGTTCGCTTACCATCTGGGAATTCTGGGTGAGCGAGCTGTAGGTCTTTACAGCTTCGTGTGGGGTTGTTTTGCGTGCCCATGGGGTACTTCATGCGCTCGATGTCCTGTTTGAGGTTATTCAAGGAGCTGAAGATATCTTCCATGCCCTCTCCGTAGTCCAGCATGGTGCCGGCCTCGTCCGCTTGCATGTCGATGGAGCGACGGGACTTCTTGGGCATCTGGATAGGCAGAGGCTGGATGATCTCACCAGGAGGACCCTACGGAATGAGAAAATGAGTGTACGCTCCATGAGCCTTTTGCATTTTATATAATTAAAATCTCCTTGAAGCGGGCAGAAGTTCACTTACAGGAGGACCAGGAGGTCCAGATGAGCCGGTGTCTCCCTTTTGACCAGCAGTACCCTGCAGGAAGAACATTTAAAAATCATAAGCCCTTTTCTTATTATCATTATAACAAGCCCTTTGAATTGATTGGTGATAAAGTGGTACTTACAGTCGAACCCTTGGATCCCTTTGGCCGTGTGGACCCTAAAGAAAAATGAAAATGCATTCTGTGACACTGACTTACAAAATATATATATATATATTATTATCTATATCTATATATATATATATATATATATATATATAAAAGGGTTGTAGGCCCAGCCAAATAGATTGACAATTACAAATTTGCTGTCGAATTTGAAAAGAATCAGATCATTTCTTTAACATTGTTCTTTCTATTTGTTCCAAAATGCAATATCAATTCAACATACAGTTCCAAAGTTTGAATCTTAGATTTTTTTTGTAATGTTTTTGAAAGAAGTCTCTTACGCTCACCAAGGCATTTATTAAAAATACAGTAAAAACAGAAATATTGTTAAATATAATCACAATTAAAAATAAACTTTTTCTATTTGAATATATTTTAAAATTTCATTTATTCCTATGATGGCAAAGCTGAATTTTCAGCAGTCTTCAGTGTCACATGATCCTTCAGAAATCATTCTAATAATTTTAAGGATTTCTTGATGAATAGCAAGTTCAAAACAACAGAATTTGTTTGAAATATAATCGTTTGTAACATTATAAATGCCTTTACAGTCACTTTTACTCAACTGAATGTGTCCTTGGTAAATAAAAATTTAATCTTACTGATGCCAAACATTTGAACGATAGTGTATGTCAAAATTCTGAAACTTGTATACATTTTAATGATGAAAACATTCAATATTGGCAAGACTGTTGAGGTGGGGCAGTCCAAAATTACAATTTTACGAATAATCTGATGTATTTAAAACGTATGACTTTTCATGCTGTCTTAATTTTAACATATCTGATAGCTCTTTTATTTTAATGGTTTAAATAGATCACGTGACAACAATTTCAGAAACTGTTCAATCTGACGACAGCACAACACTGAATGCAAGATGCCAGCAACAGAGCAAAGACTCACAGGCAATCCAGGAGGACCAGGTGGACCAAACGGACCAGAAGCACCACTGATACCCTACAGTTTAAAGAGCAGCTGGTTAGAAAGCACTTCATGTGATTCATTTGTAAAGATGAGATTCATTTTCTCTCAAAGAATTGTCTTTAAAATTGCAATTCGTTTGTCACAGAGGTGAAAATAACTCTTGCTAATCATAATCCTCTGGTGTGTATTACACACTGATCATTACACTCCATTAGAGTCAAGGACTTTTGAGTTAATTCTGTGGGGAGAAATGCAGCCTCTGTTACTAAACGCAGCAACAGATCGCAAGTCTAATGGGAAACGTTAGTGAGATGGGATCGTTTTCATTTTTTTCAAACTCACAGAAGGGGAGACTACAATTTCATTAAGCTTAATCAGAATACATTTAAAGTTGCATTGCTGTAAACCACTGAAAAAGGCGGATCAATGCAATTTCTAATTGTTTATTCCATCAACTTTTACAGGTTTTCTATATATTTACTGAAGCGTTTGACTGCATTGGATAGGTGTTGTATGGTTCTTCAATGAGGCAAAGAAAAACAAACATTTCACAGTTTGACTGTGAAAAAATTTAATCGCACTGGTGTTTGATGGGAACGTCTGGTGTAATAGAATTACCGCTGGCTCTGAGAACCTTTCATGACAGCTTCATCCATAACACGATTATGATGATGTACGCAGATGCAATAAGTGCAGATGTTATTGTTTCAGTCAGTCGTTACTTTAATTTGCAAGCATTACGGGAGGAGAAGTCCTGATAGGTGCGCTGCTGGAGGTATGACATTAGTTGTGTGGTGGGGTGGAAAGGACAAATAAATCATTAGTGACTGACCGAATCACCCTTGCTGCCAGCAGTGCCCTGAGGACCAGGCAAACCCCGATCTCCCTTCTCTCCCTGCTCACCAGGGGGTCCGATGAGACCGATAAGACCGGGGTGACCCTGGAAGAAAAACACATATGATAGTGGATGTCACAGGTCAGAAGATCTGATGGTCAACTTTTAAGCAAAATGTAGAGACAGCAATTTTTTATGCACAGAGCCTGGACCCAACAACCAAATTATCAAAGACAATGAATTCACATTGTACCAAAGTTTTTATAAATAATAAGAAAAAAGAAAATGTAAAAAAATAAGAATTAAAAAAAAATAAATACAAAGTAATGAATGAATGTAAAAAAACTAATCATTAAAAAGTATAAAAAAAGACAAAATCCAAAAAACTAAAATAAACTGAAAATAAAACAACGACAAAATAAAATAAAAACACTAAATTAAACTGGCAAAAAAAAAAAAAAATTGAACTAAAGAACTAACTACCGATATATGATTTAAATTATATGAATAATAAAATTGTTCATGCTAATCATGGAAAAAAATACAAATTAAACAATACATTAAATATTTTATAAGAAATTAATTTTCATGGCTAAGTATGAAAAATAAATCAGACAAAAACACGAAATTAAAATAAATAACTGGAAAATGTCATGATTATATTATTGACGTATATAATCAATACATGTACATGGTAAATATGAAAAAAAAAAATATCTATATATATATTAATATATTTTACTCCAGCTTGTGACACCCAAAGACAACAAAAAACACTTATTGGGCAAAAATAACATTAATTATATTTTTTAATTAATGACTCAAATCTAAGAATCAGCAATGAATCAAAGAGGCTTCCTACATGATATAATGCTTAAAATAAAAGTTTTTTTAAATAATAATAATAAAAAAGAACACTTCTGCATATTATATTGAAACTTTTCCCCTGGCTGTGAAACTTTTCCTTTGGCTTCCTAGAGTGACCGAGTCTAGTCTTTATCTTTGACCTTGAGCCTCTCTGAAATGTAAGACATCACATTAATAAAAATGGCAGGAAAAGAAATAGAATGTCACTCACCTTCTCACCCTTAGAGCCGGGGTCTCCTTTCAGGCCTGGGAGACCAGGAGGTCCCTAAATATCAAAGAACCAACAGTGAGAATTCAATTTGCGCACATACACCCACATGTACACATACACACACACACACAGAAAAGAGAGAGAGGATGAAAGGTAGATAGAAAGAACGAGCAAGGGCAACGGGGTCTCTTTTCTTACCATTGGTCCAGGTGGGCCGTCTTGTCCAGGAGCACCAGGAAGTCCTTGTTCACCCTGTGAAAATCCATCCAATTACAACAGCCATTATTGCATTGTTTTTTGCTTATGGTCTGGCATTGATTTACTGTGGGCTGGACAATGATTAATAGCCCATATACTACAAAAAGTGTTTTCAAATAGACAAGAAACAGATACAGATTGTACAAGAGAAAGACACAGATTGTAAACTCAAAGAGAGGTGATTTATTATTCTGTGAGGTGTTTCATACAATTCTGTTCCTGTGTGTGTGCATTTAGGCTATTCAGTGGCCGCACAAATTATTTGAATACTTAAGCCACACTTAAAAATGCATGAATTCCATTGCATTGCTTGTCCGCAGTGAAAAAGAAAAGAATCATAGCTGCCCTTGTACACTGACAATTTTAAGATCATGCAAAAGCCGCTAACATTGGCATGGGTGAGTAGTAATCAGTTAGAACTATTGGGAAAATACCATGCCACGTAATTAACATTCATGAGCTTGAGAAAGTTTAGAGAAAAGGTTAAACATCATATATTTGCAGACACCACTTGGTATCATATATACATTATGATATTAATTTCACAGTACTTTAAGTGCATCTTAAGTGTCCAAATACTATTTGGGGCCACTGTATATATGTGTTTGTATAATGATGGATAGTTAGGTGATGAATGACATGGGAACCCACCACAGGACCAGGGATTCCTCGTAGACCTTCAGGACCAGGCTTTCCAGGAGGGCCCTGAGGGCCAACTGGCCCAGTTTTACCTGGTGGACCTTCAGCTCCTGCCTCACCCTGAAGAGAAGAGAGGAATATAGAAACTATTTCGATTTTTGATGCATACATTTGACATTCAACGTCTACTGAAATATCACTGAAAAAGAAAGAAAACCTTTATAAAAAAATATTTCATTAAAAATGCATAAGTGAAAGCGTACACACAGCAGTTGAAATGTTTAGTGTCAATATTATGTAAAAAAAAATTAATAGCTCTATTCAGCAAGGATGCAAATAAACTGATCAAAAATGTCACTGTCATACATAAACAAACATTTATTTTTTTCCTACTCAACTTTCTATTTACAAATCAAATCAAAAATCAAATATATATATATATTTATATAATAATAATATATGTATCCTTATATTATATAAAGGACTCATTAAAGGTAAGAAACACTACATTAAAACACTCGGCATGCTTCAACAACGCAATTTAGATTATAAGGGTTCAGTTGATGAACTAAAGCTAAAACAGCCTACACACTTCAGTCCCACAGTGACAATCTTTCCACATGTATTAACAGTGAGTCACTGTCAGAGATGTGCTTTTCTCCCATGGCTCGCTGTGCTTTAATTATGGCAGTGGAGGCTGCGGTGTGTGCCTGGGCTGAATTGTTTTGTAACGATGCATTACCTTGGCGCCCTTCTCTCCTTGTCTGCCTTCAGCTCCAAGAGCCCCCGGGGGTCCCTGCGGATACAGAAAAGGACGTTTTATTTGAGATTTTTTCTCTGCTAGGCTATAAAACAAATGGGAAAAAGGTCACGGTCAGACATCACGGTAGCACTTCGGGGATCTTGCTTGAAGGCTATTAATGGGCAAATGGATCCGCTTGAAGGTCTTTTGTGTGAGCATATACTCATTCTGATATTTGTAAACTTGACTGGGGCTAGTTGTCACATTTTTACTTCAGTGAATATTTCCTTAGAGCATTGGCTATTAAACATTTTCCTTAAAGCAATGGCTATTGAACATGTCTATCATTACATTCAGGAAAAAATTTAAACAATTCATGAAACAGCAAAAATGCTACAGGTAACGTACAAAAAAATATGGATTTCTACTACATAAAATGTGACAGCTTGCCCCAGTCTGACATTTATAAGCTTACATACCTTTGCACTGGCAACAGATTTCAACTTTCAGTTAAAATCTACTTTCTTTTTATATTTAAAACTTGTTTGAAGTGTTTACATAACAAGGTTGTTGGAAAAAAATATTTTAGTTGGGTGATAATAAATAACTAATTTAAGATGATATGAAAATATACATTTGTTTATTTGGACTTTTGACCTTATATCTGCTTCACAATTTGCCCGTGTCTCCCCTGTGTGATTTTAATTTAATGAAGAGCAGGAAGAAATCAACTAATGACAGCTGGAAGATTCACCAAATTCAATAATTCCCAAGATAGTTAATAGACTCCCTAGTCTCTTGGGTCCAAGACTGAACAGAGTCCAAGAAATAAACAGAGAGAGAGAATGCGCAACAGAATCTCCATATTTATTTCCAACCGCAGTCGGTAAAATGCTGAGAAAGCAGAACGTCCCTGTGTTTGATGCAAAATAAGCTCTAGCCGGAATTATTGATGCAGGAGACTTAATTCCACGAGATCAGTCTTCCAGCGACCGTCTTCCTCTTGCAGGATTTAAACACCTTTGCTGATGAAATGGAAGTTTCTCTAGCCACAGTCGGTCAGCCATTGCTATCCGCATATGCTGATAGGATGTATAATTTTTCCAGGAAAAGCTCCATCAAGCATATTAGGAAAGCGAGTGGTGTTTTCTCTACATTCTGCATGAATAATGGATGTGTGTGTGCTAAGAGATGCTATAAAGCTTTATGGAGGAATAATGGGATAGCACAGCACTGCTTGGGCTGGCTAATAAAATTCAAGCAGAACTGTTTGCCTGATAGTTATAGTAGCAGTCTTTACCAAACGGTCCATGACCCCTAGAGACTGCAAAGTGGTACTATAGGGGGTCCAGCAGTTATGTACACCTCATATGAACATCCATTCTAGCTGGTCCAGTCAAAAGTAGTACAGTAAATAAATACAAGGTCCAAAATATCAGAAACACGCAACCCCAGCAAAAACTGCCTACTTAGCTGTCAATCAACCATTGCCAGTTACACAAAATAGGTTAACTTCAAGTAAAACTAAGGATAAGAACTTTAAGTTAAATGTTTCATTGTGCTTTCCACATTAAAATGTGATACATTTAAAATACAAGTATATAATGTTGTGCATCAATGAAGATCACAGAGGATCTACTGCAAGTTCAGTGTAAATGCAGTAAAATTGATATTGTGCACAAGACAAGAGGAAATAATAATATTTCACTTGCCGGTTCGATAGAGTGGCGTGAGAAACACCTCAATACAATCTAAATAGAAAAAGTTAACTTTTTCCATTCGGAAAAAAATATGCGTAATTTTCGTGACTGGCGAAACACTATTTTCTGAGAGGCGATGAGGTGCCATTTGGCAGAACAAATTTCTCTTGATGTGGCAGTGGAAGAGGATTTCGAATTCCTGTCCCAAATGTGACAGTTATATTTCCTCTTCCTCTGTAACATCCTTTACACCGCCATCCCGTCATCGCTGTCACTCAAACAGGCCCAGGATCAATATAACGTCTGGACTGATTTTCTTCTTTCATCCTGAGAGAGATGTAGGACTACAGTGGAGGAAATGAGTTCGGGCTCTGATGCCGTTTAAATGCTGTTTTCGATTTCAGTCTGATGATTTAGTATGTGCTATTCATCATCCTGGGAAGGACTTTGTTTTTTCGGTTTGCCGTTGAACAGTGCGACCCGGGGGGGAAAACAACCGATCATCTGTGCTGATGAGGATGAGTTTTTAAACAAAAATTGTGATTGTTTTGCACAGGTCAGAATCTTCAATCAATAAATCAATAGCAGTTTTAGTTTATTGCTCCATTCTTAGTGAGAAAAAATAAACTCTTTTGTCTATTCTTTGGAAAACACAAAATATTGATCATTAAGAAAGCTTGTTTTCCATGACAGGGATGTTCAAAAAAACCTGCTAAATGGATGCTGCTTAAAATATAATAGTGATGAAGACTATACATACTCTTTTGCCAGGAGGTCCTGGTGGGCCAGCTTCTCCAGAGGGACCAGGAGGTCCCTAAATCAGAGAGAAGGAAGAAGCTGAATAAAAAACAACACAACTGAACCAGCCTAATGTAGATAATAGAATTTAGGTTTAAAACTAAACTTTTAACAACTAAACTGTCTTTTATAATTTTGTGAAATTAATTGAACACAATTAAGAGACACTGGGTTTTCAAAAGCATGCCAGTGTAGGATGGATACAATTTTGCAAAATTATTCAGCTGTGTGATTGATTTGATTTTAAAAGGATAAACTTCTAATCAGGGAAGGGAAGCTGTATGCATTTTTGTGAATGTTTGCTGCTCAAAACAAACCTCCCCTCATTAAATTTTCATAGAACTGTAGCTTATAAATGGGCCTCACAATGAGACTCTCAGCGCTAGACGTTCACATTTGTAAACCTGGAGATTCAGATACATTGAATTTAATGGTAAATTAACCAATTTCCCTGCACTAGAAAATCCTAATTACTATAATAAATGTTAATAAGGACTGCAATTTATGGGCTGCCACTGTAGGCTCAGGCAATTATGTCTGACTTCCGCATATCCAAAAGCAGTTTATTAATCTATCTGTACTGTATATATACTTATACTATAGGAAAAAACATATAATTGAAAAAGTATGTTTTTAATAAACTATAGTCGAAGGTATTCCACCTAAATATTGTTGATACTCACAGGTTGACCAGACTCTCCATCCTCTCCTTTTTCTCCTGGGCCTCCATCTATTCCCTGATAATCCACAGTATTTCAGAGACAAATACATTGACAATTGAAAAAATAAGCAAATGCCTTGCTAACAATTTACACTGCAAAGACATTTTAATAATTCAAAATCACTGGTAAATACATGAAACAACCATTTTTTAATAATAAAAAATATAATAATAATTTTCAGGACTTTTAGTGATGGATTTTGGCACTTACAGCAACACCTGGCTCACCAGGTGGACCTGGGTCTCCAGGAAAACCAACAGGGCCCTGTAGTAACAGATTGAAAACACAGGTTTAACAGAGTGATTTGTCAGTAACTTAAATGTCCATAACAAATATTAGGACCTACAAAACTAAATGTATCAGTCGGAGGCACAGTAACATTTCAATTGATTTACAAACTTGAATTCATCTTTGACGCATATAGTACTCAAATAATTTCTAATTAGTGTTGGAAATCTCATATTTAATCAGCATAATCCATCTAAAATTACTTTTTTTTCTTACAGTAAGGCTCACCTCACTGCTGTAGTGGCATTTCACTTTTAATGCCTTTCATACATGCACAAGACCTCATGCTTATTGTGTCACACTTACAGGATTACCCTTGGGTCCATCATCTCCAGGGGGTCCTTTGGGACCTGCAGGTCCAGCAGTACCAGAGGGACCAGCTTCACCTTTCTCTCCTCTCTCACCTTTTGGGCCCTGCAGCATATATAACAAAGATGAAAGGGCAGAATAAAGAGCCCTGAGGCACTCCATGAACAAAAGCACCCTGAGAACAATGAGTGCAGCCATGCTCTACATTTTGATATAGCAATTCAAACGAGTTAATCAGACATTCATTTTGGTATTGACAGGCTGTAATTTAGATATTCCAAAAATAACAAAGTTAACTTTTTAGCTTTAATCATCTGATTTTTCCCACTGATGTCCACTTACAATGTTACTCAAAGTTTGTGTGGCGAAAAGGTTTCTGAGCACCAACCAGGCATTTTTAACATGTTAATGGACAAATCATAGTTTAATGTATTTCTGGTGTCAGAAGCTGCTGTTTTTTCAAATTAGTTTCAATAAATGACCATTTTGAGTTACAGTATATTTCCCACGGCACACCTTTATTCTAAAAGTTTGAGGGAAATTTTATTCTTCATGATATAAAGTTAACTGACAACAGTGTGAACAATATTTTATTGCAAACATCACCGTATTAAGCATTTCATTATATGATGAAAGTAAACACCTTTATTGGAATCATTCCTGCAATTTAGCGACTCACTTAGTGTGGCCGCTTAATTTGAGACAATCAATAAAGCCCAAGAAGCTTACAAGAAGTGATTACCTGCACCATCACACAGATCTCTCTCGAAAACTTCACTTACCCCAGGTCCAGGCTCGCCAGGAGGTCCAGGGTTTCCAGCTTCTCCTTGCTCACCCTGTTAAGAATATTGCAAGTTATAAGTTATTACACAACACCATATAATTGTGCTATATAATGTTCCATTTGACTGGAAATCCTGAATTTCTAGCATTCTAGTAGGCAAAATGCAAACAAATGATACTGAAATTAAAGTTGAACTTACATTTTGGAAAATAATGGAAATTCTAAATTTAACTCTAGTCTCTTCAACTTCAGACAATTAGCAGCACTGCCATTTTGTTGCTTTATACGCTATCTTCAATGTTTTTGAAAAATGACTGAAGATCAGAGATGTCAAGTAGAGTCTAATGGAATGAATCATAAGTACTATTATCTAAACAAAGCTGCATGTTGTTTTTTGGTTGTTTTCTAGCTGGTCTGGGCTGTAGTGGACATAACGTTTGGCTCCTAATGGATGTAACATCATGGTGACCTGTTACATATTCTAAATTCATCTCCACAGCCAGCCACAGCGTTAAATATTGATGGCCTGTGGGCCTGCCAAATAGCAGTGAAATGGAGGGGGATTATCAGAACTGCGGTAATGTAGGCATTAATCGTTTTGTTATACTAATTCAGACAAAAAGATGACACCAATAATAAATTAATGAAGTCTGTAACAGAGATTTGAAACAGGACCATAGCCACCATATTTTTGGGAATAAACACCAAAGCTGGGAATACTCTTACCTTCTCACCTACAGATCCCATTCCTCCTATTCCACCAGGAGGACCTTGTGGACCCTTCAATAAAAGAAGTCGATTTGTTAAGAGGCATATGTGAAAACCATTAATGCTAGAGCCATTTAGTTAAACAAAGTAGTGTAATTAATGGATTTGCTGATGGGATAAAATGTTCAATGGTGAGAGATGGTCTTACGTCAGCACCGGCAGGACCTTGAGGACCTCTGGGACCAGGTGGGCCAGGGGGACCCTGTGGCGAAACAAGAAGAGAGACAAATGAGACTTTACTAATAGTTGTAGGCTAAAACATAAAAAATAAAATAAAATAAAATGAATAAATTAAATGTGAAAAATGACTAAATAAAATAAAGTCATGTCAAAGGCAGTTCAAAAGATAAATACATTATAATAATTAATAATAGTTCATAATTGGTTAAAACATCTTACCATAGGACCAACGTCTCCATTTTCTCCTTTCTCACCAGATGGTCCAGGAAGACCCTATAAAAAAACAAATGAATATTCTTGTATTATGTGCATTTATAATAACATAAATGTCCATATATTTATATACTATAATACACTGACATCAGCAACCATGCAAAGAAATGTGCAAAGACACACTGTTGCTGTGAGGCACCGAAATGGTCCCTCTGATGAAAAGAGAAGAATAATCTGGCTCAGACGCAGTTACCGGAGGACAGCAATAATGCTTCATTTCAGAATTGGCGGAGAAAGGCAAAAGGGCCATATGGCAAATGGAAGAAACAGAGGCGGAGTACAGGAGTGTTTATTGAGTTTCACTGTCTGTCATCTTGAAATCCAAGAGAGCAGCTAATATCCTTTGTCAGATTTTTAGCTCATGTTCAATGTGAACACTATATTGTTTGTCACCTTTTCATGGGTGGCGAATGGCTAGGGGTGAAAAACGTAGAGGACCTTCAACACTAAGCACACTATGAAAGCTATTTTACCCAGCACAGAAACCCATCTATGCACATTTACCAAATATATTTCCCCAGAGCGGCACTAGTTTCATTTGAACATTTGGGGAAGGACATGTCCCCCATCAAACCACTATTACTCCCTAAAAATGCACCTAGGACTTTTTTAAATCCGGAACATTGTGAGAATAAAACGGGCCACCAAAAAGAAGTTAGATGGCCAGCAGTGTGTTTATTTGACGCTGCTCTCCACTAAGGGGCTAGCTGAAAAATTCATGCCGTTTTTCAGCTTAATTAATGGCCAATTAAATGTTTTACCCAGCAGAAAAGGTGAAACATCCATCAGTGAGAGTAACCAGGGAAGCATTTGTGTTTTAAAGAAGTCCAAAACACTATATCATTAGAGACCTCGAAAAAAACACACCTGCGCTAGCGAATAAACATGTGACCTCGGTATCATATGTGTTTGATCCTTGACATTTACTCCCTAATTGCCTCGACTTTGGGCACTGCTCATTCAAAGGCATTTCTTCGTTAGCCATAACATGTCAGGAGTGAGGACATCTAAAGTCTAATTTTGTCTGATATTTACTCGCCCAATACCCACGTGCCCTGCGGACTTGGCAGACCAACACGTTCTCGCTGACTGGTAAGAGATCTCATCGGGGCAGAAGCCCTTAGTCAGAGACCATTAACATAAACATTCATTGCAGCCTGAAGGGTGTGTGTGCACTGATCTAATGTCTATTGGACCGGGTCACTAAATGCAATTAATGAAATCCAAATGGAAGTGCATTACGCCCAATTAAAACTCAATTGAATCAAATGGCTGAGATTTGGTGGCGTAAGAGGACTATAGGAGCAGTCGAAGTTACTCTATAACAGCGATGACTCGCCTTCAGAGGAATCAGCTAATGGATGGATAGAGAAATAGCAGAACCTTGAGGCTTCAGATCGTAATGTGATCAAATGAAAAGAGAGAGATGAGATGATTAATATAAATCTTCTACAAATACAGTGTTTACCACCCAAACATGACATGACTGCTGATTTGTATGGTTCACAACACGGCAACTAGACTATATTCATTGACAGTGCAAAACATTTTAATAAAAAATATTATAAATTCATCTTTGCTGTCATAATAAAGAATACATTTGTTTCAAATTATAATAATATTGCTGTATTTTAATAAAATAAATGCGGCCTTGATGAACTCTTTGAAAAACATTTAAAATGTTTTTATATATATTCTTTTAACACAGGGAGAACTCATACTCATACTCTCCCATTAAAAAAAATGGAGAGAAAAATATAAATAAAAATTAATATGATGTCTGAACTGTTTGTTTCAATTGGTCAAAAATGCTGTCAGTCAATAATGGCAACAACAAATTGTGCAAATATATATTTGAATATATTTAAATTGCCTTTGATGAGACAAATGTGAAAACTGCTATATACTACTAGCCTCTAGTTAAAATTACTGTGCAAACACTTTGGGACTGATATTGCACAAAACCTTTTCTACTTTTAATAAATTCTCTAATTAGTAGCATAATTAAATTGGTAGTGATTATACCACCAGCAAACCAACTGGTTTTAAACTGTTAATGCAATGGACCCTGCTCTTGCATGTCTGTACTGAGTCTGTACTTATTCACAGGGCGATTCCATCAGAGGGGGAATCAAAAGGAAATCAATTCACATCTCAAACACCTCCCAATACATCTACTGCCCAGGGCCACCAGTTAATGAATTGACTGTGTTGGCAGCAATTAGATTTTTAACACCCCCCCCCCCCCCCCCCACTGGTAGTTACCATGGGACTGGGGACTCAGTGCTAACAAAATAAAAATGTTAGCTCATATTTGGGCCGTCATTGGCACAGCGGCACTCACCTGCAGACCGATGGGACCAGGAGGTCCAGTGAAGCCTCGGGATCCTTCATCTCCCTTCTGTCCAAACATACCCTGCTGTCCACGAGGACCTGGTTCACCATCACCTCCCTGAAAAAGACATTAGTCAAAGCTGCAATGCATTTCATTATATGCAAAACGTCACAAATAATAGATTTTTGTATGTGTAGTCAAGACGTACAGCAGGTCCAGGAGCTCCAATAGTTCCCTGAAGACCAGGTGGACCTGGTGGACCCTAGTGGACACAATGAAGAAAATAATCAAAACAACAGAGCTGTACAAAGGGATGGGAATCTTAAGTAATTTAACAATTCTGTTTCAGTAATCATTCAAATACTGGCTCTTTTTGTACTTTTGAGGAAATTATTTTACTTTTAGTTAGTTCATTTCAAGTTGGACATGATAGTAAGTGTGATTCAGTGAGTAAGTCAAGAACTGCATAAACTGATTCAGCGATTGACAATTTCAATACGTAATTCATGATTCATGATTGTTTTAGATCAATTAATTAAAAGAACCGGTTCGTATGACTCATTAAATTGTGAATCAGACTATACTGGTTGTGCTGTATGTTTGTTGCTGCATGCAACCAGCAAGGACAACACAAAATACATTTTTTTTCTCCAGATTTAATCATTGGAAGAACCTTAAAAAAATCATTCAGTCATTGCATTTTAAGTAAAACTGATTCTGAATGCAAATCGTACTGTGTGTATAAATAAGGATTTTACAATTGAATTTACTCACCTGTTCGCCTTTGTCAGCTTTGCTTCCTTTCTGGCCTGGTTCTCCCACTTCTCCCTGAAAAGGTTTTAAAATCAGTCATGCAATATCCATTTTGCCTTTTTAAAACTATATAACGCATATATATATATATAAAAATCACACACCGAGTGGGAATATCAACCGGAATGGAAGACACACCATCCATGTCAGGCTAACCCATTTACTGCTCTTGCAGTAAGAGATGATATGGCCATGCCCCTGTCAACCTAGCATAGAGAGCTTTTACTGTAAAGTGAAGAAATGGCCCCTAAATATTGTCTCTGAACTACAGACCGAAGAGAACACAGGAACTAAAGTTATTTCTACAGACATAATTCTGCGCATGGTAAGCCGCAATGTGCAAGCTTGCCGTAGAGAGATACTGATTGGAGCGAGACAACGTTGATGGCTACCCTGCGCCCTAATTGAATACAGGCCCGCCTTTGCGGATGCCATGATGATTGGCGCACCCGACGCTGTCAGCAGCAGAGAGCCGATACCTGAGAGATAAGGCCAATGCTTTCAGATGGCCGTGCAGTGTTTGTGATGATGAAGAATGATCACTGTCCAAAAAGTGAGGGGAGAGATGGAAAATGAGAGGAATTCTGGGAAGAGATGTGAAATATACTATAGTGATAGGAGAGACATAATTTTCTTGTTTTCTAGCACAATATTTAAGAAGCAACATTGTAAAAGTGTTCTTCTTGAATAAAGTATATTTTTCTTTCTTACCTAACTGGCAAAGTTTTTTAAAGGACAAAGTGAAGACATTTTAGTGAGATTTATGCTTGAAAACTACTTGCTAATAGAATAAGATATATTTTCTGAAACCTCTTTTATTTGACTAATTTTACTTAGATTTTTTTAGCAGTGTACACCTGTTAATGTAGCTTTAGAAGTTGACAGAAAACTTCAATATGAAAGTTAAGATGAAGTGAAATCCGTTACAGTCCTGTTTTAGTGACTGTGAACTGTCTTCAGGAACTGACGCATCAAGAAAAGCATTGTATTAATATATCTATGGTAATGTAACGTGTCCCCTGTCTTCTGTCTAAACATATTAATGTAAATCAAAATTGCAATTAACCTTGTCACCATCTTCTCCAGGTGGACCCTGAGGTCCTGCTGGACCTGGCAGACCAACTGGACCTTGTACTCCATCCCGACCGGCTGGACCTGGAGGACCTCTCTCTCCCTGAACAAAGAAATAAAATGATTTTTCAGCTTGTGCCAAGTCACATTCTGAATCATAACATTTTTTTTTTTACATTTACTGAAAAAATATAAGTGATGCTAAGGTGGAGGCTATGCAGTTGCTATGCTGTAAGAAACCTTAAACTATTCACTGTCACTCATAAATGTATTATGTAATGTAAGAAACAAATTGATCATCTTTATATCCAATCCGAGCCCCCAGACAATTTACCGCCGACCTGACACCTTATCCCAGCAAGTCCCGGGGCCCAAGCGTCCCTGAGCCAAGGTCCAGTACGTCCGGACAGGCCAATGGGGCCAGCAGGTCCTGCTGCTCCTCTCTCACCAGGGGAACCCTATGACAACGGGTGATTTTAACATATTTGACACATAGATACTCCATAGACATATACATGCTACACGAGTCTAATTTATTGAAGCATGTAGACCACATTAATATGTTTCTAAAGATCTGGCGTACCTCACTTATTAGTCATGTATAAAGGATTAAACCAGTTTCTCCCAAGCGACCACCAAACCACGTCCTATTAAGGATGTATTTTTAGTCTTGAAAATCCAAATGAGGAGCTTTTGCTTTTGGATGATTTTGCTTAGTCCAAAAATCAAGACCAATTCAGACAATTACGACTCGCCGAGATTCCCCCCCCACTCCCCCCACCGCCGGATACCCACCCCCCCCCCATACCCCACCCCCACCCCCCCCAACCCCCCCCCCCCCCCGCCCCGCCCCCCCCCCCACCCCCCCCCACCCCTCTCTCAACTGACATAAATAACACCATAAAAAGAGATACACCACTTGGTAAAGTACAGAATCGTCTTGACTCGAAATTTTTCAACCCTGTCAAAATTACTCCAGACCAGCCGGACATGAAGGGCTGTGGGTAAAACTATGCTGAGGGACTAGATGTTTACTGTATGTCTGTGTTGAGGTTAGGGGCGCGGGCTATGACTGTTAAATGTTTTTAATGCAAATGTTAGGGCTGTTGCTATGCACCAGCTAGCCCCAAGAGTTCTCAGTGTTTTTTTAACATGCTGCTGGAAAAACAACATTTATGACACAGTTGTTGTCAGATTTCTTTGGTGATTTCAAATATAAAATTTAATAGTAAGCTTAGTGAACAGTTTTGTAGAATTTGATGTTTCCCCATTCAAAGAGATAGGAGTTGCACTTGCATGCCCGAGAGGCGTTTCAAAGATGGCCACCGAGTGACATAACTTGTCTTAAAGAGACTTTGGCTAAGTCCAGCGAGTGTTGCTAGGTTGTTGTTATAACATGTTGCCGTAGTTAGGGATGCACTAAGGAGTTCTCAGACCCCGTTTTAATCATGCTTGCCTATTGTGGATGAACTTTAAGGGATGGTGCTATGTGGTTGCCTAGTGCCCATATCTAGGTGTTATTGTCTGATTTCGCACTTATTTAAAAATCATAAGTCCCACAAATTTCCTCAGCAAGCTGATAAATTTGTGGTATCATATCATATCCATGGTACAAACCATGCGGGACAGTTTATGCACCAAAGTGCACCTGATAGTGATCTTTTTTTTTTGCAAGCACTACTAATTAAATCATTGCACAGGGTCTTCAACACATGTGGATGAAACGGACCAAACCTGTGTAATGTGTTAGGACAAGTGCAAAAAGCTTCTATACAACAGAGTGTGGATGATCACATTGGCACAAGCTGTTGAAAGAACAAAAAACTTCCTGTTGGGTGCCAAATCTGCTCCTACTAGTGGGTGAACATGCCCTTAGACTTCTTATCTCTCTTTCTAAACATGTTTAATTTGTAGACCCCTGCATCTTCATACAAATGCAAATGTATCCTTTATTGGACTGACACAGCTGAATGTAAAACTCCTCAATGAATTTTCATCCATCCATTCTAATCTGGCAGCACACTGTCAAGGCCTGAAAAAGAGCAATTATAGGGTGACAATACTTATCTTTTTTTTCCTTAAGAGAAATTAATCAGTGAAGAAAAGAATGTGGTTTTAATTCGAGAAACTCTTGAGGACATTCAGCGTCATGCCCATCACATAAAATCTAATGAAACAGCTATGGTATAAAATGTCAAGAGGAGGTAATTACAAACCAGTGATGTGAATTTATCTCGAGACACTCTGGTGGTCACCATCACACCCTCTAGTGTTAACTAATGCCACTGCATGTGGGCACTGTTTGCTTCGGTATCTCTCGTTTATTGAGAGTATGAATCAGCGGTCCACTCTTCTTTGTTTGTGCATGTGTTCGGTAGTGAAGAACACTTTTAAAATCCTTAATGGTGTTTTTGATCTTCCTGACCACTCCCTCAACCCTCTCAGACTCCTAAATATTGAATGTTGCTTTTGGGAGAATGAGCTACTCGCAATGAATGATGGAAAACCATGGAAACAGAGTACTTACAACAGGACCAGGGGGGCCCTGAGGGCCCTCGGCTCCTTTCAAACCAGGTGAACCCTGCAGAAGAACAAAATATGAGTGAGTAAATAGGCCTAACAAGAAGGTTCATATCAAAGTGTCAGAATTCATAATTTTCTCTTGAGCATTATCCAACACGTCATCTATTGATGCTCAAAGCCAGATAAAAACATGTACTGTAGGTTTTAGTGCACTGTGCCTGAGCAAACAAATCTACCTACACAATATGATCAACACATAATGGAGATTTCATATTGAAAGCTTTTTAGAATCCACACTGAAAGTGTTTGTGGTTGTGCTTTTTCAAACTTCGGTTCTTTCATGTGTTGTGACCAGTCATGATGTATGAAAACCAATGGTGTTTGCCTACATTATTGACATTAAACCTAGTTTTTGGCATCTCTTGTGCTAAGTTTGAATCTATGGAAGTGTGAAAGATATTTGAGAACTGCAGCTTCAGTTTCAGACTTTTTCTTAAGCTATTGTATGGCTTCAGAAAACTTGGAATGGAATGTAGTGCAAACGTGATATTGTTTTGAAATAATTCTCCTTAGATATTACATGAAACAAAGAAAGAGTTTGGAACGACGTGAGGGTAAAGGATTTTTGAGATGACAAAATTTATATCTATCATTTTTAGAAGAACTATTACTTTCAGCCCATGATCATAATTACTCTATTTCTGCTCTTTTTCTTGCTCATAAACTTAACTGCTTCAAATATTACCTGGAACACAAAATCCTAAAAGGATAATGCTCTAATGAATTCCTATGAACTCCTATTCTGCAATTTCATGAATAAATCCAGAGATATGGTGGTCTCAAGCAGCTCTCAGATTTCACCAGCAGTATTGTAAGCTTTTTATTAAAGGGAATAGCTAACCAAAAAATGAAAATACTTACCCTCATGTTGCTAAAAACCCTCACTTTGAAAGAACCTTTACAAAGATTTGCTGTCAGGTCCCAAAAAGGGCAAAAAAGAACCTTAAAGCACTATAAACAGTCCATATGTATTCTTTGTTCCAAATTCTCCATCTTCTGAAGTCATACCAATGATATTTTATGTTATTCACATCCAACCTGTACCATGGACACCTTATTTGGTGTTTGTTTATGATTATGACAAATTTCAATCTGTTCCTCACTTGAAATATAGTGAAATATAGTATAAGTTGTATGGACCCCTTTTTATGACACTTTTTGTACTTTTTGGCGCTTGTATTGTTAACTAGAAAAATGTACATACTGGGTTGTAATAACATGAGTGTGAATAACTAATGACAGAGTTTTAAATTTTTGGGTGAACTACTGAAAGTAAGCAAAATTATGTAATGAAGAAATTATGATTTTAGAACTTATACCCACGTCATAGACTGTTGAGTCCTACTGCTTCTGATTTTTATACTTGCACAAACTACAGTGCAAACTGACGGCGGGTTTGGTCTCTTCTGAATGTGGCTTTCATTAATCTCCCATATGAGAGAGAAATCCACAGAACTCGACTCGACTCGACAGCCTGCTGGTTCTGCCTCTACCCGATTGATATTTACTGGCCCCTTTTTCTCTCACAGGACAGTTGTCAACTGGGGCACAGTAAAAATCAAAGAGCTGACAAAAGCTCTCATGTGTATATGTGAGGAGATTTGTGAATCCATGTAGAGTAAAATAACTTTTGGTCCCATAAACTATGCTTATATAATATGAAACTAATATAACATATCATGTAGTTGTTTCATGAACATCTTTATAGGTGCATCTGCCGTTGTCCTGTGGTTTGTCCGTTGTGTCACGGGTCTTCATGGACTCGTATAGGGCCGTTGTGATTTAGTAGATGTGCGGGCACTCGAGCCATTAGACACCTCTAGTTAAAGGGCACAGACCACACACGGTGCCCCGTGATCAACTCAGTAATGACTGTTGCTGTCCTAAGAGAGAGGAAAAAATTGCCCCAGTAGAAAACAATCATGCAGTGCATGGAGAGCCAGTCTCTGCCACTGACCTTGAGATCAGACATCAACAATGAACAAACAACCTCGTCTCCCAAAATCTAATTGGCAACATTTTCAATTAAATCATTCTCTGGGCAGATAATACATATAAAAGACAACAACCCAGCCTCTTCAAAAGGTGTGAAAGGGAAAAACGTTAACGCAGTCAAATTAGCATAATGTATCTCCGCATTAAACAATACAAAGTTACCTTTTTTAGAGGTTATATGCCCTATTAAAGTCTTTGTGGAGTATATTGAAGTCCAATTCTGTGGATGTAATGAGCCAGGGCTGCTGTCTAACTCTCTGTCTACCTCTAAGATTAGGAGGATTTATTGCAGTGATTTATTCACGATGGGAGCATGATCTTACCGTCACTCCAGGAAGACCTCTCTCTCCTGGGAACCCTCTCAGTCCCGGAGGACCGTCTTTTCCTGGACTGCCCGGAGGACCTGGATCTCCCTGTGGACAGACAGTTGGCAATTGAATACTTTATTGAACTTCAAATATAATGAACAGAAAATTTACCCAAAATGAATTCTCAGCTGATGCTAATGAGCTCTGAACTGATGAAATGATCTTGAATTATTGCTAGCTTCAAATTCCACCGTCGCCAGCGCTGGCAGGTCGATTCAATTAATATCTCTGACTCCACAGCATGATTAAAACTGAAGTGTTTAAATTCTATATAATGAAACATGTTTTCAAACAGATTTTTCGAACAATCCATCTATCTTAAATTGGTCTGACAAACAGAAACAAAAATTTGCAGGCCCAAGAACGTTTTTAGACCACAATTTTGGGGGACTCAAGCTGGAATAGGAACCTGGAAGGATTTTATGAAAAGAACATTTAAACACATTCAGTATGTTAATATGTCCAACTGATGTTAATTACGCTAATTACAACTGAAAGACAACATTTTGAACACTACCATTCAAATGTTGGCGTTAAATTGATTTTTTTTAATGTTCTTGGTTCTTATGCTCAGCAAGTCTGCATTTCTTCAATCAAAAACAGCACAAATGATTGAACGATACATTATTGGTAGCTCCAAATAAATTGTTGTTCATAGAGTTTTAGACACAGTTAATATCTCAGCACAATTAAAACAAGCCTGCCTAAAACAAGTATTAAGAATACTAAAGTGTCTTGAGGGGCCAACAAGTGCCTCCGAACAGTAAACTGCAATCAGACAGGCCTGCCTGAGGTGCTCAAGAGTGAATTTTGAGATTTAAAATTGCTAGAAAGCTTAACACTGTTTTAGCCATTTGAAAGACAACCTCCACTTGACCTCAGTGTCTCTGCATTTTGATTGGGCCACTGAAAGTGTCATATTCAGCTAATAAGACGAGGAAACAAATGAGCTAAATCAGGAAAATTACTGCAGAAAGACCGTGAGTCTGACCGCTCAGATTGCGGCAGCATACTCTGCCTCCGGGGTGTTCACTCACATCTGACAGCCAATCTGAAGTGGGCCGATCAAGCTGATTAAAGTGTCTCCATTTAGGAGTGGCAGACATTGAAACCGAGACAGGAAGGTTGGACACTCAAGAGAAATTCAGTTCAGCTTTTAAAAGACTCGTCTACTAACAATTTAGACTCTATTTAGAAAGGGAATTCAGCAATTCTCCACAGTACGGACGTTATACACTTATACACTATATACACTTGGACAGAACAAGTTGTTGGTCAACAAATTGATCTCCACTGACTCTTTTGTCCTAAAGAAATAATAACTGGGGGTCATAATCAATCATTTTTAGTTCTGTTTGACCTTGCCTGCTGGGCACTTTTTGTTTTTGTCGTTACATTATGTAGTTTTCCAATAAGAAAGGTTTGAAATTTAGCTTAACTATTGATAACAAGACAATCAATTATTTTCTGTTTGTACTTGCCCTCCATATATTCTATTTGGCTGAAAGTCATGTAAACATGAACCTCATTCACCTTTGCACCTTCTTTTCCACCAGCACCTGGAAGACCTTGCTCTCCGGGGGGTCCAGGGGGTCCAGGATGTCCTCTCTCACCAATAGGGCCGGTTTCTCCTGTTGGACCCTTTCAAGCCATTATAGACATATTTGTGAGATTAATAGGCAAATCCTTGTGCTTATCTCAAATAATATGTATAATATGCAAAAACATAAACACCTACCTGTGGTCCAACAACACCTCCAGGTCCTGGTGGGCCAGTTTTGCCTTGGAAACCCTAGGGGGGAAAAAATCACTTACTGCCTGAAAAGCAACCATCTATTGGTGGACCCAATAGGATTTTATATGACACAATTTCACAGGCAAAATGTAGCTGCAGTAATTCACACTAAGTTTATTTCCTACAGGGTCATGTCATTAATAAAGCCTCTGCCTGGTTCAGATAGAACCTCCATAACTCCTTCAGATTTACACATAACTCAGAGGAAGTGGGCTCATTCAGTCCCTGAACACACTCTTGTTGGATGGATCAGTGATGTCTGCTATAGGTTATCGCTTAGGCTATTTAGGTGATCTATACGTGTGAGTGATCGAAAACACTTACAGTCTCTCCCCGTTGGCCAGGGTGACCGGGCAGCCCATCCTTTCCAGGTGGTCCCTAAAATACAGAACAAGATTAAATATATTGTAAATGTCACATTTGTCAGTATCTAAAACAGTATAGATAAACAGGTACTTACAGGAGGGCCCTTTGGTCCTGAAAAACCAACGGGACCCTGAGGCCCTTGAGGTCCCTGGAAAAGACAGGAAAAAAATTGGTGAAAAGTCTGCTGTTTTATGTCAAAATAAGGTAACAATGCAGTGCAAATTGTTTAATGGCAATATCAGAATCTGAAATGTGAACTAGAAGAAGTGAATCTTTATCTGACCTGATCTTTTGTCTTATAATCTCAATAAAAGTCCAAGGAAGGAAGCAGAATTTATAAATACTCACGATAACAAAATTTTAATAAAACATTACAAGCTGAAACTAAGCGCAATGTAGGTAAAGTCAACAGGTTTTCGAAATGCTTAAAAGAAATCCTTCAGATTCCAACTGAGAAATGGAATAAATAAACAGGAAAACACTGACAAATATAGGAAGAAACGAGAACAGGATTTCACAGCAGAAATAAACAGCGCAACATTAGATTTCGAGTGATGTGAGCCTTGGACAACAGCCTTCCAGTGGTCTAATGCTCAAGAGCTCTTCATAAATCTATAATAGCTTCCAGACGAAAACACAGGTCTGGTGGTAAGTCCTCTTATCTGGAGTACACCCACATGCTGAGCTAATCCTCACTGCGCTTCCTGCAAAAGCACCCTCTCTGAGGGCCTCAAGCCGTACACCATCTCACTGTAGATGGTATGATGGGATAAAAATGTTTGCTGCAATGCATTCTGGGTGGCACTTACTCTCTCGCCGGGTGGGCCAGGTGGACCGTCGTTGCCCGCTGTGCCCTGTTGGATAATGAGAGAGGAAAGCATAAGAACTGTGCAACAGAAGTGATTGACAAAATCAAAGTCTGAGGGAAGTAGTACCTTAGGGCCTGACTTTCCTGTTGGACCTCTGGCACCGCGTGCACCACGGGGGCCCTTAAAAATCAGCATGTTTAGGGCTTGGTGACTTGCATAATTAAATAAAGCAAAATTAAGTCAAAATGGAAGGGGGAAGTGCTGAAGCAGTACATACCGTCGGACCTCTTTGACCTCTTGGACCGGGTTTCCCTGCAACTCCCTTTGAAAAGAAAGAAGAAAAATGAGGGTGGTAAAAATTGAGGGTGAATTCAATAGCTACACAAAGCAAATCCAATCGTTGCAGTTGCTGCCGTTCTTTTTGCCAAGATGAGATGGCAGTGTGTATGGGGGAAAACAAGCATTGGATACCTTCCCCTAGGATTTCTGGGAGCCATGGCAATATTTGTTTCAGATAGCAGCTAACCTGACATTTAGTTATGAATAATCATAAACGTTTAGGGCAAAGTTGCTTTTGCTAATAGGTTTCCCATGAACAACATTAGACAAACTCAAGGTTTGTTTACAAGTGAGAGTGATTTCCATTTAATTATTCGGTGAGGGTCTCTCAAGGGAAATTTTCGATAAGTTTTCCTTAGTGATAGTCAGCACAATTGACCCTTTTCATGCAACATAGGGGTTTGAGGAGTGTGATGTACAGTATGCAGAGCAATAGCGCTTTTTGCTTCATGATTATTCTGGATTTCAGTCAGGATGTGTTGTAATTTCCATCTACTGTGAGGAATTACTGAATTTCTACTAGTTAGGCAAATATATTAGTTAAGAAATCACTTAACTTGCATCTAGCAAGGCATCTGTACTGGTAGGCTATTTGTATTGGTACAGGTATCACTCTTATTGGTGCTTTACCCTTTCAAAAATTAACCATGGTTTTATTATAAAAAAGTGTTTGTAACCAGGTTTTTTGACGTATTGATTAGATTTGTATAACTATATATATGTATATTATATATATTATAAATAATAAATATTTTTACTACAAATACCAGGTGTTAAACTAGGTTAGTGTAGCAAAACCATTTACTTGTCTACATACAACTATAGTAACTATGTTTTTGTTTTTTGTAAAACATCCTGCTAACTCTCTAAATGAGGTAATTTTGGTGATGCAACTAATAGCTAATAAAAGTAAGCTAAATAAAATGTAATTTAAAAACAGAATTAGCTTATGTGATAGTAGGCTGATCAACCTGCTACGCTAGTACACTGAATGGTAGCTTGAAAAAGGAAAGCTAACTAAACAACAACAACAACAACAACAAGAATAATGTTGAATTCAATCTTCTTTGGTAATATACTATTAAATATAACAAAGCGATTTTGTAACAAAGTGATCTCTAATCAGGCACTGGATAATGTCAATCAGGAATCAATTTAACAGGTCTCATTTTAACAGGTGGATCAAATTTGAATGAAACTACCTCAATTTTACTGCATACCATGTAAATCAGCCTTAAATGTAAAGGTAAATTTAGTCTAAGTGTGAAGATAAATGCAAAGGCAAATGTAAATGTAGTAGCCTAAGTAACAATACACACATGTAAAGGTAACTGTGAGGTGAGTGTAAAGGTAAGTACATTCAGATGACCTTTGACCCAAAATATTCACACACTTTTGCCCACTTTCTGCAAGTGAATAGTTTTCCAGATGCGTGATTGTCGTTAAATCACCATGAACACAATTGTTCCAGCATCTTTTGTAGTCACATATTGATTTGTGTCTGTGATTTTGTACAAAGTCATCATACAAATCCTTTCATAAAAGGAATCAATCAGCCCTTTTCATATGTTTGTTATAATGCAGTGCGCACTTCACACAAAGCAGGTTGGAAGAATCCATCTCACCCTGCCTCCTTTCTCTCCATTGGCTCCTGGGAATCCGGGGAAACCGGTCGAACCCTGCAAATCAAAGAAAAAGACTTAAGGGAGGAATAGAAAGGCGGCAGTACCTGCATATTAACGAGGTATGAACTCCAAGAGTCCCGACTCTCCTACTGATTCCGACAGTTAAATGCCATTACAATCTGTTAGCATTAGCATCCTTGGCTTTGCTACTTCCACTGTAGAGTTTTAAATAACTGTGAGACTGCTTTGTCCCCATTGTTGGCAAGCTTTTTTCTCAGAATAATTCAGCGGTTGAAAGATAGACTTTGAATGCGTATGATATATCCCAAGATAAACAAGGCCAATCTCGATTATCAGTTTCCTTGTTTTGTTTGCACAAGACTAAGTGCAGGAGAGCTTCAGGAAGGGATTGCTTGTCAGTGTGGAAATACAACGGGGTCCACCGAGGACAGAGGACGATATAATCAACTGAAACAACAGACACTGGACGAAAACAAATGGCCACTCAGTCAGATAAACAACCAAACAGAGTTAAGATTAAGAGTCACAACTGATGATTCTTAGGCCCAATCCTACCCCTTAGCCCTTCTGTCTCGATTCTTTTTTGGTTGGAGGGGTAGGGGTAGGGGAAGGGCCAGATAGCCCTTCAAACGAAGATTTTTCGGGACCACACTTCAAATGAAGGGGTATGAATTATCTCAGCGTAAACCGGCTTCAGAGGCAACATGGCTACCCGAGCGAACAAAAAGACACATAAATGTAAGCATTTTTGGCATTAATAAAGATTTTAACGAAACGTAATAATTAGTTTTATGTTACATTCAATCATGAGTTCATATTTACGGTCATGTTACTCAAAGAAATGTTTGCAAAAAATCGCTAAAGTTTGCTAACGTCATATCATTACTGACTGCAGGATAGTGCCACAACATATTTTCATGTCTGATCAGGGCGATAACCACCATAGACATTGAGGGGGGCTAGTCCCCCCAATAATTAGAAATCGCTAAACCCTTTTCTCAAATACTGCCAATACGAGAGAGAGAGAGAGAGCGAGAGAGCGAGAGATGAAAGTTGCGTGTATGCGCGTCTGTGCGTTTCTCTTTTTAGAGTTTACTTAAAAAACGATATTACTGGAAAATATAATGTAGCGATTCAGTATTTAAACTGTTATTAATAAATGCCGTGGGGCAGCGTTGACAAGTTTCTTTGCTCCTGGATGTGGAAGCTGCGCGATATCTAATGTGTGTGTGTGTGTCAGTAAGCAGCGCATTAATATAGAACGGTAATTAAAGGCTCTAATGCACACCAGTTTAGGTGTGTGTATTGTAGGAGCTAGACTACGTATGATGACGTGTGACGTATAGTAGTGGTGTCCCAATTCTTAGGGGAATATTTTCACCCCTACCCCTTGACACTGTTTCAAGGGACAAGGGGAAGGGGTATAAAATAGAATTGGGATTGGGCCTTAATTGCTCTCATTCGCACTTCTTGTCTGTTTCTTTCTCTCATTTTCAATGCAGTAAATTAAAAACAGCTTACCCACGTTCCTCAATCCTGACAGCGGAATAAGCATTCAAGAAAGAAAATCAATACATTGTTTTACACATTCATTTTAAGGCCAGGCCTCCTGGAGAAATCAGGTTTGATTTACCACAAAGGATATTATGAAACTGTAAAGGTGAGACATTGACGAACAAGCAATGACACTCTATAAAAAAATGCCACAACTCTTGACGCCAGTTACCACTCAGACAGTGATGGCTGGTTTTCAAAAGTGCACTTCATGATAATTTGAGAGTTGGCAGGCTGTTTGAATCCATTCCAGAGATGATGGCATGTCAAAGTGCTTGTAATCACATCACTTGTCTATCGTTCATTAATGCTCCCAAATAGGAGTGGATTTATGAGACCATAAATCTACCAACGGAGTCAGCACCTTCGCTAGGACTGGGCTTTATTCCATCTTATTCAAACAAATTCATGATAAGCTTTAAAGGTGAAAAATTCCATTTCTACTCCACTATTGACTACTGTAAAAATAGGGAATGAGGTTTCCCTGAACAATGAATAATATCTTTTTAATGGCATTCCCAAAATTATTCCCAAAATAGCTTTCATCAGTGGTTAAAAATTAGATTTTAAGTTTAACTTCATGTACTATGTATCATAGTCTGAAAGTACATATTCTAAAATAAAAATAATCTAAATAATTCATGTTAATAATAAATAAATGTTAATATTTTCAGAATTTGGCATTGTTGTCTTTATAATATATTTTTCTGATTATGGAGTTTTCATTAATAGTTGAAAATTAAGTTTCAAATTTAACTTCATTAAACTATCTATTCATATTCGGAAAGTACACCGTTTTGGATGCAGAATCAGTGCGTTCATAGCAAAAATCTTCCAGGAGTGTAAGAATATATTTTTTATATTTTAGGATGTTTTAGGACAAAATAATACTGATTATAAATTGTAAATGTCTGAAGTGCACTCCATATACATTTACCAAGCAATGTATCAAATTGTGAACTGAAAACTCAAGAGTCTTCCTAATTGTACCAACTAGGTGCCTGTAATGACACCAATGTTTGTTATAGAAGATCTCCAAACCTCCAAAGCCACTTAAGGTCTAGCTTGGGGCTGGCTTGAGCCAGATTGGGTACTGCTGCTACAGCTGATGTTGATGAAAGGCGCTGAGGTCTGACACAGGCATCTGTGCTCTGACTTCTTCTCGCTGCCTGCGTGACCAGCATCCCCAACAGCACAGGGAACAATCCTGGCATGAGCTGCTCATTTTAAAAAAGCCTCACTCGGTGCAGAATGCATAATGCATTCTCAGGAGGGCATTAGTTCATGCTAATGAGCCAAGTTGTTGTTTAGCTCACAAGTGAAACAATCGTGATGCAGGTACAGGTGTCCTGTTCAATTTAAGGGCATACCTTTGGTCCTTGACGTCCTGGATAGCCGGGTAATCCCGGAACACCAAGTTTGCCCTGGTGGAAAACAAGCCAAGGATCATTAGTGCAAGAACATCTCTGGACAAACAAACATCTCATTTGATATTAATATTCCAAACACAAACTCTGCATCACTTCACACCCCGTGCCTCGGTAATCAACTAATAACGGTAATCCGTAATCAACAAGCAGCGTACCTTTTCTCCAGCAGGTCCCAGGGCTCCAGATTCACCATTGGGACCTGCACGACCCTTCGGACCCTCTGGTCCATCCTCACCTCTGGGTCCGGCCAATCCAAGCTCACCCTAAACATGCACAGAAAAAATCAGTGCAGCCCTTCTTGGGTTAAATTAGCATGGGCTTAAAGCCAGCAAGCCTGGATGCTGTTTATTTACCCTGTCGCCTTTGAGACCCATGTCTCCCTTGAAACCCGGGAAACCATCCTCGCCCTGAAAAGTAGGATGAGACATTAGGGAAAACATATAGAGTGATGAAGCTATAGCTTCTGCATATAAACACAGCACCATTGATTCTTTAGCATTGTACTAGATCTCCATCTGCTGACAAAAATGCAGTACTGCAACACTTTCAATGATTTCACTCAGTCTAGAAGTTACAATATTGTGCGTATGGAATAAATTAGACCAAAACTGTGGTAAAAGTGAGCAACAGCTGAAATACACTTAGCTAAATGTGTGCTAACGGCTAAAAGTAAGCTAACAGCTTATAATACAGAGTGTTGATCTATGATTGAATTCTCATTCAATCAGTCTCAATCTTGATGCATTATGCAACTTTGTGATCACCTGACGGCACTTGACTAAATGTGTGCTAACGGCTAAAAGTGAGCTAGCAGCTAAAGGTATGCTAACTATTATGGTTCATAGTGTTGATTTATGATTGAATTCTCATTCTCTGTCACCAAATATCAGTCTAAATTTCTCGCCTGCATGTGCAAGATGCATTATGCAACTTTGTGACCACCTGACAGCATTGTCAACTTAACTAATGCCTTATTTATTTGGATATGGACACGGCTACATACACAGTCTTGTTATGCTGGCACTACAGTATCAATCCCACCATCAGTTGAGTGTCATTCTCAAACATTTTTTTTCTACATTGCTAAATTACAGCCGACTGCAATCTGATTAGTATTCGTTTCAATGATGGTTGATGGTTTTTGAGAAGGGGAAAGAATAGGTTTGTGTGGCTCTGGAAGTACTTAATAGTGATGGAGTGATTTTGTCTGGAATAAGTGTTATGACACTCTCTCTGCATGATTAAACAGCACTTATGACATGATGTTTAAGAGGAGAGAACGTGTAGTGGCTATATTCTTTTTATGCAGATTTAGTGACCAGTAAGTGCCACTGCAATGATTCTTAGTGCAAGCATCATCTTCTAGCAGCGTCATTCAAAAAAGATGTGGATTTTTGCATACCTTCTCTCCTTTGCCTCCCTTCAGTCCACGAACGCCATCAGCACCCTGTAAGACAGAGAGCATGTGATCAAGCAAAGATCACAAACTCAACAAAACACCAATAAATCTCTATCAAATACAAAAAATGCTTTACCTTCACACCGCGAGGGCCAGGATAGCCGATGGGGCCCTGGGGACCGGACTGGCCCTGAAAGTGACAACATTGAAAAATGATGAAATGTGTGCGGCGAAGAACGAATATCTGTGGCTGAGGTAACCTTGCAAGAGGTTTATAGATAAACATACTGATCAGATACTTTCAAACAATGTTTTCTAAATCTGAAAGAAGAAAACCAAAATATTACTTTTTTGAGATTTTATTGGTCAAACAGCTAAAAGATCAAGACTAAATACTCTCCAAGACACATTTACCTCCGAGAACAATTTGGATTAGCACATTTTTGCTGCTTTTTTAGCTGCCTGGCATTAGCATCATCACAAAAGTAAATACATTTTTTATTACTAATCCATAAAATAATAATAATACATATAGAAAACTGATCGACCAGTATACATTCTGCTTAAATGCTCCCTAAAATTGTTTCCTTACCAAAGCTCCTTTCTCTCCAGCAGGACCCTCTTTACCAGGATGTCCCTATAAAATAAAGAGAGATAATTAGTATAAGGTGACAGGCGAGAGACATATATGTCTAGTGTGTGACATTAGCTATAGTTTTAAATCACTTGAGTTGCATATTCAACATACATCTTTGCTATGATGCTTCTATAGTATCAATTATGTCAGCAAGCAAAATATGTAAGAAGATAGAGAATCGGTTTTGGTCTTTGTCAGAGTTATAGACAAAGGGCTGTGAAATATGTTTCAATCATCACCTATCAGTAGTTTAGCAGACATGAATCACTTGATATATCAGTATCACTGATACTTACAGGAGGTCCGTCTGCGCCAGGCAATCCAGGCAAACCAGACCTTCCCTGAGGACCCTGTATGAAGAGACAGAGAAAAAGAACTTTGATTGGATTAAGAAGAATTTCTAAGACCATAGATGCCCTACAGGCAATAACATGCACTGAATCATGAACTTAAGAAAAATGAAATGCTACAGAAATAAATGCATGCTCGGTTCACATCTATCCTGTACTGAAGCTCATTTTGCATTTATTTATGTAACCAAAGCAAAAGAGCAAGAAATACAAATATAATTGATTAATAACTTAAATAAATACTTTTTTATTATTAGACACACACATACAGCATATATTTTTGAAAATATTTACATGTATTTACATTTATAATATTTATATTCATATAAATTATATAATATATAAATATATTTAATATATAAAAATAAAAATTTTCTGAAACATATACATGCATGTGTGTGTATTTATAAATACATAATAAATATACACAGTACACACACATACATATGTTATGTAAACAAAAACTTTTATTTTTGTATGCGATTAATCATGATTAATCGTTGACAGCACTAATATATATATATATATTAAGATATCTATAATATATATATGGAGGCCTTGTACTCATAACAACCAAGTTTACATCACCACATTATGTTTCAAATCTTTCTTTTTGGTCTCTTTCTGTTCAAAGGGACTACTGAGAATTATACGCATGAAAACCACAAAAGTCTTACTTTTTCTCCAGGCGGTCCTATGGGGCCCTGTGTACCTGGAAGAACGCTGTACACAGAAAACAGACACAAACGTCAAGCGTTTTTGCCTGGCAGCAGGGGAGGGGAGGGGGGGGGGGGGGGGTGGGGGGGGGGGGGGGGATTTTTAGAGGAGTAGGTGTGTGGTAGAGATGAGCCCAAACTGATGACTTACACCCAATAATGGACTTATTGTATTGTCCCTGTGTGTGTGTTGGCAAGGTCACTCGTGTTTGCACAGTGTGCTTGAGTGTGTGTGCATACACACATGTGTGTTTACTATGTGTGTGTTTACAGTGGCTGATTCAGTGTATTTGTGTATGTGCTGACTAGGAGTCCACTCCAGGGAAATTTGAGCTCACTGCTCTGATTCGACCGCTGCAGGTGGGGCGTTATGAATGAGATGCTTTCAGCTGCCCACTTCCTATGAGCCCAGCAGAGGCTTACAGAAATATTTCAGATAATTTCACTGTGCCCTCTGAGATTGCAGAGTGTCGTCAGGAATTAAAAAAGTGATATGGTGGATGAGGACTTACAAAAAAAAAAAAAAAAACGAGAGTCAACAATTGGGCTAATAATAATCATAATTAATTATATCAATTAATTAAAGATTTAGCCAGTAATTAAGCAAATCAAAGAGTAACTATATATATATCTATATCTATATATACTTTATATTAATGACACACACTCTATATAATGGATACTATTATAGTATATAATTTTGTATTTAATTTAGATGTATTTTTAGAAATTCCTCTTCATGTTCATTTGTAAATTTGTTGTGTTTTTGTCATTTATTATTATTTGTTTGTTTTTACACACACAACAACTCACACTGCCTCTATATATTTCAGATATTATTTGAATATTTAATAATAAATAGATCTTCCTACATCCAATAATGTATTATTTATTATGAGCTATAATTAACTATTGTTTTTTTAAGCTTTTTTTTGTTTTTTTTTTACTTTTAGTTTTTTATTTTCAAACAATATCACGTCCATACTTTCTTTCCAAATTTTTATAGGATTGCAGCACCTAAGAGATAATTTACTAATTAGCATTAAGTCAATAGATAAATACATTAAAAAATAATTCCATGCTTTTTCATTATCTGATTTTATTAAATTCTGTGACATTTCCAAGGGAACCCTCAATATAAAAAGAAAATTACAATTTAGATGACATGGGATTGCTTGATCCAAAGTCAACCAAACTGTATCTTACATAAGAGAAACAATACTCAAACCTTACAGTAAAACCTCTGAGGTTCAGTGTCTAAAGTGTGTTTGTTCTCACCTGTGTTCCTGGGATTCCCTGTTGACCAGGAGGGCCCGGCTCTCCCTGAGGTCCCTGTTCAACAAAAAAAAATTACAGTACATGTCATATGCACCCTGAATATGTCAGATGACCAGCAATGTTCTATATATTTCTCTGTGGGTTAACATATGTGCTTTGCTTGCTGATGTGAATATGATGCTAATATAGTGAACACAATGCTAACAAAACTAAGTATCTTATATGAACAATATTGATGTTAAAGCTAACAGAAAAAAGGCTACTGTATACCTTGTCAGCTTCAGAATGCCTGTCCTCATATTTGACAGAAAGTTCAGTGTTTAACGTGTTTAGTTGAAAAATGTGCGAGATTAGCTTCTGCTAACCGAGTAGCTTTATTTGAAACATTTATTTTTCATGGCATATCAGTTTAGTTCTGTTAAAAAGCTCTTGAATATATCTGAAGGGTCATGACTTAGCATTTATACTCAAACAAACAGATTCATTAAATGAAGCTTAGTTCTGGCAGGTCACGTGAGTCAAGTTCGCATCAGCTGACTCTCAGCTGATCACATCTACCTATAGGAATACGACACCTATCGCAGCATTCCTATATAAGCTCTATTTAGTATTATTCAGCAGCTTTATCACTTTTCTCAAGAGCTAATTACCCTCCTCCATCACCAGCTCCACCTTTCGCCACAGTCAGAACTTGGCTTTCTGATATTCCTTGCTAATCAGACTCCTTTATCTTGAATAAAGTGTTACACTTAAATATCATTAAGTACATTAATGATATCTGCCTTGTTCTGTTCTGTTAACCCTAGGGGGGTTATTATTGCTGCTCTCCCTGCTCATTCATGACAGGCTGCATGGATGGGCAGGGAGTGTTTTTGCCCAGAACAGAACCATACCCCCAACCTGAAATGTATGCTAATTGTAAGTTATCTTTGACGATAGTGGTCCTGACAGAACTGTTGTTTTTGTTAGTCATAATTTGGTTCCAAAAACAGAAGATGTTTCGGATTTGATACGCCAAACTCCAAGCAATTTTCTTACACAAGGTTCATTCGTCCACTGGTGATGTTACTGTGGCAGTAAGAAATGTATTTGTAGTTCATTAAGAAACGAAATTTAAACTTGACAGTAGTCCTAGTACACGTACATAAAGGCCGAAACACGTCTAAAACCCACAGAGATTCACTCAACAAGTATTATCAGCATCTGCTAAGCTGATTTTATCTACAAAACGTCATGTTTACGAGATCCATGTCTCTTACCATGTTTCCTTTGGGACCATGTGGGCCATCAACACCAGCAATGCCCTACAGAAATCAATTGTGAAAGATTAGAAGCGAGCAATCAGCATCAGATCCACAAGATTATAAATTAAAAATCACTTACAGGTTGTCCAGGAGGTCCAGGAGGGCCTCTAGGGCCGAGCAGACCTCGTGGCCCCTGAGATAAAAAGAAATTAGAAGGTTCTGATTAAAATGAGCAAGTATTCTCTTCTGAATTTTAATAGGAATCATAATAGGCTGTTGAGTGACTCTGCCCCCTGGTGGCAAACTGGAAATAAAACATTTAAAAAAATACAAGGTGGGACACACTTACACTCTCACCAGCAAGTCCTCTTGGTCCAATCTCTCCATCTTCTCCCTGTAAAGGAGAAAGAAGTGAAGAGAATATGATTATTCTAATAGCTGAAACAATGAAATTATAAGAAGGACGGTTTTTTTTTCAACAGGTGATTCAGAAAAGCATTTACCCTTGGTCCGTCCTCTCCGAGAGGTCCAGAGGGACCAGGAGGACCGTTCTCACCCTGTCAGAAAGAGACAGACAGGAAGCATCATACTTTATTACATCCAACTTAATATAGAATCATTTCACCTTGGCTTGAAAGTGATCTAGGGAGTCATTTTGGATCCTATAATTATTACCTGTGTTTACATGGGAAAAGGCTGGAAATACCCTGTAAAGTTTCCAGAGTAGAAGGCTCTTAATTTCACCTCGGAAGAGCTCATGATTCTTCTCTGTATCATTATTTATTATTAGCCTTAATACAATGAAGAACAACACTGTCAGCTAATGTTGTGTGTTTGATGTCCTTGTTTCCGATGTACAGTAAGGGGGCAAAATTTGTGTTGCTTTAAAAAAAAAAATGTAAAGATGTGCCTATTACAGTACCTACACCTACTATTGTTATTATTATTATTATTATTTTTTTACTCATGGTATTAACCGTCATTGTAAAGAAATCAAAATGTTGTTAAATAAAAAAAAAATGCTAATCATAGCACTGGGATAATAATCTACAATATGTGTCAATGTCAAAGTTATTAATGTTAATTATTAATGTTTGTAATGAAAGTTATTAAAAAAGTGTTCTGCGTTTCAGCACAACAGAGATGTTTTATTTTATTTTACCATAATATACAGAGTTACCTTTGCCAAAATCTTATAGGAGTTGCATCTAGGAGATAATTGAGTAAATAGCATAAGCTGGAAAATTGCTGTGAATCTCTTCATCTACATTTCAAAAGCTCCTCTAGATAGCCCTGGTCATTTACTCTTATTCTATTGCATTTGTCAAATTGATATGTATGCGTTCATACTCACCCTGTGTCCCTTCTCACCAGGCAGACCTGGAAGCCCATCAAAACCTCTGTCACCCTGAGAAGAAGATGAGGTAAAAAATTCAAACGATATATTTATATGTACTATATAGCATATCACATATATGTGTGTGAGAATTGTTTCTTGAACCTTAGATCCAGATTCTCCAGGCATTCCACGGGCCCCGTCGGTTCCAGCACGACCCTGTCACAGAAAGATCAGAGAAGATATGACTATTATGTGTCCATATGCTAACTGAAGACTCATTGAAATGAAAGCAAAAAATAATCATCTTTTGTCCATGTGAAAGATAAAGAGAAATATCTTACTCTCTTGCCAGATTTTCCCATTTGCCCTGGTGGGCCTTGCATACCCCTCGGACCCTATGGTGGAAAGATACATGATTATTTAAGTAAGTAGATCATTAGGTAGGATGACCTTTGGTGGTGAGAAATGCTTTATCTTACCTGATGACCAGGGTCTCCACTATCTCCCTTCAGCCCAGAAGCTCCTGGAAGACCCTGAATGTGATTGACACCAGAGAGAGATGTATTAGACCAAGACTAGACCAAACCAACATGTTTTTAACAGATACAGAAAAGATTGAAATGCCTGCACTATACTGTATACAAAGAAACAGCAGGTGGCAATATTTCACAGCATATACTATTCCTGATCTTCACTCACCCAGAGAATCCAAATAAGCCCTGAATAAAAATGAATGTAGTTGACATAATGGCTTGGACTTGTTTAAAGATGTAGTTATTGCACTTTACTTTAGGGAATTGTGCTGTTTCTTTCGCATCGCACCACATGAAGCAGAATACTTAGAAAAGAAACTGTTGATTTTGAAATTGCTGCTATTCCAGACAGACTGTCCTAGTTTTTTCTAACTGATTTCAAAGATAATTTGAGAGTTGAGTTTTGCATTTATTCCTAAAAGTACACCCTACTGTAAGGAACCATTTGGAAACTTGAAGATTCTCATTTGTCTGCTGTTTAAATGACACATCTAAGGATTCCCAACTAGCCATTAAACAGCAGCTGTGTTCTTTTCTTAAATAAAGATTATGATTTCAAAGTCTCTCTTAAATTCCCACCACTCATTTCATGCTCAATCAGTGACGTAAGATAAGTATGGCTGTGGTTTCCACTTCTCAAATGCTTATTTGAGGTATTTTGTCATTAGTTTGGTCGCATCTAAGTAGGATCATTTCTTGGCGTGAGTTCACCGGTCCATCGTGTTTCAACAGGTCTAGTTACCATATCCGTGTGGTTAGAGTGGGTATTTTTAATAATATTTTGGTTTAATTTTTATTTTAATGTTTTCTGTTTTCATTTAAAGTTTATTTAAAGTTTTAGCAATTTAGTTGTTTTTTTTAAGTCATTTTTAGTCTATAAGTATAAAATGTTTACATTCATTTTAATTTCAGTACATCAAGTTAAAATAAGTGAACTACCTGAAATAGTAAGTTTTTATATTTTATTCAATTTCAGTTTGGGTTTATTGTAATTCAGGCATTGAAACCGCAACCTTGCCTCTCTACCCATTAGAGACATTTTGGAGCCCAATATGTGTCTTCTCATAGAGGACATTTGTTGGGATGATTTGGGATGTTCAAAATATTTTACATATATAAAATATACAGGACAGTGATGGTGTTTTGCATATTAATAGCGATGAAATTTGAATCACTGCATTAAATTGCATTGCTCTGATTTTCAGTTAGTAAAACTCTGATTGGAAAGCTGATTGGGTGGGACTTTTGCAGACGTCATGGGGTCACTGAAACTCACCACTGGGCCAGATCGTCCTGTGAGACCCATTGGACCTGATGGACCTCTCATGGCGAGCTGCGAAAACAAACCAAAGAATCAAAATCACCAAAATATCATATACAAGAATTGTCAGACATCTACTCCCCTCGGCCAGAGGAGGAGGGGCGGTGCTTGCATTTGTCAAGGACAGATCTGAGCACTAATCTGCAGCACCTGTCGGGTCGCCCTCCTGCGGGTCGTGAACCTTGCTAGTATTTTTAACTAGTCTCTCCGCATGAGTCAAAGCAGCCTGTGCTGCTCCGTTTCACTCTTGTTTTAGTGCAAACAAGGCCGGAGCAAATCCCCTCCCCACCCTGTGACCTACCACCCCACCTCTTCCCTACAAACAGTCAAGAGTCCCCCACCTCCCCCTCAGCAAACAGCTGGGTGAAGCTTGAGGGCCATTTGGCCCTTCACTTCTCATACTCACCCTGGCCTGAGAGAGAATGGCCTGAGCCTGGGCCTCCTGAGCCGACACCACTGGACCCTTTTCCCCATCACCGCCAAACCGGAACTGTTAAACATGAAAAGAGTATTCATTATTATCATTTTCATTTAGAAAAACATTTCAAATCCTACACTATAAATATTGAGTCAATCCAAAACAAAAAGCAATATTTTGAATATTTAATTAGGAATTAGATAGCATTTTTAATACTTTTGAAAAGCACTAAACAACAATATGCTCTAACGAAGGGAAGCTTGCAGTCATATAACACTTTATACTGTACTATACTGGAAATACTAAGTAAATCAAATCTGAAAAGCATATTATGAATATTTAATTAGGATTAAGGTGGTTTTCAATACTCCTACACAATATGCTGTAAAGAAGTGAAATATGCAATCATTATTTTCATTTTATAGCTACATTACATAAAACACTAAATACTATATTATGCTATAATGTAAATACAATTAGGTAATCAATTGAAAAGCAAATAATTTAGCAATTTACTAAACAATATGCTCTAAAGAAGTGAAGTATGCAGTCATTATTTTCATATACGGTAATGTATCATTATAACATACTATACTATATTATATTATAGTTACTCAAATACAAAATGAAATATTCTAAATATTTCATAATGATTTAGATCAGTTTCAATCCTTTCAAAAACTACAAAATTTATACTTTATTTATACTGTAAATTACTTGATATTTTTATTTATTTATTATCATTATGCATAATACTTCATTCTATAGTATACTTTACTATCACTCAAGAGTAATGCCGATCAAACACAAAAAGCTACCGTAATCTGAATCCATAATAATACACTTTATAAGAATTTTCAGTACTTTTGAAAAATGCTAAGCAACAATATGCTCTAAAGAAGTGAAGTATGCAGTCATTATTTTCAGGTATCTATTCTTATTAGGTATAACACTTTATACTAAAATATACCAAACATATATTAAAATACTACATTAAACAACTATGAAATGCTACATTTGGAATCTTTAATTACGATTTAGATTTTCAATACATTTGCAAAGTACTAAAGAATAAAGCTTTAAAGAAGTATGCAGTCATTATTTTCATTTATGTATCAGTATGTGTAACCCTTCATATTATAATTTACTATACTGTAAAAACTATATGAAATGCAGCATTACGAATATGTAATTAGGATTTAGATGTTTTTCCAAACCTCTAACTACTTCACAACAACAAAGTAAAGAATGTAGTCATTATATATATATATCTATTATTTTTATTTGTATTATTTTTTTATTTTTTTATATCATCAGATATTTCCTTGATTTTCAACTTACATATGCAAATGCACCAAAGGGATATTTAATTTGTTTTTAATACTTTTCAACAATCACAATCATATATTCTAAACAAGTTTGTTGTAGTTGTTTTCATGTATGTATTATTGCTGAATACAAGCATGAAACTAATGTGCAGAATAGGCTGGACAGATCTGCAAAGATTTTTGGTGGATTTAGGGGTCTTACTGGCAGCATCAGCATAGTACCAGGGGGGCCTGGCAAGCCATCCGCTCCAGGAAGACCAGCACGGCCGGAAGGACCCTGAGGAAGCAGGAAGAGTGGGAGAGAAAGAGAGACGGGATATATCAGTAATTTGACACTTCTCGACTTGACAACACACAGGTAAGAGAATGCCAAGACAGGAATGAGAAAGGGAGGGGGATCGAACAGAGATAGAGAGACCCTCTCACTTCCATTAACCTTTAGTGAAGTTGTCTATTTTTAAGATACTGATTGTATTAATTTTCTAGCTCATGAGCACAGGGGGATATCACTGTGTAACAATTACTTTTATCTAAACAACACTTCATATGCCTGTCCAGATGGATCCCTGTTGTCTCCACCAAGTCCAATCACAGCAAATTATCACACTGTTTCATTTTCTGCTACAATAATAGCTCGGCAGGTTATGTTAAATAACACCAATAAACAATATTACATGCCATCCTGAAGTGTACAGGTCTTAGTTTGATAAAACCATTAACAGGAAGTACTCAAGATCCCACATTTTGTTGATATGCATTTCATTGCTATTTGTGCTTTAACAGTCTTCTATTTAAATGGTCTTTTCTTTATTTTCACTTGTAATATGAACTGTATTGGTCTACAACTGAATGATATTCTGATGCAAACGATTTACTTAGTCTCATCATTAGCATTCTTGTGCGTGTGCAGTTCTGTTAAAGAGTGTGGATTACATAGACATGTGATATCCACAACACAACCTAACATCAGAACTCCAGACAGACTTTGGAGTTGGTTTGGGAATTTGTAATGATAATTATCCTCAAACAGTTTAAGGAAGAAGATGTGAGCAATAGGTGTATTTTGCATACAGAAATAGATTGAGGGTAACGTGCTGCGTTTAATCAGACATTTGCCCACTGAACAATGACTGCTCATTCTGAAGTAACGTGAATTACTGCAATTCATCATCTGGCAACGTTAACTTGCTTTAATCTGTGTTTCTAAATAAAGCAACTCAGGGTTTCACATCTGAAAACTAAATGTGTCAGAGAGGGTGTAAATGTGCCCTCAGGTTCAGAATAAATCAGCATTAAGTTTTGTTTACTGACACATTTTCATGCGGTCTTGCAGTTTACTAAAGCCGGACTGTTTTTCTAAGCCTTTCTTGCTTAGCACACAAGTTTTTCTCTAGCCTAACCTGTGTCTCATTATGTTCATCACAGATTTCATTTGACATGTCTCTTTTCCCACTTAATCACTGTTGATTTTTTGACAAATTAAATTTCTGTGAAACTAAATATGACAAAAGAAAGATCAAGTCCTAAACCTGAACTAAACCTTGTTAATGCTCTGAAAATACCTGTGGTCATCATAAGTAAACATAGCCTGGAGTCAAAGACTGGAACAAATTTTTACCCTGTCACCAGGATCTCCGGCTGAACCAGGGGGGCCATGTAAACCTGGAGGGCCTGGAAGACCCTGAAGACAAAATGAAAATTTAATAAACACACAAACTGGAACACAACGACGATTACCCAATTACCAAAAGATTTTAGATTTAAAAAAAAATTGCTAGAACACTTTGGTTGAATATTGCATTTTACAACTGACGCAGACAAAAATGCAGGTAACTTACAGCAGGTCCAGGTGGTCCAGCAGGTCCTTCAATCAGCATTCCCTACGAATCACAACAAAGCCAGAATAAAACAAACTGACCAGAAAAGATTACAGCATCAAATTACTAAATGAATATTTATAAACTAATCTCAATATTGTTCCCAAGGTGATGAATGCCCAGAATTCGCTTTTCACTCACCGGCTCAATCACTGCAGGTTCTCCTTTTTCTCCCTTCTGACCCAGAGCAGCACCACCACCCAACTGCAAACATACAACAGAGGTTAGACACAACAAATGATAGACCGACAGAACTACAGATAACGTAGAGAGAACAGAGAGACAGACATACAGAGAGAGAGAGAGACAGACAGACAGACAGACAGACAGACAGACAGACAGAGAGACAGATAGATAGATAGATAGACAGATAGATAGATAGATAGATAGATAGATTTATAGATAGATAGATAGATAGATAGTAAGATAGATAGCTCGAATAGATAATAGATAGATAGATGATAGATAGATAGATAGATAGATAGATAAACTATTAGGGTTATTGCTGGTGCAGAGTGTATGAGGTGTGAAAATACACATGAATATGAAAGCTTAAGGAAAAATGCTAAATTTGGTAACACTTTATTTTAAGGGCCAATTCTCACTATTAACTAGTTGCATATTAGCATGCATATTACTAGCATATTGGCTGTTTATTAGTACTTATAAAACACACATTAATGACTTATTCAGCATGACCAAATTTTAGATCCCTCAATTCAACCCCATTCCTAAACTTAACAACTATTGCTAACTATTATATTAGGAGTTTATTGAGGCAAAAGTCAGAGTTAATAGTGAGAATTGGTCCCCAAACTAAAGTGTGACCCTAAATTCATAACGTTAATCTCTCTGAGATTAACAAGATGGAAAGTGTGTAACCAGCGATGTAACGGACAGGATCTGATGCCGTCAAACCTTAGCTCATGTGGGCTGTAAGATACAGGTATGGAGTTTTTGACGGAGGGGAAGTATGAGCTTCTTAAGGGGGTGGAGGTGGAGAAAGGTGTGTCTGAACAGACAGCTGGGTCTGTGGTATGGGGTAATTGCCGTATCCCAGGGCGATATGGGCGATAAGGTGCTGACAGTCAGAGAGAGTTCGAACCACAGTTGGTATGAGAGTGTGCATGTAAGTGATCTGTGAATCTATATGATCTGTCATACACAGAGACGGGAGTGAGAGAAAACCAATATGGACAAGAGGAAGAAGTGCAGTGCAGATTAGTATAAACCAACACAGCAAACAGAAAAAATGATTGGACCCCATGCAAAATAGTGCACTACAAAGCCAACAATGCATGCTAGATTCCCATATCCAACAGTCCGAGTGCTGGACGACACCCTCATTTGGGGGGCCAATACTTACGTCCGACGTCACTTCTGTTTCAGCGATGTCGGTTTCGGCGGCAACCCCTGGCCCGAAACTGTCCTCGTAATTGGACGTAGGATTTGGAGCCACATTGCCAAACTCATCGTACGCCCCATACTCATATTGATTTTTGTCAACCCCAGTCACATCATATTCCTTAAGATCATACTCCTTAAAGTCATACGCGTCCACTCCGACGGGGTCGGCGGTGCCGCTGGGCAGCGCGGCTTCTGGGGCAGCAGTCAGATCCAGACCAGCCTGGGCCGTCTCAGTGACATAGTCACCGAAAACTTCCTCTTCCACAGCCTTATTATACCCAAGCAATGCGGCCGGACGGAGAGGAAGGGATTTCGAGCAACGGAGGGAAGATGGATGTTAGTTAAGCAGTTAAAGCAAATACTACTGTATCTAATGCAAAGCAGGAGCAAAATTAAGAGAAATATTTATTAAGAATAGTATATAATTTTTGGGCAGCAACAAGATAACACTTCTTAGTCCCGTTCAATGGAAATATATCAGTTGATTTGAATTGGATTCGAGGATTTGGATAAACGGTGAGATGAGAATTTAAGGCGCAAATTAAATCTGGTTAAGTAAATCACAACATTGTACAAGTTACAGTAACGGACAGATATAATCAGTAATGCACATTTATAATGTGATCTCATAGAAAATACTGTTACACGCAAATGAGATTTTAAAAAGTATATTTCAACACTTACTGTAAAACATTTCTAAATCTGTTCAAATTTCGGGGGCATTTTTGTGTTATTTGCAGAGGGACAATAAAGTGTTAACTTTATAATTAAAAAAGGCATTATTTTTTACATATTTAATAATCACACATATAAGTCTATGATAGACTTTGGGATATTCCTGTCTTTTTTCCACAATAAACATAATGGTAAAGTTAAATTATGTTTAGAGGTGAAAAAAAGAAGACAGCAATAAATGACATAAGTCTGAAATGACACTACCATGTTTACAAATACACACACTAATGCATTAATGATGTGATCAAATGCAGGAACAGATCAAATTGTAAAAGTCAGACTCTGCATTTGATTACAACAGCCAAGATTTACGTTATGTTTTAGTACATAACCATAAAAAAATAGTCAAGGAACACCAGTTTTTATTTTAATACTGAAAATCTAGCACAAGGGGCATTTATACATTTCTTACTGCATTTAATTTGAGAAAAAACACACCTACACTTATAATGTGTCTTTAATATCCAACATAAACTTACTGTAGAACCACCCTGTAAATACATCTAAATGGCTGTGAAAGAGTTCAATTCTGTTGAATATAGTTCTGATAACTAGAGCCAGAACTATTCAACCAGAATACATCAGGGACGAATGCTATTATGTTTTGTTTCTTTTTCAAAGGTCCACATATTTGGGTCACTTACTGAGGGAACTGTTTGGAATGGGACGTGCTATCTTCTCAATGATAGTTAGGGCTGAAAATGGGCAACCAGTCAACATTTAAACAACCAATTCCAAAACTTAAGCCAAAAAGACAAACATATATAATTTTCACTTAGCTGTGTGATCAGTTCACTGCTTTAAATTTAGATCGGATGGTTGAACGTCCATAAATTGCAGATTTTTTCTTAAATACAGCCTTAAATATCATTGATATCCACAACAGAAAGCTGAAATGACAGAACAGAAACCAGCTGCATGGCAATCCACTGAGAAATATCTACTTGATATTCAAAACATGTTCAAAGTTTCAGACTGGAAAACATCACAGGAAGTGGATTGGCTAAATTTAGAACTTGCCGGTTTTATCAGCTTTATGTTGTTGGATAAAACAGTTCCCTTGTGGTGACAGTCCCAGAGTTGAAAAACACAGAACAATTGCCATGAATTGTTTTGTTTTTGTCATTTCAAATCAAATACTTCCTCGTCATACGTGCTCCTGGATTTTCCCCCATTCTGTCCCACATTTTCTTCGCCCAACCATCATAATATATAATCAAATGATTACCTGGTTTGGTCCAGTGGTTGCGACAGGAGACTGAGTTTTGGAAGCATCTACTGTTCCGTAGTCAAGTTCACTGTCTGTATAGTACTCCCCATCTACATTGTTAGGCTATAGCAGTTTCAAAGTGAGAAGAAAAGAAGAAGAAGAAGATGATAAGAAAGGAGGAATTAACACAGTTCAAGCAGTTCCACAAGCGTTACAGGCTGGATCCACGGGGACGGCACCTAGAGAAATGGGGCGGACAGCACACTCAGACTAGCATCAGAGATTTCCCTCACCGAAAGAGAGATCTTGATGGGTTCTGACATGAGCTACGCTTGTACTATTACCCCTAGAATGGCTTCTCTTGGTGGAGGTGGCAGGTATCCATATCTCTTCTTCTTAGTTGCTAACTTTTTAGCCTGTTTTGGCTCCTGGTACTTATAGGGTTTGGAAAAATATTTAGGGGACTTTCTCATCCTCTTCGTTTTCATGGAGACACTACGTTTTACTCTCTGGAAGAAGGTTATGGTGAAGGGAAAAAGACAACACATCAAAATATCTGTGTTAGAAGATAAATAGGTTCACATTTTTTTCAAACATGGCTTACTTAGCTTAAGAATAACTTGGTATACACTATCCTTCAAAAGTTTAGGGTCAGTTTTTATTTATTTATTTATTTTTTAAATGTGACCCTGGATGACAAAACCAGTCATAAGGGTAAATTTTTCTAAATTGAGATTTATACATCATCTGAAAGCAGAACAAATAAGCTTTCCATTGATGTATGGTTTGTTAGGATAGGACAATATTTGGCCGAGATACAACTATTTGAAAATCTGGAATCTGAGGGTACAAAAAAAATCAAAATATTGGTAACATCACCTTTAATGTTGTCCAAATGAAGTTCTTAGCAATGCATATTACTAATCGAAAATTAAGTTTTGATATATTTACGGTATGGAAATTTGCTAAATATCTTCATGGAGCATGATCTTACTTAATATCCTAATGATTTTTGGCCATAAAAAAAAGGAAAAATCAATAATTTTGACCCATACATGTATTTTTGGCTATTGCTACAAATATTGCTACAATATACAGTTGGTGGTTACCATTGACTTCCACAGTAGGAAAAAAAATACTATGGAAGTAAATGGCTACCAGCAACGACATGAGGGTGAGTAAATGATGACAGATTTTAATTTCTATCCCTTTAAGATCAATGGCTGGTGAAAATTCAGCTTTGCCATCACAGGAATCAATTACATTATAAAATATACAAAAAATAAGTAACAGTTATTCTAAAATGTAATAAAATTTCGCAATATCACTGTTTTTACTGTATTTTTGATCAAATAAATGCAAATGCAGCACAACAGACTTTCAAAAACGTAAAAAAAATTTGAAAGGTAGTGTAAATCTATCATGGATATTAGAAAAGTGGATATTGAGAAGATTTGAGTAGTCAGATATGTTGTTCTGATACCATAACTGAGGCGATTTCAGGCTTGCTTCAAAGAACGGTCATTCTCAAACTGGCCACCATTTGACTATTAAGTTCACATAAAATTATTTTTTTTTTTTATTAAACAGTGTATAGAGTTTACAAACATGGACAGACAACATATACTACATGGGCAAAAGTATGTGAACTGCTACAGTAATTTATGGGCCTGGCTATTTAAGCTAACAGGTGCTGAAAATCTAGCATACAGCCATATAATCTCCTTAAACAAACATTTCCAGTGGTATAGGGCGTACCAAAGTGCTAACATCACAGGACAACTGTGTGGAAGAAATTGACTGGCCCAGACAAAGCCCACACCACATACTTTTGCCCATGTAATTTATACAGGTAAAGGAAAAGGGGCGGGGCCACCCCATGATTGACATAACAAACACATCACATATTTCCTACATTTACCTGCGGCTCAGAATATTCATCTGTCGCTGTGGGGGTCGCTCCCTCATAATAATCATATAAATCACCGTAATCAACAGCAGTTGTGTACTGTACACAGGGAGAGGATGAGAGAGAGGTTAGCAAAGCATACAAAAGTCATGTAGAATGTAATCTACCCTTGGGTGTATTACATACTTTGATGGTTAGATTTACTGTATAGCTGGTTTTATACAGTGCAGATGATTAGACACATGTTTATCATACACAGGATATTATCATTATTTTTTACTAAAGCATCCAATGTTAGAGTGCAATGTCACGATCAAAACAATCTAAACACCTAAAATGTTTGTTTTTTTGTTTTTGTTTGTTACTCTCTACTGTGTGAGTTCAGCATGTATGAACACACTGCATTAATTACGTTAATGTATAACATGTGATGCACTTATTCTGATATGCATGTGGGTGTTTAAAACCCTATAAAAACTCCCTGCATGTCCGAAGCAGAGATAACAGCCATATGTTGGCTGCTTTCTTAACTGAACCCCCTTTTTTCTTCTTTCTCATCTTTATTTGTGTGTAAAACCCCAGCTGCCAAAGGCTGATTAAAGGCTTAGATCTATAGAAAGAGTCAAATCTATTTGATTTTCTTATTTCTAACACATTTCAAAGTCTTATTAGCTATAAAACTTAATGTGTCATGTAGGAACTTTTCCTGGGACTAGGGATTTTATACACACACACACACAAAAAGGTACTGTACATCCACAATGTATAATTGGCATCATACATTGTATAGATGTTAAGTGTTAAGTTTAGAATATTCAGTTAATATTAATATTAAAATTAGGTTAATATTAATAAAAAAGTGTTTGAGTCGGCCATTTAAGGTCAGTTTATATACGCATTCATCAATTATGACACATTTTAATGAAAGTATGAATGGTTTTTGTTAAAGTTTATGTAGCGGTTTTTCTGTTTCTATTCCTTCACTGAAAGTAACGGCAGCAGGAAGGCCGATAAAGCCACTGAGCCTGGCTCTCCAGGGCTTCATCCATCAAACACAAGTATATGTATTCCTGATACAGCATAAGATCTCATAAAACAGCCACTGCGCTGATGATCTGGCCCTCTTCCATGACTGGTGATCAGTCAGCGTTCAGTAGGACACCGTTCAGCCAGGCCGAGGGTGGTTTATGAGCAGAGCATCTCACACACGCTCACCGAGTCAAGATGCGAGAAAGAGGGTTATTGATTTCTCCCATACAGGAAACGACCCTCTCCCTGTTTCGTCAGGATATAATGGGTTAAAATTACTTGCACGTGGTGTCTGTGTTTACAGTAGTCATCACAGAGGTCAGAAGTGTCAAGGTGTGGCTTACTTTTGACCTGTTATGTTTTTATGGACACTACCGCTCAGACATTTCAGTCAGTAATTTTTTTTTTTTGGAAAGAATTAATACTTTTATTCACAAGGATGCATTAAATTGATCAAAAGTGACAGAAAAGATCTATTTCAAATAAATACTGTTCTTTTGAACTTTCTAATCATCAAAGAATCCTGAAAAATCCAGGTTTCCTCAAAAAAATATTACTGTTTTCAACACTGATAATAAGAAATGTTTCTTGAGCACCAAATCAGCATTTTAGAATGATTTCTGAAGGATCATGCGACACTGAAGACTAATTATGCTGAAAATTCAGCTTTGCATCACAGGATTATATTTTAAAATGTATTCAAATAGAAAACAGTTATTTTGGATTGTAATAATATTTCACAATGTGATTGTTTTTACTGTATTTTTCAATCAAATAAATGCAGCCTTGGTGAGCATAAGAAACTTTCAAATATAGATATATAAAAAAATCTTTCCAACCCCAAATGTTTGAACAAAAAAAAAAAAATAGTGTAAATTAATAATATTATATTATTATGTAATACATATATCTATTATCTTTGTAGCATGAGAGCATTTTTTCAGTGACCATTTCTGACTGTGATGTGTTGCTTCTTTTATTTCGTATATATAAAATGATAATACTAAAAATATATGATAAAATTGTACTTTTCCATACTTTGTCCAAAAAAAGTACAACAATAATAATAATAATAATAATGCACCAAAGTATTATTTTAATTTAAAATGCAGTTTTGATTTGTAACATTTTTTGCCCACTACATAATTCCTGTACTTGAGTGTTATTTCATAGTTTTGATGACTTGTATATTATTCTAACCTGTGGAAAACAACAATGAAGTTTGAGTCTGTGTGTCCAATTGTTCGACTGGTAGTGTCAAAAGTATCATCAATGTGCCAGACTTCCAGAAACCTTTGGTCTACTGGATACTGCAGGAAAGACCATTTCCTCTGCTGGTCAGTGCAAAAGGTCTATACTAACCTCCTCTCCGGGCTCCTGTGCTTGCAGTGTGTCCTTGTGGGGGACGTCACAGTCTGGGCTGTAGTGTTCACAGTAGTCGTAAGCTGCTTTAGGGTCGGCCACAATCAGCAGTTGCTGGATGTCACCCTGAGGGGACGAATGACAGGAAGATACATGAGATACATGTGCCAAAAAATACCTCTGTTATTAGTACAGAGACACATATATGTAATATATTATCTGCATGAAAAAATAACAAACCCATCTTATCCTGGTTAGTCAAAACATAATAAAAATACCACTCTTGTACTGCAGGAAATACATGCAATTTTGGAATTGCAAGGCAACAAAACAACAAACCACTTTCACAACGAGGAACGCAAGGTCAGATGGTTCAGGAAATTGCTGTATTAGAAGCAGGTAAATAAAACGTGTTTCATCATGAAACACCTGGTAATAGAAACCCACACAGGAAGTTTTCTCTCATATAAAATGCTGCCTGCCTAACAATGCTTAGGCAACAATACATAAAACCTTCTGGTCAACAACACGTTAAAAACATATAAAACACATGCATGGTCTTTCTTCCAAATGAGTGAAATCTGTTTCTCGCCATTGTTGTGTCAATAGCATACATTCATTCTGCATTATGATCAACAACTGGATGATAAAAGACATAATTTACTGTATGGGGTTTTGATTTAAGTGATTACATTTGTGCATTTTTAGGCCATATGTCTTTTATGGGCTGTAATTATCAGATCCAGATCTTTCTGTTCAAATGCTGGGGTGATTAAGAGTGACCTGGGTCTGTTACGAGGAACAACCATGACTTTTACAGTACAGTTCACGAGTAGAACTGGGGGATGTGTTGGAACCTGAGGTCTTTCCTTGGCACTGTTACAAAGAGAGAGAGAGACTTTAGCAGCAAGGCAACCCCGAAAAAAAAAAACCCAGCAGGCTTGGACTTGTTAAGGACATGTGTGTGTCTGCGTGTGTGTGTGTGTGTGTGTGTGTGTGTGTATTTTTACACTGCTCTCTGTAAACTCAACTGTATAAACAGCAAAATGCTCAGGTGTGCCCACAGTAAAATAGAGGATGCCTGACCTCTTTATTACAAAATACCACATTTTATACTGCTATTATTTGATTTATGAAAACAAATCAAGACATTTAAAAGAATATAACCCCCATGTCGATTCATATGACTTCTTTCCTCTGTGGTACACAAAATGTGAATTTTTGAAGAATATTCTCACCTTGTTTTCAATACAATGAAAGTGGATGAGAATAGCTCCACATTTTCAAGCTTCACATTAACAAGTGGTTCAATTAACGACTTAAGTCACCTGATAGCTTTGTGTGAGGTAAAGGATGAAATTTAAGTCGCTGTTCAGTGAAAATCTTGACATCCACCCTTGATCTGAATTGAAAGTTCATGAAAGAAACAGACTGTGGACGAATAGTCAGTGAATCTTTAATTCAATTCACCAATCTGGTTAGGTTCAACTCACTAAATCAATGATTCGTTCACAGCAGTTGGAAAACTACGAGTAAATTGCAATCTGTTCCTCACACAAAGCTATCAAATGGCATCAAAATAATTCAAAAAATAACAAGTTATTTAGACCACGTTTATGCTGCTTTTTTTGTAATTTTGTAGCTTGACAGCCTCAGTTTTCTTTCACTTTCATTAAAAACAAATCACCTTTTGTTTACCAAAGAAATAACATCACAGGTTTATAACAACATGAGTGATTAAATTAGCATTTTTGGGTGAACTATCACTTTAAATATGACATTATCACTAATGTCTCATCTAAATCATCCACAATAATCGAAATTCATCAAAAAACAATCAATATGATTACAGTTGCTGCAATGTCGTTCCAAGCCATGTTTGCATTGATCACTTGTCGCTCTGTTACATACAGTACATTTACCAGACCATGAAAGCCAGGATTGGCCCCAAAAACCAGGCTTGGCATTACAGTCTGGTGCCAAGATGGAGGGAAAAACAGGGCGATCAAGCCAATGGCTGAATAAAAGTGACACGTATTACCTCATTTGTCACCCACACACCTTTAACAACTCCCTGGACCCTGCAGAGCTTATTCTGAGTAAGATACGCATGATATCCTCGTCTAAGACTAGAACTGTATCAATTCAAACAGACTTAAGCAAATAGTTTAGAAAAATCAAGCCCACCCAGTGATTTACAGTAATGCAATTACATCTGACTTGTATAGAAGCTTGTTTCTGCCATGGAACAAAACATAAACTGCAATGTTTTTCCTCAGAATTGTGAGAAAAAAATAAAATATCCCTCCTTAGTTTTTAATTTTTAATCCCATATAGAGTTTCAATGCAGAGGCTATTGTAAAATATGTTTTTTTTTGTGTGTGTGGAATTTACAGCAGGTCTCTCTCTATTGCACAATATTAACAACTGTTTGTGATACAGAACATTGTAACACAGGTAAAATGTTATGGAATATTCATGCAGTAATGTATCAACATCTTTAAACAACATGAACCAATTACATCACTAAACTGCTTTTTGCTAATGACCCATGAGTCATTCGTAAACACCTCTGTACTAAAAAGTTTGGTTGTCTTGAAGGCCCAGTGTGTGAAAAACTATTTAAGATGCAGACCCCCAGCATGAGCATACAGTAAACTGTTCAAATAGCAACGTAGCACAATAGGAAACCTGTCATTAAGCACCATAATGCCTCAGCTTTACAACATGAGAGAATTTGGTCAGTTTTCCTCAGTCATTTAATTGTACTTAACTGCTCTAATTACAGAACTGGAGAGAGCCAATGGTGGCAAACACTAAATCGGAAACAAAAGGAGCAGTGAACTTTGATGTACCCAAGCCTAGAGCTGTGAACTGAGCGACCCGGCAACACACCCAACACTATTAGCTGCGGTCAACGCTATTTCCTCACCTCACAGACAATATAGTAATTAAGATAGCAACCTGGCCATTTAGAAAAATAAACGTGGATGTGTTTCTGAACTGTCATTCAAAGTGTGTCAACAGCCAATCCAACAATTCATGCCTTTTGCCAACCATTTTTGTAGGTTTAATTGATTTGGTAGGGGAGCAGTAGGTATGAGGAGCCCTGCTGGTTGAAGAAAGGTTCTTATTCATTATGAGACAGAAATGAAACATGTAGAACTAAGTACGGTAAAAAAAATTTTTTGTCAATTTATATCCTTTTTGTGGGCCACTATCCTGCAAATAGCACATTGTACACTTTCAAACTCTGCAAAATCAAAGGCTTCTTTACAGGCCCTACAAAGCGTTGATTCATTCAAGGCTAGTAAGAGATGTCGCTCCTATGGGTCTGACCAGGTATTTCCTTCATATTTCCCAAAATACACTTCAGATGTAGCCATACAGTGGGAACAGTCATATCGTTCACACTCTCACACAGAGAACTCTGTGTTTCCGTCTATACAAACCCCAAATGACACACCAAATCTAAATACTGGGCATACCTCTCGTAGCTTCTCTCTCTCTCTCCGTCTCTCTCTCTCTCTCTCTCCTCTCTCCTCTCTCTCTCTCTCTCTCTCTCAGCTCGCTCACATCAGCTATATATATACGTTATATAATATATTATATATAATATAGATAGAACAGCGACGAGAGGTTTTTTATCCCAACCCACGTCTTGGATAACATCAGGTAAATGTATGTGACCATTTGAATTACATTTGGACATCTTCTTACATTCACTAGCTTTTGTGTCCAAAAGCCCAATCAATCTCTGTAAATCTTAATTGCAAAAAAACAAAAAAAAGTTGCAGATATACAGAGCCCCACACATGAATTGTGAAATAAAAAATAGATTTTATGGCCACAAAGTAAGAATTGATTTCTACAATTTATGAATTGGCCCAAATTCACTAATTCACTAATTACAACTAATATGTGACCTTGGACCACAAAACCAGTCATAAGTGTCAATTTTTTTAAATTGAGATTTATTCATCATCTGAAAGTTGAATAAATAAGTTTTCCATTGATGTAATGGTTTGTTAGGATAGACAATATTTGGCCGAGATACAACTATTTGAAAATCTGGAATCTGAGGGTGCAAAAAAAATCTAAATATTGAGAAAATCGCCTTTAAATTTGTCCAAATGAAGTTCTCAGTAATGCTTATTACTAATCAAAAATTAAGTTTTAATATATTTACAGTAGGACATTTACAAAATATCTTCATGGAACATGATCTTTACTTAATATCCTAATGATTTTTGGCATAAAAGAAAAATCATACATTTTGACCCATATAATGTATTTTTGGCTATTGCTACAATATACCCCAGCAACTTAAGACTGCTTTTGTGATCCAGGGTCACATATGTCAACTTCAAAACTCAATATTTAATATCTATGGAACCCCACACATGCAAAAAATGTAATCCCTACAATTTATTAGTTTGTTTTAAAGCAGCACTATGTAACTTTTTCTGAGTTCAAAATTTGCAAAATGTATATAATGAGCGAGTACATCATGAATTCATCTTCCAAAACTCGTTTTTTGTTTTATTCCAAATCACTACGGTACACTTATAATAAGTACTAATATTTGGACTATTGTAGCCTGGTCGGGTCATCACCGCTGCGGAGTAACACATACCTGCGTGAATCGCCATAGAAATAAACTTAGAGAAGTAGCTCTGGTTGGAATGTTCTTCCGCGGGATGTGCGCAGTTCTGTTTATTAACTGCTAGAGCGCCAAAAGTTACATAGTGCTGCTTTAATTTTGAGATCCTATAGGCATATACAAAGGGGAAAAAAAAACACTTTTAATGTATGATCCCAGTCATCATCTTCAGAAAAAAACAGGTTCACAGCAGCCCAAAAAAAGTGTAAGGGTCAATTAAATGTTACGATAAAAGTACTTGCATTAAAGCAATTTCAGCAACAATATGGGGCAATAAGACATCATTCCCATCCCCCACTAAGTTCGTTCTCCACCACATGGGTAAACACACACCCAAGCCCTCCTCCTTACCAAGAAGCAAAGCATTTCAATATCACCTGTCAATCGGCCCATTGTACTAAATTATTTACAGCTTTAACTCATTTTGACCCTGCACATTCCACACTGCTTCAATTGTGACTTTTAAGAGAACAAACGCACACATAACACTGTGAAACAGCAGTTACCTAACAGACACAAGCTACACTTTTGCACCAAAAACAGTCAAACAGAGGTGTTGAAAAGTGCAGGAAGAAGTTGCTAAGCAAATCTATTTATATATGCCATAGAGTATCATAACACACAGTCATGACTGTGAAAATATTTTTATAGTTTCCATTAATTAGTAATTTTCTGCTCTAATCAAGATGATGGCAGGGCTGCTGACTCTCCTTTAAACCTGTAATTAATTAGTGTCTGCTAATTAATACTTGGCCTAGAGTTCATGTCTGACATAAATATGCCACCTTGCGCTTGGCAAAGAAAGTAAGTGTTTTCTATGCTTTTTTATTTTTTTGGAAATAAAATGGATTTGTGCTGGTCAAATTATCCATATTTTGCTCAATTATCCACACTTTTCAATACCTTAAACCACCAAATAAACATACCCGGGTTCTTCTTTTACGATGATACACATACTAGTTGTACTGTACAGAATTTACAACATTAACCATGTTGAATGAAAGCCTCGGCTGAGCAATCTGTGCACGAAGAAGACTCCTCTGGCTTTGAGTAGTTTTAATTACAAGGTGAAAGAAGCCTTCATAACAGGAAGCGAGGGAAAACCCGACCACTTAAAGGTAAACAGTGACACAAGGCTTGTCTGTCTTATACAAAGCAAGCTCATGTCCAGAGGGACACGTTTTCACCTCCCGCCATTACGGAAATGATCTCCGATATTAGTCAAATCCAAAGAATTTTGCATCTTTAATATGTGGAGAAGTTACATTTATTCTCATAGTCTTTAAAAACATCTTAAATGAAAGTGCATGTATTGCTAAAGTGGAAATTAACAACAAAGGCCACATTAGGCTAAAGTGAACAAAGACTCCACATACCATAATGTTACATAAAAAGATGCTTACGACAGGTTTCCATAGAGATCTTTCTCATGGAGCTATAAAAGACAATAACGGATGGGATGCTAAGGCAAATAGCTAGCTTGTGGCAAACAATGTAAAGGCCTACATAGCATCCCACAAACTCTAGTTTGAACTATACAGTTGTTTAGCCCTCAGAAACCCATGAAATTGCAGAATCTTTGAAATTAGGCCACTTGCCAATTTCAAAATTGCAAATTTAAACAGGCAGTCACCACATTTAGCATGACTTTAGCAAGCTGGGACGCTCAATTTGTAGATCTATTCCTGATGCTGAAAAAAAAAAAAAATGAAACCAACCTAATCTGGGGCGTGTTTCCCAAAAGCCCTACACTCTTAAAAATAAAGGTGCTTCAAAATGTTCTTGAAGCGATGCCATAGAAGAACATTTTTGGTTCCACAAAGAACCATTCAAGCAAATGTTCTTTAAAGAACCATATCTTTCTTACCTTTTTATAATCTGAAGAACCTTCTTTCGCCACAAAGAACCTTTTGTGAAACAGAAAGGTTCTTCAGATGTTAAAGGTTCTTTATGGAACCATTTAGACAAAAAGGTTCTTCTATGGCATCGTGAAGCACCTTTATTTTTAAGAGTGTATGGTCGCAAGTTCCGTCATTACCAATAGAGTTCAGTGGAATTAGCGACCATAGTTAGCTAACAATGCTTTTGGGAAACAGACACCTGGTTGGCTGGTTTTAGCTGGTCTTCACCTGGCCATACTGTTTACAGCTGGTTTTAGATGGGGTTTGACAACTTCTTTTAGCTGGTCCGCTGGTTTTAGCTGTCAGTGCTGGCAGACCAGCTTGATACCCAGCAAACCAGCTGAACACCAGCTTGATCAGGCTGGACGACCAGCTTGACCAATTTAAACCAGCTAAGACAGCTGGTACACTGTTGCTATGGTACAAGTGAATAAAATAGATATTTAAAAGGATAGTCCACACAAAAATTTTAATTCTGTCATCATTTACTCACCCAAATGTCATTCTTTGTTCTGTGCATTAACATAAAATAAGATATTTTGAAGAATGCTGACCAAACTGTTTCAGTTCCCATTGACTTGCATTATATGGACAAAAAATACAATGGACGTCAATGGCAAGCGAAACTGGTTACCAACATTCTTCAAAATATCTTATTTTGTGTTCCACAGAAAAAAGTCATACAGGCTTGTAACAACATGAGGGTTAAATGATAGAACTAAATTATGTTTTCATTTTTCACTATCACTTTAACCGATTGTGTTGAAATTTCCATGAAGTGAGTTTCTGAGGGTTAAATATTTTAGATATGATATACTGTATGCATACATGTAAGGCCATTTAATCTACTAGATGGACAAAAGGAAATACCTTATTCGCAATCTAAAACTTCTCAGCAGGACCTCTTTTTGTATTTACAGGGCTGTTTATTTCTCCCCCATACTAGTTTTATTTGTCATTAAATGGGCTGAAAAAAGCATGTGGATACCCCCGGAGCTTAATAATAAATTTAGCTCTAGTTTGCTCTCCTGTTCTCAAATGAACAGATGTTGTTCTAATAATGCTAGACGCATTAAATACACGTAAATGTATACTTTATCACACCATCAGGCCGACACCAGTGTAGTGCACTAATGCAATGAATACAGCTTTACCTCAAACGCTTCCTCATCCAGGATCCTGGTTCCAAAAACGGTTATACCATTGGTGTCAATTCCAGCATGGTCACTCCTGCCCAAGGGCTTTGTGAGCTTCTTCTTGCAGTCGACAATGATGGTCACGGTCTTCTTCTCAACACTGATGCCTACACGATGCCACCTGCAATGAACAGGAAGAGAAGGTAACTACAATCCCAACAAATGGTTAAAGGTCTCCACACGTGAGACGTGCCTTACTTTAAAACCTTAGACAATTTGCCTTCATTCTTGAGATATAACATTCCTGAGTGGACCACATTCCAGCCTTCAAACTTTGGCCTTGTTTAACACTGGATTAAACTCATTAAACTCTAGACCAAATCCCCCCTGTGAGTTATTCAGCATGACAGACACTGTGAACATTGTAAAAAGTGTGTGTCAGGAAGGTACGGCTAAGAAACTGAACTGAAAGAGTCAAAACACTGAGCTGCAGAGGGAAACTGTTGGACAGGTTTGCGGTAAGAAGCCACAGCGAGATTTCAAAGGCATATCAATGGCACCCACAAGGGTGATCAATTTCCCATAATCCACTTCATTAGAAAGAAAAACCTTTATTCTGGCTCGTGTCTTTAAAGTACTTGGCAAACTTGAACCGGGACAAGCTTTACTGTGTCTGGAGACCAACATTTCTGGATAATTTAGGTGCTAACAGAATACAATTTACATAGTTAAGAGCGATTACGTGAATGATTGATAGATGTGTGATGGTGTAAAACCACAATATCACACCTTTAGGCATTAAAACATCCTGGGAATATTCTAGAACTTTAGTTAATCCCTGGACTTGCCAAATGCAATGATTTAAAGTCACACAGTTTCACACCAAAATGACCCATTTTCCCAAAGGACATACTGCGTTGTCTTTCCAAGTGTCATTTTCATGAATTATGCTGACAACACATTGTAGCACTTTCTGATTATAATGACATTTAACACAAATGTTTTTCAGATTCTTTATACAAGATCACATTTCCATCATGACCAACTGTAATTTTATGTCTCTGAGGAAGATAAACCACAAACGCATATGAAAGTTATATTAAAATGGTGATAGCTAATCTTTTTAGCTGTACAAATGATTTTTAAAAGCCACTTTTAACCGTAATTCTTCCTGCATGAGGGAACTGGAATGACAGAATTAGCCCAATTAAGGTGCATTTAACCTGAAATCCTCATCAGCACTATAATCAACATAAGCACTATAATCCCTCATGGAAATATTGCTGTTTTTACAGCAAAACACCCCACTGAACTGATACCTACAATAAATCCTTTTAAACCCTAATAAGACAAAGCACGTCAATTGCTGTCAATTAATTTTAGTGTTTGAGGATATCAAATTAAGTATAAATGGGTGTCAGGACAATAAAGAGCATTTGAAATGTTTAATGCACATTTTAATACAATCACTATTTTCTAAGGAAGCATGTTTCCATCTTAGACCTTAAAAAAAGTAATAGTGATTTTTTTCCCACAATTGTGAGTATTTCTTGCAGCTGTGACTTTATATATTGCGATGTGACCTTTTATCTCGTAATTGTTACTTTATTTCTCATACTGTGACTTTTATCTTGCAATTGTGACTTTATTACTCACAATTTTGACTTTACCTATATATCTCAGGTGCATTTCTTTCTCATAATTGTGACTGTATGACTAATAACTGTGACTATATTTCACAATGTGACTTTTTATCTCAAAATTGCTAATTTATTTATCAAAAACTCGGCTTTATGTCTCTCTATGTGATTTTTCTTGTAATTGTCTCACAACTGTTACACTTTATCTTATAATGTGACTTTTGTGTCATAATTGTGACTGTATTTCTCGAAAATTTGACTTTATATATCATAATGTGATTTTTTTTTTACCCCAAAAATGTTTCTTTATTTCTAGCAACTGTGATTTTATATTAAACATTTGATTATATTGACTTTTTCTCGTGTAATTGCAAATTTATTTCTCAACACAGTGCCTTTATCTCACAATATGTCCTTTTCTATAAATGTGAATTTATATTTCGCAATGTGACTTTTTATCTTGTAAATGTGACTTTATTCCTCAAAATTGTGACTTTATACCTCATAATGTGAATTTATCTTATAATTGTGACTTTATTACAACTGACTCTGTATCTCATAATGTGACTTTTATCTTATAATTGTGTCTTTATTTCTCACAACTGTAACTCTATATCTCATATTACTTTTTATTTCATAACTTTGACTTTATGACCTGTAGCTTTATATTGCACAATGTGACCTTTTGTCTTATTTTACATTTTTCACTTTTTTTTTTTTTTTTACTTTGAGACAGGAACAGGCTTCCATAAATATATCTTAATGTTGGTAAGAGCTTCCTGATGATGTTATCCAAGAGATTAATTTCTGAGGTCATGCATCTGCCCCATATTTCTAAAATAACAGTACCCCGAAAGATCACTGCCGAGGTCAGATCACCTACGGTCCTGTCTGCTTCACTCCATCAATCCAGAGTCACAATGAGATCTCCTCTGGCTCGCCTCACAGAAGAAACCACGCATAACTAATGCTTCAACAGACACCTGAAATTCTGATTTGTCTACTTGTTAACTCTCGTCAACCGAAATGACTCTAAAACAGAAATATCTTCCTCCGCATATGATCGCTCAGGGCTACAGTGTAAAACTCCAGCCTGGCAACAAATGACTTCCTGCTGATGACTGACCCCTGTCTGACCCTGTCTGGAGTCAGTCTCAGTCTCTGTCTCTGAGGATGGATCTAAACAGCCTAAAAAAGGCTGCTGTACATTCAGCATCGTGCTTTGTGACTTACTTTCCGTCGGCCAGGTTGAGGGAGCGGAACAGCGGGTAATCCTCGGGGGCAGGCTTGCCTGTCTGATCCTCATACAGGAAGACAGGTGAGCGGCCCACCTCCACGCCTAGTTGCTGGACGCCTTTCTCGTTGTAGATGGACAAAAGGAAGGACTGGATTCCAGCTTTGGGCTTGATGGTGGTTAGGATGGAAAAGTCTTCAGGGAACACACCATCTAGAAAACAGCACAGACAGAAAACAAGCTCACTGAAGGGTTCATTGGGTTTTTGAAGTCCATCCAAACAGCTAATTGCAATGTTGAAACTAGAAACATAATGGAGGACTAGGAGTACCACTTAAAAACAAAATAAAGGAATGAACTGATTATTACAAAAATAAATAAATACTCATTTAACTAAATTTTTAAACATGAATTAAACAGTTAAATCTTTCTATCTATTTGTCAGCTTGACAAGTGATTTATTTATGTACTTTTTTATTTAAAAAATTACATTAAAACAAAATCCTTTGTCATCTGTAAAGCATTTTCTGGCTATAATAAAGCAGTTTAATTCATGCAGTTCTTTAATTAGTTACTTTGTTAGAGCATATGCATTGTTTAATTTTTTTAAAAGGCCATTAATGGCACAAAATGAGAAAAACATTGAAAAAAGATTTGACATTTTATACAATTTATCAGACGTAATTTATCAGACGTTTAATATCCAGCTAAAAAGGGGTGATGCAAGAAACTTGATAATAAACACCAGATTTATGGCATTGTATAGGCTGAACAGATATTAACAAGTAATAAACATGCATCTGTTTTCCACCAACCTCACCCAAGAAAACTCTGCAAACTTTAAAAACCGCATGCCATTCACATAATGCATCTCAAACCTATCATAAAAACTCAGAGGACTTAGAATATGGTACACAATTTGCATGGGGTATTTTTAATGGGGTTCACTGATTAATTTTATTTGACCAAAAGTGCAGCTTGGACATTCTGCAAAACATCTTCTTTTGTGTTCTATACAGAAGAACGAACACGTGAACTAACATGAGGCTGTGTAAATGATGACAGAATTTCCATATTTGAGTGAACTATGGCTTTAAAAATGTCTGTTCATTTCTTATGCAACTAAGCAGACAAGCCATGCTGTGGTCAAGAGATTTCAGCCAAGTTCTCCTGCCGCTTAACAATACAAGCATCTGAGTGAAACATGGCCCTGCACAATCAGGGATGGCATCTGCTGTCAAAAGCCTTGGCAACCACAACAAAGGGCACATTTAAACGTAGGCAGGATATGGAGACATGTTCATGGGGTTCAGCTTACCTGGGAAAAGCTGCTTGGTTGGGGCACTGATCTGAGCATTCTTGCCTATTTTGTAGGCCGTGTCCGGCTGTGATGCTCTTCGGTTTGTGCAAAATCCTGAAGTTTTCTGTAGTCCTTCTGGGACAGTGGGAAATTCTAATACTTTTAGGACATCCACGGGTTCTGCTGTATGGGGTAGAAAATATACACAAAAATGTTAACAAATAAATAAGGAGAAATCCATTCAATGTTTAGCAGATAATCTTTTTTATAATAATACGTTTAAATACTTTTTTTTAAATTACTGAACTAGTGTGTTTTCACAATTTTAACAAACTTCAACAGAATTACACAAGTCTCTTTTTATAAAAAATTATTTATTTTCAATAAAAAAATACTGAACTAGAGAAATTGAGAAATGTGTTTTCATGATTTTGATTTGAACAGACGACAAGTTTATTTTATAATAATACTTTAAAATAAATAATTAAGATTTTGCTGGTTATATTTCAGTTAACGATTTCCTAAATGAAGTTTCTCTAATTGGTTAATCCCATAATAGGTTGTGGACGGAAAGTTTAATGAAAAATGCACAGTCAAATTAACCAACCTATGACCAGAGAGAGTGTATCACATTTAACATTGTTTTATGACCCACCATTTGAAATTCAGTCTGTTTTACTTGGCTATGCGACCAAACTCACATCATTGGTCTTCATTCCTATGAGATTTGACCCTTGTAAAGTACCCGATTCCCCCTTCAACTCTTTGGATGATACTTCAGCAACAGCTGGGTTAAGTAAACTTGAACAAACGGTTTCATTATGGTTAACGAAGCAAGATGAAAGACAAACACTGTTCACCCCGGATCACCCAAGAACTCAAAACCTTATAAAGCACCATTAAGAAGAGTTTCTTCATGATTCATTGCGAATGTATGGCACATGTTTGGCCGTTGGGTGTTATCCAGAGTCTACCAACAGTGCCATATGTGTCTTCTGGGACTTGAGTGAATCTTTGGCATCTACCACATAAAACTGAACACTCAAACCGCCAAAAAATAAAGGGCTGCTACGTCACAAAAGGCTGGACTCATCCGAGGGAGGTCTAAAACGCTGTAATAAAGACGCTGAGGCGCTGCGGCGAAAACATTTACCATCCCATTTAAAGCTCTAAAAAGCAAAGCCGGCAAACCATTCTTCTGCTGGTTCTTTGTGCTGAATGAAAAGATCCCCCACTATATCTGAGAGACTCAATCCGAGCTTTACGCTGAACATACAAGCTAGACAAAAGGAAAACCTCAAACTCATCCAATACAATGACAGAGCTGAGAAGGAGAGATGTTTTGAGGGATTTTCTGGAGACGTTCTCCATAACCTCATATATTCCAGATGTGGTGCTACAGCCCGAGTCTGACCTTTTGCCATGCAAGTGCCAAAGAAAAATGTCAATACTCCTAAATCCTTCAGAAACCAACTGAGAATGTGCCGTCATTAGGAGAGCGCAGCTGATGACCTGGTGTGATTTTAACCAGACTTCTGTGCAAACACACACGCTGATCTTTTTCACTGTCATTCTTTGCATTAGACAGACTGGTGTGTGTGTTTGTGTGTGTGGGAAAGAAGGTTGATTAGACATCGAGTGTGAATGTGGAAGGATGTACTAACTGAGAGAGAGAGAGAGTAGCACATCATCAAGATCATAAACCTGCTATCATTTGATTCTACGGAACACCCAAAAGTGGGAGGGGCTTTTTCTACAGGAAGTTCTATAAATTTGCATAAATCATTTCATTAAGAAAGTCACTGTTATGGTAACAGGACGACACAAATGTAGAGTTAAAATAACAGATGTCCCGATGGATACGTTTTCAAAGGGTCCAGAGAAATACATTTAGAATATTTTTGGAATTTCGTTTTTTAGGGTGATATTAAATGGAAAAAACTGGGGACCCTTTTACCTGCTGCTCCTTGAGACTCTAATAAAGAATTCAGTCAGAATCTCTATCTCTCTCTCTCCCCCTTCTCCTCTCACTCTCCCCTCTTTGACACATGTGTGCCGCTTGAACAAGACTGCATTATGCCACAGGCTCTCTAAGAGGCAACCTCACTGACGGAATTTTTTTGCAAAAACATTTTTTCCCCATGTCTTTCCCCCCCTTTTCATGACTGTAGAGAAACATCAAAGAACAATAAAGCCTTTCAACCATCTGCTTCCCAAGAATACTGTTCAGTTCACCTCATATTCCAGTATTAAAGGGACAGTTCAGCCAAAAATAAACAATTTGTTACATTTAGTCTCACTCATACTATTCCAAACCCTTTCTTTCTTGCGTGGAGCGCTTAAGGAAGCAGAATGAAAGTGGATGAGGACCTGATAGCGTCTAGTTCTTAAGACAGTCTTAACATAGAGACTAAGTTTATGCACATGGAACACCACTTTTATTGTATGGAAAAGAACAGCTTGAACTTTCACCCATAATATAAATATCTCCTTTTGTGTTCCACGAAACCAAAAAAGTCACAGGTTTTGAACAACATGAGATTAAGCCAATGATGATGGATTGTTCTGGAACTTTTTATTGGATGAATTGCATGCAAATATGTAACATCAAAATGTTTGAAAAAACAGACTGAACCACATTTCTAGCCAACAAACATGCACAGAGTTTCGTCACAAAAGCATGACTCGTGAATGTAGCCCAAATGTTCTTGAGACCTGGTCGGCAAAATCTAATATAAAAGTAAGCAAAGATTTCTGAAATGTGTGCATTGTCTGAAGGAATGCACATCTGAGGTTCCTCAGCCTGAGGGGCTGAGAAAACATGTCGGTACACTGCCAGCTCAAGAGGGCACCCGACAGAAATGCCTTCACAAGCCACAAACCGCAAGGGATGTAACGAGCAGCTTCAGAAGTCAAATGAGATTAATACATTTTAAGATTCATTATCAGCTTTGATAGACATTATTAAGCTCGGATCGCTCACACATTTTGGTCATATTCAAGCAGCCTTAGGAAATGTGGCAAATGAGAACAATGGCAATCTATTATCTTATTTACATCTGTCATTTCCGAACAACATAAATGCCTAATTTAATTTTGTAAGGACCTTTGTTCCTGTAAGGGTGAGCGAGACCTATCATAAGGCCAGGCTGGGGCCCCTGGATGGCTCCGGGCCCTTTGAAGCCTCCAAAATAATAGGGATGAGCAGAGAGGACAGTCATCAAATAACGGGAAGGCACTTAGTAAAGAAACATTCCCACTGGGAAAAAAAACTCGTGCAGAAGTGGGGAAACTGGGCGGAATGGGAGGTCACAGTTTTGCAAAAGCCCCCTCTTGGGCTTCGGTGGAACTAGGGTTGAATGGCGAAAGGGTGATTTTGACTGTAACCCACTCTGATCTATATTAATTCCTTACCCAGTGGAAATTGAGGTGCTAAAGCACTTTGACTCAAAAATGCTAAAAAGTTTATAGGATATGTAAATAAAAAAAATATATACTGTATATATACATATATATGTATTCATAATCAAATGACTTGTTACACTTATGATCAGTCGATCAGTCACGCCCATTGTAAATTGGACCTCCCAGGTCTCATTTACTATAAATCAAATTCCTGTCATAATTAATGATTTTATAATTTAAAACAGAAAAATCACTCAAATGTGGCCAGAACACTTAAGTCTTGTGAGCATACATTAGTATATCAACTACTGACAATCAAAATTTAGCTCTCTTTGAATACACACAATTAGGCTCACAATATCATCCCTAGAAACACACCATTCAAGTAGATACTTTTTTCATTTTCTTTCCCTAAATGTAAGGCATGGATGTAAAACCCTGAGGAATTCCACCCTGCTAACCATGTCCACACACACCTAACGGACCACAGGTTCAAACAAAGAGCTTTTTTTCCCCGAAGTAAATCCTAAAGTGTCTCTCCATGACACTCTCTTAACACATTCCACCTCTCCACCCTCCCATAGAGTTTATTAGAGTAGAAAATATGCAGAAACAAAATAAAATTGCATGTCTTTTTAAATAAAAGATTAGGAATATGTTAATTAAATGGACAGATGGGTGAACAAACCAAGTCATGCAGCAAAGACTGCTTGTTGGTAAATAGGTAGATACTTTCACTACTAACTGCTTCAAAGTATAGGATCAGACAATTTTTGTTTAACACTGTGATCATGATCCAAAGTCTAGTTTTATTATGCACATACTGTAGATATGTAAAGCCTAATTTATCTTTATCTGTTATATGTGCAAAAAAAATTGCATTATTAAATGTATTGAATGCTATTTTGGGGAACTAGTGGGTTTATTTTAACGAACTCCGCAGACTGTTCTTCATTTTAATATTACAATGTTTTTTGACTTCTTGGGCACTGGTAATATTGTATCTTGCAGCACATACACATATACGGGAAGCAGATCTGCGATCACCTGTCTAAACCAAACGCGTAAAAATCCGCAGGCGCATCTGACAGTGCCTACAACTTCATCAAAAGTTCGGAAGTCTATCTTTCCTTACCTGCTCTGACATTTGGAGCTTGCAGAACCAGGACGAGGGAAACTGTGATGCATTTGAAAACAGTGGAATCCAAAAGCCACCTTTTCGTTTTCCACATTGGGGACCACCTTGGCCTCTCCATGGTCGGGCGCCCACAAATGTGCACAAAACCCGGGGCGACCTCTGCTTATTTGAAAACGATGTCCCTTCTACAATCCCAAATGTGCCCGATCTGCTCTAAACAGCCATAGGTGAAGGGTATTTTGTCTCGCCGGGCCCCCTTCGATCCTCCTTTCCCTGCGCCCAGCCTTCAGACTGAAGGGATTCGGGCTTTAATCGAAATGAGACGCGGAGCGCTCGATCGCCTCACCGTCAAGAGGGCTGGACCCAGACCCTGGATTAAAGGAAAATGACAAGGGAAAAATGCCCCGATTAGCAAATCACGGGGCTTGAAAGTTGGCTAGGGATCCACCCATCAGTTTTCCAAAGCCTCCCCTGGTCGCCCTCTTGCGCATCCCCCCATGAAAGGACGTAGAAAATTCCCGGAGTAGCCTGGGAATAAGAGAGAGAGAAGAGAGAGAGAGAGAGCGAACATGCAAGCAATTCTAAATGTTTGTTAGGTTTCGGATTAGGGCATATTATGCATTTTTGCATCCCCAACAAAAAAAGTGGAGGGAAAAAGGAACAACTTAAAACTTTAATATATATAATTATATTATATATAGTATCTATATATCTATAATATATATATTAATAGATATACATATGAAGTGTATCCCAAATGGCGTCTGGTCATTGTACATAATGTTACGGAACAAAAAGTTTACATAAATTTTTAGTCTTGGTTATTTTTTAAAGGGGTCATATGAGGCGATTTCAAGTTTTCCTTTCTCTTTGGAGGGTTACAAACTGATCGTGCATAGATAAGATCCCTGAAGTTGCAAAGACTAAAGTCCAAAACCTAGAGATATTCTTTATAAAAGTTAAGAATCAGCCACGCCTCCCTAAAACGGCTCGTTCTAACACGCCCCACATATAGGACCTCACTATGTGGAAATATGAGCATAATGCCGCCCAAAGTTCACGCAAAGAAAGAAGGCGAGGTTTCAGTAACCGCAGTTAGTGTTGAAACAACCATGTCAGGGAGATGCTGTGTGTCTCTAGGCGAAAGCAAAACCACTTTATTTCACCTTCCGAAAGTAGATGCATTTAGGAATCTTTTAAAATGGGATACAAAGAAACAGCAAGCATTTTTATGGAACGACCCGTTTCGTGAACTAGGAGCGGAGGTAATCTGACTTTGCTATGACCAATCTGGCGCTTTCTGAATCAGCTTCCTGTTTTGGTAGTTAGTTTAAAGTATTTGCTATTGGCTGTTTCGGAATTCGGAGAAAGTTTTGCGACATTGTGTGGGAGCTGTGCGAGGGAGCGAGCGAGGAGGAGACAGATTTAAAAGCGAGAGTGCGAGAGCGCTAGAGAGAGAGTGCGAGAGAGAGAAAGAGTGTGAGAGAGAGAGACGGGTCACATCACAGTGGAGTCAGCTTTCTTAAGCTTGGCTTGGCCTTGTGTACTGCAAAACAATACCAGCTTCATCACGTGTCGTCACGCGACTCTGTTCCCCTTTCGGGATCTGTCTTTACATTTATTTAGAAAGATGAAGCTCGCGATTATGGTAAGGGGCGTTACATTTCCGACGAGTGCTTGCGGTGTTCGGCCAATCACAATGCACTTGGTCAGCTGGCCAGCAGACTGCGCTTGTCGGAAGGAGGGACTTTGTAGAAAACTAAGCGTTTGAGAGAGGCGGGGCATAGATGACCTACAATAATGTACAGTATTTGAAAAAATAATGTGTTTTTTTAACATTAAAGCATGTCAACATATTCTGTTACACCAAATACACCAAATAATGATCTTTAAAAAAGCATCATATGACCCCTTTAAATGAAACGAACAGGTTTTTTCTGGATGAGCGATCAGTTATACTGCGTTTCCCAGGACAACGGCCATCATTCAGAAATCTTTGACCACTTATTGCAGCGACTGACCAATCAGAATCAAGTATTCCAGAAAGCTGTGCAATGATGTTTCCGGATGATTCCATCAGTACGTTTTTAAATTTGCGTTAACTTTGCGTAGAACCTACTTAGCATTACAACATTTTGAATGTCAGTAAGCAGGAGAAAACATAACTGACAAGAAAGTAATACAACACAAAAACACCTTATGTTTTGCAGATGTTTATTCTTCAAGAGTGCATGTGGATGTTGAGTGGGAGGGGCTAAGATTGACTGACAGAAGAGTCAGGCCTTCAGGTTTCTCAGTTTGATCCCACCACTCTCTGGTTAATTAATCACAATGACTAAAAATCTGAATTAAACAAACACAACTATTAATAAAATTATTGTATACTTGTAATATGCACCATCCTTTCAGTTTTTGAAAAATGTTTTGTTTTTGGCATCTCTAGGAAATTTCTCTGTTAGATGTGGTCAATAAAGATCCCATGATCATTTCAAAAAGTGTCTGTCTATTTCAGATTCAAATATGCCATGTTAATACTGAATGCCATGCTAGCTTGAAATGGAATTGTTCAACATTATGTAATGGATCATATAAACTGATTAGTTTATCAGCTTTGCTTCTAGAACTCTGTATGAATAAAATGAACAATCAGCTCTGAGAACAATTGGTGAGTAACCAGCTCATGATTCATGCCAGAAATCATCTTGTTAGCTCCATTTTTGTTAGCACGCCAGAGTCACATCTCTTATTTATGAATACAGTAATGAATGACTGAATGATTAAATGAATCGATGAATAAAGGTGAAATGAAAAAAAAAAATACTGTGGCATTTGCATGCACTAAAATGCAAAATCAATAAGATGATTCACACAAAATCAGTGAGATAATTCATCATCATCATTATAATAAAAAAGCATTATGTCATCACCTAAGGGCAAGTTGGAACGGCACTCAGTGAACTGTCTGCAGAAACATGCAGTAGATCTTCAGATATTTATGTGCATGCAGCAATGCCTGTGATCATGATTACAAGGTTTGATTTGGTGACCAATATTTTACCAATATCCAATATTTTTATACAGATTTAAAGGAGAAATAAAATTACTTTTGAACCCCTCTTCTAAAAGAGAGGGAAATTACCAAGCCACTTTTGTCAACTGGACGATGACTGCTTCACTGTACTGATAGCCTACACTGGCAATTTAGATATGACTAGTTTAAGTTTCCCTTCAGCATGATTATTTGACCTTAAGTGGAATTGTAAGGGAAGAACTTTTCACAGGCACACACTAACCAGCCACTAGCTTCTGTCCACCAGGGTCTGAACACACAGAGCCTGAGGGAGTATAAAGGGCTCTTTCTGTCTCAGCTCAGGGCCAGAGCGCACCAAGAGCTCAGTCACTCAACATACAACCTGTGCTCTGTGTTCAACAAAGAACTCCCACAGAACACATTCCCTCAACCTAGGGAGTGAACTTAAACATGAGAAACAATCGAAAATAGGCTACTCAAATTGTACGTTTGAGAAGACTCTCTGAGGTAAAAATTTCTAGACAGTGGCAGGACTGTCATTCTGGGATTGTAAGCCGGTTATTTTCACTGTGGTCTACCATGGTGGGTACCAGAATGAATACTGGTTAAATATCGCTTCCATTTTAAGAGCGTCTACATCTGTAATGACCACATTGTGCATGGTGGAAGCCAAACGGGGCACTGCTGCTAACTTTATTTGAATAAATAGACATAATCAGCCTACACAAGCTTGAAATAGCTTTGGGCAGAGGTTCAAAAATGCCTAGACCTTTGTTGTGATGTTATTAAGCATTTAAAAGCTTGTGTTGGAAGTTTAAGAAATCATATACATAGATTGTTGACTATTGCTGATTTATATAATGTAGGCTAAGGTAAGTCTCATATCCTGGTTTAAGTGCAAACTAAACCATGTTCAAAAGCCTTTAGTTTATTTTTCATTGCTCTAGAGGTCACATTTCAGTCTAACACCTAACAAAGTGGATCACAAACTGGGCGGCAGCAAATCTCTATAAATATACCCCCACATTTCAAACCATTCTTACACCCTTAATCACAAACATACTACATTACAAGCGGTAATGGGTCTTTCCTCATGTTTAGCAGTGGTTGGAAACTCACCCCAGGGTCCTCAGAGTTATTCAAAGCGGGGTTGTAGATGTAAAATTTCACAGTAGTTCATTCAGTCTTACTTAGGAATGCCATTTTGTCTGGGCAAGCAGTTTATACTTAAGGAAGCATCAAGTCCATTACTTCTATATAGAATATTACCCTAGATTCAATGGTGGTCACACAAGGACCTTATTTTTGGTCGTATCTACTTTTTGAATAAACTGTTGAAGTGGGTTGCTGAGGTTAAAAAGTAAACTTAGACTTCTGTAACTATGGAAACTTAAGTAAATTAATAATTGATATACTAATGAATTATAATTCTATAATTAATAATAATACATCTAAAAAATGCTGGGTGTTTCAAACACAATGTTGGGTCAAAATTGGACTAACCAACGTTGGGTTAATTTTGGTCTGCATTTTAAATTAGCTTTTTAACCCAAACAGTTGGGTTAGTCCATAGTGGACCCAATATGAGGTTGAAAACAACCAGCATTTTTTAGGTAATTTATAAAAAACTAAAAAATAAAATTAATGTTTGGAGCAAAATTCTGAATTGAACTGGTTTTTTTCATTTATGATGTTGGAATTTGAAAAAATGCGTTTGGCCAATCAGCGTACACTTACGTCACTGATAGTTCCTATAGAACTGTTTTAGACACTACTCTGAAGTAGAATAGTAGAAGCTAATTTAGGTCCTCTAAACGGAGTTCCTATCTAAAACCGTTCGTAGTTCCTGCGGTACGAACATGCCAAAAAGCGGGTACTTCCGCCAATAATTATAGGAACTATGAAAAGGTTCCTCCGGTGCGAAAGCCCCTATCGAAGAACATTTTAGTTCCACAAAGAACCATTCGCAAAGGTTCTTTAAAGGAACTATCTGTTCTACCTTTATAAGCTGGAAGAACCTTTTTCACTACAAGAAGCCTTTTGTGAAAAGAAAGGTTCTCAGATCGTAAAGGTCTGTAGGAACCATTTTCGACAAAAAAGGTTCGTCTCTGTCATCGTGAGAGTGAAGCACCTTTATTTTTAAGAGTGTAGGTTGATTTTTTGTATAAATGTGTATTTGCTCTAAACAATTTATATTTAGTTATTTAGCAGACACTTTTATCCAAAATGACTTACAAATGAGGACAATAAAAGAAATTAAAATCCATAGATTTCTTGGAGTTTCATTCAATTGCATTCTGCATCTTATGTGATGCTTCAAATTCATAATTGAAATCTATCATTCTCAATTCAATTCTGAATGCCACACATCTTACTTTTACATCAGGTCCACAAAAAGCTATGCACTAGCAATCTTCTAAAACCACATGAAGAACATATGCTGTGACACATCAACCCACTATATTTAAAAAAAAAAAAAAAATAAAAAAAAAAAAAAAACCAAAGCAGTTTGGTCTTCACGATGGTGAACGCACGGGTCTACATAGCTGTGACGGCTGCAACACTCCGGATCTTGGAGGAGCACAGAAGCTATTGGCGAGTGAAAAATGGTTAAAAAGGTCCAGTGAATCGTGTGAGGTCAAACCAAATGATCCCAGATGGACCACAGGAAGGGTGAGGTGAGCAGGAAGCACCCAGTGTCTCAGGACATGAGGTCCCAGTGAAAGTTGATGGGTGGTCTGGCACTGCAGGATGGTATTCACAACCCCCGAAAGTAGCCAATATGGACAAGTCCATGAAAGATCCATTCGTCAGGCCTTTTAGAACATGAAAAACGATCTTGGCATCAATATGATCTGCCAGCATCAGGGAGCCAAGGCCTTGGCATCTCTCTCTAGAACAGGTCAAAAAAGACATCATATGAAAGATCAGATCATTTACTCTCCCATTGCTGACTTTAATAAGGCCACAGTCTATCAACCTCGTCTTCTCCCTGCTGTCACTCTCTCCATTGCTTACTCACACACTTTAGAAATATATTCCATAAAGTTTAACAAGTATATAACTCAAACATGCAAAGGCTCTTGAGTGCTCCTAAAAACTTTGTTTTATTTAGCCAAACAGATAAAAGTGTGGCTGTCACTGAGCGCTTATTTAAAGAACTTTCACAGTAAACATTTAGGGGGACCACACATTGTCTACCCATCTGGCTCAGGATTGTGGAAATGCATTTACATTTTTTGGGAAGTCTTTGCAAGTAGCCTAACATAACCTAAATTAGTTGTTTCTTTGACAAAACACTTAAAGGTTATTAAATACTCCTGCCATGATCGTAAACATTTGTGGGAATGGACAGGCTTTAATGTAACTTGAAATTTAAATATGACATGTTTAACTTAATGTGTTACTTTAAACATGAAATATAAAAACATAATCATGTTTTGTAATGCATTATATTTATAACTGTATTTTAAAGTGTAGTCAAGCTCTACAAGGACTAACTAGGCCTGGAAATTTATCAACATTATTTTGGCATAACAAAAAAATAAAGATTGAGGATGACAATTACTGCATGGGAGAGTCTTATATCTTCAGTATGTTTCAACACTCTCGCAGCTCAATGTAAACATCACATACCTCTCCAGCCCTTACAAATGAAGAAGCGCCTCATATACGCAAACCACTGAGCCAAAACCTACAGAACCACTCAATCATCCATTATGTTAGATAGATAGATAGATAGATAATGATAGATAGATAGATAGATAGAATAGATAGATATAATTAACATTTTAAAAGATATAAGATTATAGTTCTGTGTATATTCATACCCAGAAATTTATGTCTGAACTTGTTCAGTCAACAAACCCAGCTATATATACACATACAGTATGCCCTTATACATTTTCCATCCTCAGGGTGATGTCTTTTTATTTTCCCAAGGTGATTTCTATACTGGTTATACAAGAATCTGGAATGATCTACAGTGTAGCAGAGCTTCATCGGCTGCCGCACACATGGCCAAACCAAACCAAAACAGGCTAACATTGCTTTAGCTAAATAAAGATATTATGATGAATTCATTTCATACTATCTTCCATCTTTTTGATAAAGGCTTTATTCTGTTTCTGGATGTTGCATCTAATCCAGTCCTTTCTCACTTGCAGCCACATACCAAAAACTCAAGCTCCGCCAATGGGCATGATGTTCGGTTGGCATGGTTGTGCCAATTATTTCATGCTCTCTGTTGCTGTCAAATGCAATAACCTAATCATCTGAAGAGAACACAGCATGAAGTCTGCTGTTTGCTTACTATAATTACAGCTAATTGATAAAGAAGTCAAATGATGTGGGAGACTGGCTCGTAAAGCTCATTGCCAGAAGACATTTGTGAACCTGGACCACAAAACCAGCCCATAAGGGTAATTTTTTTCGAACTTGAGATAAATAAGCTTTCCACTGATGTATGATTTGTTAGGATAGGACAATATACAATCTGGAATCTGAGGGTGCAAAAAAACTAAAATATTGAGAAAATCGCCTTTAAAGTTGTCCAAATGAAGTTCTTAGCAATGCATATTACTAATCAAAAATTAAGTTTTGATATATTTACAGTAGGAAATTTACAAAATATCTTCATGGAACATGATCTTTACTTAATGTCCTAATGATTTTTTGGCATAAAAGAAAAATCAATAATTTTGACCCATACAATGTATTTTTGGCTATTGCTACAAATATACCCCAGCGACTTAAGACTGGTTTTGTGGTCCAGGGTCACATTTATTAATGAATAAAAACCCTGAAGTCTTTTTTAATCCCCAATCAGGTCTACAGTAAATGCCTTCTCTATATCTGCAGCATTATTGGTAAACGTCATTCTTTAACACGGCTAAAAACACATAGGTGGAGTCTGTCACCCTCCTCCCCATGCATAACACAACAACTCTGAATTTATCTGACTGCTCCAACAGCTAATTATATTTCCATTCTCGATAAACGCAGCTTGACTGAACATTTTGGCAGCATCTGGAGGGTAAAACAACAGCTCACTGATACAGGAAACATCTGATCAAACACATCAGGAACTCCAGACTGATTCAACAAAGCACTCCGACACACCAGGGGATATTTGCCCAGCCTCTGATACAGAGGCAATGATGCACATGGTTCCAACCTGCTGATGTTACTGAGCAGTTGCTTGTTAGTGATTCCAAGAAAAACCATAAGAAACATCACAAAAGAGATCTCTTTAATGTCTCAGTTGTTCTTAGCAATGGAGAGCAAGTCTCCTGCTTCTCAGATGTTTTTTTTTAAGAAACAAAAACAGATGTACCACATGTATCTTTTCTAAAATTTCAGAAGAGACCTCAACAAAGTCTCAAACTGCGCTCAGATTGGTCAAGACACCAAAGTCTGCAATCAAAAGTCAGAGATCAAACTTTGAATCAAATATTTCTTATCAAATTCTTCTAAAACCTAATAATCTGGTCTATACGCCCAACATTCCTCTTATAGACCAATACTTTTGTGTGTCTACAATCTTCCCACTTGGGTTTACTTTAAATATATCCTGAGAAACTTTAGGAGAAACATCTGAAAACTGAAACTCTTCTACGCCTCCTATGCATTCAACATTTAACAGGTCTTAGATGAGTTTTGGGTACATCTCAGCTTTGGGTATAGGTCAGGCTGGGAGACCAGCTGGCTAACCAGCTAAAACACCAACTATCAGATGAAAAACCACCTTAAAGCCAGTAAAGACCAAAATAAACCAGCTAAGAACAGCAAACCAGGTTAGGCTAGTTTAAGCAGTTTCTAGCAGGTTTTATAGCCCAAATGCCATAGAAGAACCTTTTCTACAGTAGTTCCACCAAAAACCTTTTAGTCTTTTAGAAACCATCATGTCTTGCGTCTTTACAAACATGCTGATCGGATAACCGAAAGACATATCACGAATCTTCGAAATTTCTAGATAAACTTATACGCGCCATTTGAAACCGTACCCTGTGGAAAAACCAGATATCGGCGTGAGGTAGTTTTGAAGCCATGGCGTGGTTGGAGCTGGTTTAAGCTGGTCCTGAGCTCGTCATGAGCTGAGGTTAAGCTGACTCTTAGCTGGTCATGTGCTGGTCCTTAGCAACTAGCTCCTGCTCAGGACCAGCAGATGACCAGCTCAAACCAGCAGCCATGCCTCAAAACATACCTAACCAGCATATGCATTTTTTTTCAACAGCGTATACAGACAAAATGTCTGGAAAATGTTCTTCTTTCGTCAAATGATGAAACAAATCATAATGGTTCCACTGTAAGTGCAAAACCATGTCTAAAGACTAGAACTGGTAACTTCTGAAGTCTTCAAAAACATTATTGAATACATTCTTGGTGGTGAAACAAAGCTTAAATATGTGGTAGCTGCAGACAACAAAGCATTTTAGATATAATATGTATATAAAATTTATCTTGCGTTTAGGATGAGGGAAGTGAAGACAGCACTGTAATGACATCTTTCCTCTCTTAGAGATACTAAAATAAAACCAAATCTCACACACTGATCACTGGGTGGCTGTAATCACGGTCTCTTAAATTACTATCCCTAGAACTGTTCCTGCGATTGCACGCCAAGAGTTCCTTAATTACAAATGCTTATGTAAAGACAAATCTATTGCAATGATAGAATTAAAACATGTGATGATTAATTACTGAACTTTAGCAGGGCTGGATCACTCATAGTAAAATTTACACAAGAAATCATCACATTCAATATGGTGGACGACCGTAGGAACAGAAGTCCAGCCTTTCACTTCAAAAGAGCTGACTTGCTATTTGACATTAGTTACCTCAGGCGCGTCACCCCCCCCCCCCACCCCCCACCCCCCCTCCCCCCCCCCCACACCCCCCCCCCCCCCCCCCTCCCCCCACACCCCCCCCCCCCCCCTCACAAACTAAGTCCCGCGTTGGGTCTAACTGCATTGCTAGTCTCGGCTCTGTTCAGACCTACACTGCTTTCCCCCTCCTCTCTCTTCCTCGTCTGCGCAGCAGCCTGATCTCTGCCCTGTCCCAGTCATGCTCCACCCGCTGCAGGCCACTTCCAGCCCCAGCCGACTGTTTGATTTAGTACACTGCCAAACACAGTCAGACGTTTAACCACTGAGAGTACAGTTCCTGCAGGTGCAGTGTAATATTAGCAGGTTTTGGCCTGTGTCAGTTTCAAAACCAATGAAAATTAATTAGTGTTAATATTAGTATTCTATAATTTGTGATCAGCAGTCCCTATATTTATTTAGCAGGAATCAAAGCCATATTTAGAGACAAGTGGACAGTTGCAACAAACCCAATAAGTTAGGAGAAACTTTAGTAATGGTGAGGTTATTATTAAATGGATATCTCACCCAAAAATTGACATTCGGTCATCATAAACTCACCCTCCCAACCTGTAAAAACTACTGTCTTTTTCTCGAAAAAAAAAAAAAAAAATTAAATATCTATATATATATATATATATAATATATATATATATAGATATATAATCTATATATATATCCTCTTTAGCCGTATCATTTCTAATATCAGACTTACTTATGTGTGGAAAAAAAATTTGTGTTTTTTTTTGTTGTTGTTTCTCGACTAGACCAGTACCGTATATAGCACACTCTTAAAAAGGATGTGATAAAAACAACACAACCTGTGTTGTTTCTTAACACACCCTTGTGTCTAGTTAAGGACAACACATTTTGTGTTACTTTTAACTCAACCATGTGTTATTCCTACTAATGTTCTACACACTAATGTGTTATAGTTACACAATTTGTGTCAATTATGTACACAAAATGACACAAAACGTGTTAAAATAGTCAACACAAAAAATGTGTTAAAAACAAATACCTTTTTGAGGTGCACCCATAGAAGAAGCCAGAACACTTTGTAATCACATAGAAGTGCTCAATCAGATAGCAACTTTCTGGGTAAACACCTATAAACCCATAGTATTGGCCGCATTACAACAACGTAGTTGTTTTAGTTACTACTGAAGCATTTACAGTGTATATTATACCATTATGATATTTGCGATTGGTTTTACCATTAGTTTTCTTAGAATTACTGTTTTGGATATAGGCTAACTATCAGAACGGCTCTAGTAATTAATTAAATGTAAAATCATAAAATTATATTTTAAAGATATTATATATTATATCATTCACAATTATGTAATTATAATTAAATATTTAATCAATTAAATATAAATTAACATTAAAACCTTATATCTCATGATATGAATACGAATAATCATTGTTTTGTGTAAACTGTCAACTGTGTATATTTAGTCAACATCTAAATATACAGTATATCACAATAAACATAATACCACACCTGATGCACAAAGGCTAAGCTTCCCACTCAAGACCATTTTACAAGACAGACTATCAATGCACACTTCTGTAGGTAACCACGTATTTACGTTGGCTGTTGTAATCAATAATTAGTGTCCATGGGGACGTCGGATATAATGAGGATTTTAATTTTTTATATGATCAATCATAGAGGAACTATGAGGAGTTATGCTGGTACAACCCATATGCAGTTTTATAAGTATGTCTTGGCAGACATTTTCTCAACAAAATGTTAAAGGGGTCATATGATGCGATTTCAAGTTTTTCCTTTCTCTTTTGGAGTGTTACAAGCTCCTTCATAAAGAAGATCTGTAAAGTTGCAAAAAACTAAAGTCTCAAATCCAAAGAGAGATTTCATCAAAGTAAGACTCTGCCACGCCCCCCTAAAACGGATCGTTCTAACACGCCCCACATATCTAGGTCATTATGTGGGAATATTTGCATAATGCCGGCCAAATGTGCACGCAGAGAAAGAAAGCGTGGTTTCAGGAACAGCAGTTGTTTTGATGCAGCCATGTCAGGGAGACGCTGTGTGTTTCTAGGCGAAAGCAAAAGCACTTTATTTGGCCTTCCGAAAGTAGATGCATTTAGGAATCATTAAGATCACTTACAACAGAACAACAATGCATTTTATGGACGACCATTTCGTGAACCAGGAGAGGAGGTAATTCTGACTTTGCAAAGACAATCTGGTGCTTCTGAATCAGCTAATGTTTTGTTATTATTTTAAGTATTTGTTATTGACTGTTCAAATGCGGAGTTTTGAGCATCGTATGTGTGTGTGTGTGTTTGAGAGAGAGAAAGACAGCGTCACATCACAGTAGAGTCAGCTGTCTTAACCGCGGCTTGTGTACTGCATCATTACTGTGTCTGTTCCCCTTTCGGGCTTGAACTGATGGTAAAACTAATGACATTATTTACTGTCTTTACATTTATTTTGAAAGACGAAGCTCGCGAATCGCGATTGTGGTAAGGGGATTTCCGACGAGTGCTTGCGGTGTTCACAATGCACTGGGTCAGCTGGACAACCAGAGCAGACTGTGCTTGTCGGAAGGAAGGACTTTGTAGAAAACGAAGCATTTGAGAGAGGCGGGGCATAGAGACCTCAATATGTAAGTATTGAAAAAAATGTGTTTTTGAACATTAAAGCATGTCAACATATTCTGTTACACCAAATACACCAAAATAATGATCTTTAAAAAAGCATCATATGACCCCTTTAAAGTCCATTGCATGCTGACAGGCAAGGAAAATCTCTATCATGTATTACATTTTTTACTGCTTCAGAGAAAAGATTGTGGAATGCAAACTTAAAATGAAGCCTTGGTTTTATATGAAATAATGTATTTGCATGATTTTATGTTCAAATATGGAGACAAGTGATATGCATACAAACCAGTTGACCATTAACATTTCCATCTCTCTGTAAAGCTAATGAGCGGTTTAGAGAGTTAAAAAAAAAGCAAAAAGGGGAAAGATAATATTCACATCCGTCATCCAAACACACCCCTCATGCAAGAAAATGTCTCTATTGAAGTAATCACAACGTTCCAGCAGCTTCAATTACAGGGGGTGTAGCCCCAGAAAAAATAACTTTCCGACATTTTCATCACTAAAGGGCTTTAACAACAAGTACGCCAGTTTAAAAGGCAAGAAGGCAGACCCTCATCTTTCAAAAGACAGATACTTGATCCACCTGCATGTCTATGCTTGTCAGTTTCAAATGGAAAAGCTCTAACACTGTGCAGATGCTTCAAAATCCCTTAGGCTGTTCCTCAGTGTAGTATATGCATTTATGATGGCTATATGTTTTAACTGCAGCAAAATAAAACATAAGTCACTGCATGTAGTATGAAACACAAGCTAGGTTAAGCTAGGAACAGTTTAGCTAAATGCTAACAAGCATGTTTTCCTGAATTGTCTGTTCAGTTTTATTGAGCCTTTTTCTTTCAGAATGCTGTTGCTGATACTGAAACTCAAACTAACTTAGTTTAAAGTATGTTTATCTTGGAAAAAGGAAACACAGAAGCTAATTTTATTAGCATTAGCATTAAAGACTCTATATAACTGATCACACTCTAGAACAGGATCCAAAACAATGATTCATAATGCTACATGACCTACATTTCCAAAATAGTGCTAAATTATGTCTGGAAATTTAAATAGGCCTACAACCGGTCTGTGACCACTCCATGATTTTTACATCTCTCAATTCTACTCAGGTGCCCACATCAAGGACTTCAAGGTTGTCTGCCTACTCAGCAACGATGACGTTTCAAGAGGAAAAAAGACAGAAATCATGTGTGCAACATCAAAGTGATCACTGATGGCACAGCTAGGGTGAAGGAGGAGACCGCTATAGTGGTTATGGGGAACGTGTTCATGGCCATGTGGTCCACGCAGCTCTGCGGGGTGGGGCGCAGCATCACTGAGATAATTGCTGGCTGGGACAGCTCTGCCTGGTAGGGCCTATGCATTGGGCGAGGTGCATGGAACGTAGATCAAACGAAAATATACAGCTAGACTGCTCAGCAAATCTCTTATTAGTGTGGCTCAAGAGCCAAAATAGCATGTTCTCCGCATGCATGAACATTGTGGTCTCCTTGAAACTTTATAAAGTGCACTAAGTTGAGTAATAAATGACGTAGCAATAGAAATTAGCTGTGGTAAGGGTTTGACATTGAATGCTATTCCTTACTTTAATAATTCAGCCTTGTCTAATCCTAACTCTAATAAGGCCAACAATAATTTGGGGTGGAAATTCAACCTCATTTAGTCTTTCCGTCTAAATGATTCATTTAAATTATATACATCACATCTAGTCTATGATCATTCTGAGTATAACCATAAAATCACTGCAAAGTCCTCATGGCAAGAGTAAAAGACCGGGTACCTCCCAGCCCAAAGCACATGGTTTGATTTGTGAATCTCCCATTTTTCTCTGAAGCATAAAGCGCCCTGCCTCACATTCCTTTTAGCACTTGTTAACAAACTTAACTCATATCTTCCACAAGAGGACGTTGAAACATGAGAATGAGGTCAGCAATTTAACACACCGAGTAATGTGTGCACGAGGCTTTTTTGAAAACATCCCAAATGCATCTAATCTGATATTTCATGTTGATGCAGGGTTCGTTTTAAGCCTGGCTGACCTGTCAAAACAGTTCTATGATAAACTCGGTCAAAACCGCACAGTTCAAAGCTCCTGTGATCAAGGGAATGATGCCACAGAACTTATAACTTCCATAATTGATGGTATAAAACCACGGTTAAAAGCAAAATATGGAGAGCAAGAAAAAAAATAAATCATGAAACAACTAAAATGTTTCTTCAATCACCTTTTTTTTTCTTAACATTATTTAATTTAAAGGGGTCATATGATGCGATTTCAATTTTTCCTTTCTCTTTGAAGTGTTACAAGCTCTTGGTGCATAAAGAAGATCTGTAAAAAAGTTGCAAAGACTAAAGTCTCAAAAAAAAAGATATTCTTTATCAAAGTTAAAACTCTGCCACACCCCCCTAAAACTGCTCGTTCTAACACACCCCCACATGTCTACGTTACGATGTGGGAAGATTTGCATAACGCAGCCCAAATGTTCACGCAAAGAAAGAAGGTGTAACTTTTATTCGCGCTGTGTGTGACGTTGTGTTTCGTTGTGAAAGCGAAACTACTTTGTTTGGCCTTCCAAAAGAGGACGATATCCGCTTCGTCATGCCTAGAGCTGATCCGTGCTGAACTTTGCACTGTGGATCGCCGGATCGGCTTTCACCATGGACGAAGCGGAGTCCAGCCTGGGGTAGTCACATGTGGTTGCCGCAAGCCCGCCCGCCGCTGCTCACTCTAGCTTGCCGTGTGTGACGCTGTGTGTTTTGTTTTGAAAGCGAAACTACTTTGTTTGGCTCTCCAAAAGAGGACACAACTAGAAATCAGTGGTTAAGTTGTATTTTTCAACACTGTTCAAGAACAGTTTAACCCAAATATCCAGATGTGTGCAGCACATTTTATGGAGGACTGTCTCCTGATCCTGGGAGAGTAGACTACAATGCCGGCAGTTCTGACTCACAGACTGTAAGTACGTTTTCATATTTAAAGGATTTGCCACTGATGATTCAAACGCGGGTTTTGAGCAGTGTATGGTGTAGAGTCGCACTTGTTGTTTGTCATTTCTCCGATTACAAATGTAGACATGGTTTTATGTTTATGCGGCGAGATTGCAACGCGTTAAAAAGACAGTATAAGTCATATAATCCGTAATTATGTCCCCACTGGATGAAACAAATGCCTGGTTTATAATGGGTTTTAATGTTTTTGTCTCGTCGCTCCGGCCGGACAGGGCATCACAGTATGGTAAGGGGCGTAACATTTCCGTCACACGCTTGAGGTATTCGGCCAATCACAATGCACTGGATAGCTGGCCAATCAGAGCACACCTCACTTTTCAGAACGATGAGCTTTGTAAAAATCGACGCATTTCAGAAAGGCGGGGCATAGAGGAGAAACAATAATGTACAGTATGTGGAAAATAATGTGTTTTTTGAAAATTAAAACATGTCAACATATTCTGTTACACCAAATACATTCCTACTTTTAGCAACATCATATGACCCCTTTAATGCTCCCCAGGATCTTTCCCATGATGTCATTCGCATTGGCAAAATGGTTTAAGTCCAGAAATTATCATAATGTTAAGACAAACAAGGAAAATATTCAGTAGAACACATTTATTTACTGAAATACCATCTGAAATCACTGGAGCACTGTTCCTTTTTGAGTATAGGCATTGTCTGAAAAGACTGGAGTAAAGATGCTGTTAGAAATCCCTGGTGTACACAAACTGTTTGAAATCTCTAGGGCACAAGTGGTGTGCCATGAGAAATCACTAGAACATGGTGTCTATCTGAAGAAAAACTAGAGCATAGTCACTGTCTGAATTCACAGATTTCATAGTCACTGTCTAAAATCCCAGTTACTGTCTCAAATCACTGGAGTTGTCTGAAAACACTGCATTGGCTGAAATTACACCACTATCCGAAATCACTGGGCACAGGTACCCTCTGCAATCACTTGGAAATCAGTCACTAACCACTTGAGTGCCATCTCAAATCATTGGAAAACACAGTAATATTATATGAAATTATATGAAAACACTGTATTGTCTTAAATCACCTGAAATCATTGGAACACAGCACCGTCTGAAATCACTGGACCACAGGCACCGGATATAAGTCACTATCTGGAATCGTTGTACAGAAAAATCATTGTCTGAAATCACTGGATAAAAAGTCACAGTTACACACTGGAGTAAAAGAGTGTTCTGCCTGAAATCATTGAAGTACAAGTGCAATCTAAAATCACTGGAAAAAAATAACTGAAGCACAGTCACTGTCTGAAATCACTGGAGAACAGGCATTATCTGCAATCATTGGAGAACAGTCAGTATCTTAAAACTCTCGAGTACACATACAGTGAAATCTCTGGAAAACAGTCACTGTCTGAAAACAATGCAGAAGAGTCACAGTTTGAAATCACTGGACAACAGACATTGTCTGGAAACACTGCAGTAAAGGTAGCTTACTGTCTGAAATAACCTGAGATCACTGGCGCACAGGTGCTATCTGAAATCACAGGATAACAGTCACTGTCTGTAAACACTGGAAAACAGCCACTTAAAACACTGGAGCAAAGTCACTGTCTGAAAACACTGGAGCACTGATATTATGTACATCTGCTGTCTAGTTCATATTCCGTCACAAGCCTCAGTGTCTTTTGTCATGATAAAATATCAAAACCAGAGCAAAGCATGACAAAACAGAATGTTTAAAGAAACCCAGGCTAGCTTGCTTCCATTGTATTGAGCTCACATCTGCATAGCACATTGCTCAGGAATCTGGCTTGCGCTGATATCACCATCATATGGATCTGGTTTTCTGTTGTCCTGGGACTAATTAAAGGAGTGATAACTCTAATCCACTCCACTGGCGCATTGTTTCATCTGTCTTAATTACAATCCGAGTGAGACCCAAATCACCCCCAAAGTAGAAGGACTATGTGTCGACGGCATGCTGTTTGGACATTGTCAGGTGCTGAAGGCCTGTTAAAGAAAAAGTCAGAGACAGACAGAGAGAAGGTGAGAGAATGGAGGATGAGGAGAGAGGATGTGATCTGGGGGTGGTGGTTTAAAATGACGTCACATATCTTCTCGGTTTTCTTGATCAGCGCTTGTACCCAATGACATCTTAGTAAGTGGCTTCCTTACTAAAATAACTTCTGATGAAATCTTTCCTTTCACTTTTAGAGAGAGGAAGACAGCAAAGGGAAGCAGTGGTATCAGCCTCGCTGTCAGTGTGATTTAAAGTATAAGCAGTTTGCTAACTTCTGCCATTTTGCGTTTCTTTTTTTGCTAACTTTAATCACACACTCTGTCTACAATAACATTCCAATACTTTTTACTTCAGTTAAATCCAATTAAATTGCATCACACTTGAACTATGATTTAAAGGGGTCATATGATGCAATTTCAAGTTTTCCTTTCTCTTTGGAGTGTTACAAGCTGATTGTGCATAGATAAGATCCATGAAGTTGCAAAGACTAAAGTCTCAAACCAAAAAAGATATGCTTTATAAAAGTTAAGACTCGTCCACGCCCCCCCTAAAATGCTCGTTCTAACACGCCCCCACTTATCTACCTCACTATGTTGAAATATTTGCATAATGCCGCCAAATGTGCACGCAAAGAAAGAAGGGGTGGTTTCAGTAACCGCAGTTAGTGTAGAAGCAGCATGTCAGGGAGACGCTGTGTTTTTTTGCTGTTGGTTTATAGGTCTTGGACTTAGCGAAGAAGCAGCTTTATTTTCTGGACCTTCCGAGCCAACAAGTAGTCACTTTGCATTTAGGAAATCTTTAAGATTACTTACAACAGAAAAACAATGCATTTTATGGACGATCGGTGACCGTTTCGTTGACATAGAGAGGAGGAATTCTGCCTGTGCATGACATCTGGCGCTTAGAATAGCTACTTTTTGTTATAGTTTAAGTATTGCTTGAGTGACATGCGGAGTTTTCACATAGTTCGTCTTGTTTCTGTTTTGTTGTGTGTACTGCACGCACGGTGTGGGTGTGATGGAGAGAGAGAGACGGCACCCCAAAAAAAAAACAAAAAAATCAAAAAAGAAAACTCACATTATCACAGTGGCGTCAGCTGTCTTAACCGTGGCTTGTGTCTTGCAAACACATACCAGCTTCATCACTATATCTGTCACGCGACTCTGTTCCCCTTACAGGCTCTGTCTTTACATTTATTTTGAAAGATGAACCTCGCGATTTATGGTAAGGGGCGTTACATTTCCGACGAGTTCTTGTGGTGTTCGGCCAATCACAATGTATTGGGTCAGCTGGCCAATCAGAGCAGATGGCGCTTGTCGGAAGGAGGGACTTTGTAGAAACGAAGCGTTTGAGAGAGGCAGGGCAAAGAGGACCTACAATAATGTACAGTAATTTGAAAAATAATGTGTTTTTTGAAAATAAAGCATGTCAACATATTCTGTTACAAATACACAAAATAATGATCTTTAAAAGCATCATATGACCCCTTTAAACTTGCTATTGATCAAAAGTAGTTATTATTACGGGAAGAGACGTTGTCATTATAGAGAGAATTTAATTGGACAAAAACGTCACAAATATTTTTTGTTTCCCCCAAAAAGAAAGACATTTTAATATTTATTTTAACATTTTAAGAATTTTAAATGCATATATTTGCTACAAAAGCCACAAAACTCCAAATTCTGTTCAAAACAAGACCACATTTATTTACTCACTTCTTTAAGAATGTTCTCAGAGGATTTTCGCTATAAAAGTTTATAAGTATCTTAAAATAACTGTATAAAAAATAAGCTGTGTTGCTTTTGCTTCCCTTTTATGTTTTATGAGACAAAAATGTCTTTGCTAAAAATTTCTGAAAATGGGAAAAGCACGCATCCATTCCCAAAGAGAATAAACAGGAAATTTGGGATTGTTTATCTGTTTATTTATTTTCCTTTAGACATAAAACTCTGGCTGTTTCTGAACATTTGGGATTAAGAATTCTTCGCCTACAGCAAGGACAGCAGGCTTGTTTTAGAGCTGTCATATAAATTACAGCTCGAGGAATGTGGTGTCTATGCTTGTGTTGATCCAGAAAGCACTTTTACTGCAGACAGGCTGTACGCTGCCCCCCCCCCCCCATCATTACCCAAATTAATGTTGGTACTTGCAAACAAATCAGCTAGTTACGTGTACTGTCCCAAGGCACATTGCAGTGCTTCTGTTTGTAGAGCTCAGCCCTGCATGCTTAAACACGGAAGCTCACTAATAAACATTTGCCTGATTTAATGGTCATCATATTTCAGGTACACCCACATTGTAGAGTTCAGCATTGGCTTTTAACCCATTTAAGGTCTTCATTGTTAATTGGTTGTATTAATACAGTTATCTCTAATTTAGCTCATTACAAAAATGAATATTCAATGAAAATAAACTACTGTGGATTTTTGTCCATTAACCTTTGCACCTGATAATCTAGTAGGTTTGAAATCAATCAATCAATCAATCAATTCAACAAAAACAAACAGTAGTTATATTATCTTTATGTTTATTTATTGTTTGTTATGATACAAAACAAACATATAAATAAGTACATTAACATACAAAACACAAACACAGTTTAAGTAAATAAATAAAAATACACAGTTGTACGCCTGCCAAAAAACTAATCCTGTAACAGAGCAGGACCAAAGATACAGAAATGACCATAAAAGCGTAAATTAAACTACATTAACTCTTATAAAGGAAAACAACGACAATTATTAAGAGGTAGGTAGGTGGTAGGAGAGACTGGCTCTGGTTTACCTGCAAACATCATTTGTATCAAATAAGGACCATTATTTAACAAGCAGCAAAAGCTAGTATTAATTACATATATATATATCATCTCTTAATATAATATAATCCTATATATATATATATATATACTCTATATATATATATATATATACACAAAATAAAAGTAGACTGCCGAGTACCTGCAAAATTTCATTTGTAACTACATAATATTTATATAAATATAATATAATTTAAAATATAAATAATATACTCTAATAAATTATCTAATATAATGGATAGTGAGTGACTGTGTGATGTAATTTTATATAAAAAATTATTTTAAGACAGCAGGACCATTTAAATAATCTGCAAAAAAAAAAAAAAGAAAAACAAAAAAAAGAAAAAAAAAATAAAAAAAAAAAAAAAATTAATAAATAATAATAATAATAATAATAATTATAATAATAAATATCTCTTTTTTTTTGGCAAAGAACTACATGAACTTCAGTCACCACCATCAAACAATGACCGACATGCTTCTGGAGAGTTCACAGTACTGTCTGACCATGAGTAGTCAGCATGAAAGCTGATTTATGCTTCACAAGGCAATGCTGATGGGGCACAGGCCTTTCTTTTTTAACACGTTTCTGTCACTTGTGGGCCAGCTGACAGGGTGGTCAGAGGCAGGCAGCCCCCTTCCCTGCTCTCTCCAGGCCCGGACTGTTCGGTCAGGGATTAGATACCTTCCGCTCCTCCCTTCACCTGTGAAATTTCAGAGCCAGCCAGGCTGAAAGGGGGCATTGTTCCCCCCTGTAAGGAATGCCCATGTTGTCTGCAATGAAAAAACTTCATTTGCACTGGAATTTGGAGACTGTCTGACCATAGTGAGGACAATCTCCAAGTTTGTCCAAGTTGGCCCATAAACCGGGGTCAGTCCTCTGTGATTGTTCCCAGAGTATGAAAGTGAACTCATAAAGGCTGTCATCGGGTTTGAAATTATGTTCTAATGAAGTTACTTTTCATATCTCAAAAAAATTCAAAGCTAATAGCTAATATGCCATGGATTGAAATTCAGCAAATCATTTGCATTTGTAAGGCACAATGGGGACAACCAATCCAGATCTGCAACCGCTAGTCCACTCTAAGCAAACATAAGCTGTTGCCAACTTTCAAGCTCATTGGATATGCATTTCTGAAAATGTGAAATAGGGGTGTCATGGAAAAAAAAATCCTGAATAAGTGGGACTCAGGACACAGAGGGGCAGTATGGTATAACTGGGAAGGAGGAAGGGAGGCCATAATTTGGCTTGGTCATATGCCAGCCATACACACATTTGTCTGATCTCCACATACTACGAGCTTCACAGAGAAAAACCAACAGAGTCAAGACCTTAACACTTATAAAGGTCAGCACACTGACACAACTACACTTTCATCAAGCTTAACCATTTAACCCGGTTAACTACATTACTTTAAGAAAGAAAATGGGAATAAATAGATAATACATAGCGACTTTTTATATTTCTTATTATTAATATTTCTAGCTGTAATTATTATTTACAACTACTACTATTTTTAAATAGCAAATGTATTTATTTTTTATTTACTACAATTTTTAGAAAATTATTAAAATATAAATAAAACAGCTCATATAACCTGAGGTCGATAAACACGTGCTTAAAGTTAAAAACCTCTTTACTGGCTAAATATTGGAGAGAAAAAAAAAAACTCGTCTAAAATGCTGATAATTATTATTTTTGTGAACAACAGTGCCATCTCCTGGCCGGAAAAAAAATGTTTTCTGAATTTGGACCGTTTGTGATTGATGTGCATTGCACACCAATCGGTGAAGTGAATGACCCACATTCAACCAATCAGGTATCAGAGTTCCTTGACCTCATTAGACACGCCCACAAGCTTTGTGCGGAAGAGCGTGAATTTGAACCGGGTACGTGTGTCTCATATCTCTCATAAACATTCACATGTCTCAGTTATTATCTTTATACTTTATATTTCTTTAGTAGCACAATGATTTATTTGTTGCTGTTTTATTTTAACTTTAAGCTCCTTTGTTCCCGAGTTTTGTTGTGAGCTGTTGAAGCTAATGATTTGTGAAGCTCGCTTCAGAACAAAACTTCTAAACTTGCATGTGCATTTGCTAATTTTTAACCTGTTTACGTACTAACACAGTCTTAAGCCTGATACTCCTTAAATGCAAATCCAAAGTGTCCTTCTGTGTTAGATAAGGGCTGATATGTTGCTATAAGTCCTTTCTAGCCTGAACTGATACTGTGTTTCTAGAACTTCATTCCCCTGAGCAACACTAGATGCTTAAATTCAGTTCCGGACAGATGCGCTGCAGTTTTAATAACATCAAGAAAAATTATACTCTTATTAAATTACTGAAAAGGACTAGAATGCATTAACCCTGGCAGTTTATTTAATTTTTAAAACAAAAAAGTATTCATATTTAATATTATAATATAATTCATTCATATTTAATAATATAATAAAATAATATTGCTTTAAGTCCGTTGTGCCATTGACAATAATGCACATTTCCCTGACAAGTTCTCATTAATGCAGAAACAAATCAGTACTTTTACTACTGTAATGCAAAATAATGATAATTTATTATTTTACTTTGTAAGATATTATCCAATTTAGCTTTGTTTTTTTATTTGTCTGAGCAGGAATGATATCTGTATTGTTGCATTGCAGTAATGGGAATTTGGAAGGGAAATGTGTAAGGAAATTTATAAACACCATAAATAATGACATTTTTAATTGTATTTATTTATTGGTCAAATATGTTGCAGTAATTAGTGAGATTTGCTAATATATGTCAGCGTGCTTGTCTGTCTTTCGGTTTATTTTCAAAAACATTATTTTGATATTGGGAACATATAAAATTGTTTACATTTATTATGCACATTACTGCATTTGTATTGACGTTAAAACAATATTTTGGTGTGTAATGTAAAGGAAAGCTGTGGACAATAAATCAGAATAAAAGTTTACCTTGTAAATTTAATTTAATAATGAAGCCTTTTTATGACTCCCTAAATTAGAGTAAAAACTGTCTTTTTTAACCTCTGCTCATCTTAAGGTTCCACATGTTATTTGCGTCATGAATAGATGAGTTACTGATCGATTTAATTGTTTGTCTTTTTTAGAATCATGGCAGAGGCAGACGAGGCCGACATTCAAACAAAGAAAAGCAAAACCCTCATCGTACGACATCTGCCCAGAGAACTCAACAGAGATGAGAAGGAGGATCTCCTGAAATATTTTGGCGCCTCATCTGTCAGAGTGCTGTCAGAGAAGGGACCCCTAGTAAGTTGCAAGATTTGCAAGTATGAAAGCTGCAAATTGCTGTGGGTAAATGATGGAGTGAATAAATACAGCTGACCTAATTGTGTTGTCATCTGCAGAAACATATGGCATTTGCAACCTTTAGCAGTGAGACCTCAGCCTCTAAGGTAAAACTAAAATACACATGCTCCTCTTGTGGTTTAAGAGCTGGTTTCGACATATGCTAGTAAATCGAATTGTTGCTTTCCACCCACAGGCACTGAACAGACTTCATCAGCTGAGAATCCTTGGTCACACGCTAGTGGTTGAGTTTGCCAAAGATCAAGACCATGTCACTGTTTTGAAAGACCCACCAGTGTCTAAGAGGTAAATGGCAAAATCAATAATAATAGACTTTCAGCGATTCCTGTTCCTTCCCCTCCAAAATAAGCAGTCTAGATGTGTCTCTGATTGGCTAACTGTCTATTTTTATATTTTATCAGAACTGTGTTTATGAATGTTTCTTCATATATGGGCACTTTTATGTTGCAGGGATTGATTTAATATATTTCATTTTGTTATATGATATTCACATTAAACTGTCTTGGATTTGTATTTATTTATTTATTTGCTTATTTTTTTAAACCTTGCCTTCATAATTTATTTTGGCTACTTTAAAATGAGTTTTTACTAGATTTTTAAAAGATTTCTATTTAGAATAGATTTTTTCAATTATTTTTTATTATGAACTTTATATAAATGTATATGTATGTAATGTAAATGTAAATATAAATATATATGTCCCAGACAAAGCTAATGTTAATTGATTAAAAACATTGATTATATTCACAAAAATGATATACATTGTTTACAGAAATACACACAATTTTCATCCTGACAAAGTCAGTTTGCCTCTAATAAAGTTTTATTAAAAGTGTGTCAGTTTATTTGAGATAAAATATGAGACTTATGATGTGTAATGAAAAATAGGGATGGTAACTATCAGTTGTAAACAACATATTTCTGGTGTGCGTTCCATTTTTTTTGCACTAAGTGCACGAGTGTCCAAATCAATTCTTTCTCCCATTCAGATTGCTAGTAAATTTGAAACAATTAATACAAAACGATAATAAACACCTTGAATTAAACTTCAATTTGTATTTTTTTAAAGAAAAAGTATCCAGTAGTCCTTTGATTTATTTACAATAGTGCTGGTCAAACGATAATCGCGATATCGCAATCCAAAATACAGTTTTGATTTTTTTAATATTGTTTATGTACTGGTGGGTGGGTTATTTATTATGTATATATACACACACACATACAGTATATATTTTGAAAGTATTTACATGTATATATTTATATATAATTTATATTATATATAAATATATATATATATATAAATATATTTAATATATAAACATAACATATTTTTCTGAAATATATACTGTATGTGTTTGTATTTATATATACGTAATAATTATACACAGTACACACCCTATATTTGTACACAAAAACTTTTATTTTGGATGAAATTAATCATTTGACAGCACTATTTACACTTTGAAAATCTTTTTACGTGTAATCAAGCTTTAATTTTGTCAACTATCAAAATAGGGTGAAATATTATTTAATTGTGAATCTGGGCATGTCTAGTAACTAGCTATGAAATTAGCTTTTAACAGGCAAAGTAGCAATTTTATAAAAAAAAGTTAAAAAAGGTAGTTTCCAACACAGAATCATATTAAACAAAGTACATAATTTGAGATAAGGTGGAGATTTTTATGATATTTCATGAAAAATGACAGAACTCTCATATGACGTAAGTACATACTCAGTTTTTGGTTTGTTAGTAGACAATTTGTTGACAATTAGTAGACAAATAAAACTAGTGTGTTTGAAAAAAAGTATTTTAAGAGAGTTCATAGGGCCAAAGATGCCCATAGTTGAAGAAACACCTTTATATTTCTTAAGTCATAAAAGTTTTTCCTAATGTTTCAGTGGTGCTGGAACCCAAGTTGAGAAGGGAAAGAAAGACAAACAGCAAAACAATGTTCGTCTGGTGGACAACAGCATTGCTCCCAGTCTGGGGTAGGTGTGCACATGCATCTGTGTTTGATCAGCACATCGACTTCCTCTGCATGCGCCATCTCACTGTGTCACTGTGTTTTATGATGTCACTGGAGATTTGAGACAGGCTAAGCTCCCGGTTGATATCCCGTACCTGGTGTCAGTAGTTCAGGTCCTGGTAACCCTGTAGGAAGTGCCCACAGCGAACAGCGAAAGATGGAGAGAGGAAGGAAGTTGGAGAGTGGCTGTCACCATCCGTCTCATGTCCAATTACAGGCTCATGTCTCAGAGTGTCTGTTCTGCGGTGACAGCCCGTCTGCTCTTGCCATGTGGTGGCACCAGGTGGCCTTTGATAAAGAGACCGTGGGCTAAGATATAATTTTGCATGAGGAGCCCGCACCTCACCTTCACTTAACGAGCGGAGCCGTGACAGATTTTTATTTATTTAATTCCGCTAGAGCTGCTCGTGCACAGAGCGGGGTCGCCTGATAATCATGTTTTTCAGTGGTGTGATGCTCAGAATGAAGTGCAGACCGTTTCGATGACAGAATATGCAATCAAATTCAACTTGAAAGAGTCTTGACATTCAAAGCTTTTGGTTTGCAAGAGTAGTCCATGCAACCTAGCAGCCTAAAATGCCATAGCTGGGTCTTTGGAGTAGGTAGTTTTGGTACATGTACCTTTTATTAGCCCCACCACACACACACCCCCCACTCACACACACACACACTCTCTCTCACTCACACACACACACCACACCACACCACACTCACAATCACACACGTCCCTCACACACACACACCACCATCCACGAACTCACTCACTCACTCACTCACTCACGCACTCACTCACACACACACCTCACTCACTCCTACTCCTCACTCACGGTCACATCCCTACACACCCACACAGACTCACACTCACTACTCACTCACGTCACCAGCCTCCTCACTCACTCACTCACTCACGCACACACACACACTCACTCACTCTCACTCCCTCACTCACTCACTCACACCCACACACTCACTCACACACACACTTCACGTCACTCCCTCACTCCCCACTCACACCCACACCCCATACTCACATTCACTCACTCACTCACACACTCACTCATTCATTCACTCACACTCACTCACTCACACACCACACTCACTCACTCCCACTCACTCACTCACTCACTCACTCACTCTCTCTCTTACACACACACACACTCACACTCACATCCTTCACATCACTCCCACGCACTCACTTCCAGGCGGGGTCTGCGGGGGGGGGGACACACACACTCACCCACCACTCACTCACTCACTCACTCACAACACTCACTCACAAAGACCATTTTTAAAGCTCCTTTTGTGTGTATATATAAACTTTTTATATATATATATATATAATATATATTATATAATTATGTATATGTGTATATTGTATAGACAGAGAATTAATCATTTTACATTTTTTTACTGTAAGTACTGGATGCCCTTTTATAACTATAAGACAATTAATTCTCATGTGGTATTTTTATAATTATTATTATTACATTCTATTAAAATCTTCCTAAAATAGTCATACTAGCAAAGCATCGCTAAACTAGTCTTTTGATGTCTTTATGAAACGTTATGAAATATTAAAAGCACATTGTTGTTTAATTTTATATTACCAGCAAAACCATTGTGAATATTTTATATATTACTTGCCCTAAATTAATTACTATAGTGATATTCAGTGTTGAGGAGTTAATAAGTGGCAATGGTTCTAACCGATAGTTTTTTAAGTAACAAGTCATATGAACAACTAACAGTGTAGCGTTATATAATTAATTATCGCTTATTAGGTTTCCCTGTTTTGGAAATTTCCTGAATTGGAAATTTCATATTCTTTTTGTAGAGAAATTAATATTTAAAAATCGCCATTCATAACTGGAGTTAGATTGTCTGTTTTATTAACTGTGTGTATATTTGTGTGTTGAAATTTTGTGCAAGTTATATACTGCTTTTTTATTTTTATAATCAAAAGTAATCAAATATAAAATGTTAGCTACTTCTTGAGTAGCTGCTCTCCCGTCCCCAAACGCAGGCGTGTTTTGCAGGCGTGGGCATTTATGAAACACAGCCAAATGTTTGTACCTCGCTCTTATATTTATGCTTCACGATTATGTGCATGCATTTTGTCACGGGTAGCATTTCTGGAAATGTTTCCCTGTCTCCTCTCCGAGGCTAACGACTGGCAATTTTTCATTTTTCTTTCCTCCCGCAGGTTGAAATTTCAAACAAATCCAACGCTGAAATATTTATACCCTCCTCCTTCAAGTGGAATTTTGACAAACATTACACACACTCTTCTGAGCGTGCCCAAGTTCTACGTTCAAGTGAGTAGAGGCTACAAAGATTTTTTTTTTCCCTTATCTTTTTTTGTTGTTTTATTGATCAGTTCATGTTGGGAATGTGTAAACACACATCTGTAGTCTTACCTCTTGCGTATCAGTATCTGTCTCCTATTTTCAGGTTTTTAGTTCATATCAGGTAAAAAAAAAAAAAAAGAAAAACGTTCATTCTCAGACTGGCACTAATGTGATTTTTTCCCGAATCAAGTCCAGTCTCTAAAACATCAAACCACAATATTTGCATGGAATTATTCTGATGGTATTAATATCGTGCTCATGTGGGAGGGATGAGTGATGTATTTAACATTTTCCCTTAAGCTACACTGCAACGTTTTGTAAAACCAGGGAGATGTTATAATTTCCCAGGCTGCCTTTTGGTGGCGCTAGATTTCTGAGAAACAAGCTGGCGCTTTAAACACATTAAATCTGTTGCTCAGAGTATCGTTTCAGAGCCTAAATATATTCCCACACAGCAATCTGGGTTACATATGGAGCCAGGGTCAAGATTAATGTTTGTGTCCAAGAAATACTCAGTACCAGGTGTGTGGAAACAACACACACACTCTTTTTTTCATCAGGTGAACATGTTCCTCCACAGGTTCTTCACTTGATGAATAAGATGAACCTTCCCTGCCCGTTTGGACCAGTGACAGCTCCTCCGCCAATGGTGAGTTGGTATTATGCACTTTTGCAATGTTTGTCTTAACTCAAACAATCAGGGCAGCACGATGACGAATGTATAATATGAGTCACATTTTCAGTTTGAGATGCCTCCGGGCCCAATGCCGCCCATGCCCCCACCCTTCCCCCCAGAGAACCCTCCTCTCCCGGAGCACGAGGAGGGGGCGTCGGGCAGTGAAGAAGAATCTGAGTACGAAAGTGGAGATGAGGAGGACAAGGAGAGGTAGCTGGTTTTCCACCTTTCTATTTTGTCTACAAACTGTTTTAGTTTGACGTTATTAGGTAACTATTATTAGGCAGTGTGTGCAAACAAGGTGTTGTGTTTACAACTGTTTTAAAAATTAATAATAAGAAGAAATGTTTTTTGAGCACCAGATCAGCATATTATAATGATTTTTGAAGGATCGTGTGACAATGAAGACTGGAATAATGCTGCTGAAAATTCAGCTTTTCATCACAGGAATATATTACATTTTAAAATACATTAAAATAGAAATCAGTTATTTTAAACTGTAATAAGTTTCATTCACAATATTACTATTTTTATTGTATTTTTAATCAAATACATGCAGACTTTGTGGGCATGAGAATCTCCAACCCTATTATTTTTTAGGTGTATAACTATCCTACTACCCTGATAAAATGTAGAATTTAACCATGGACATATTTTTTAAACACAAAACGGTGAGAATTTTTTAATGAATGTGCAGTACAACCGATAAGACAATCATTTTTCATATTATGACCAATAACCATTAAATAGTCAATAAAAAAGTTGTTTTAAATGCTCGTGAGTTTAAGCATCACACCATTATAAAATATTGCTAAAGATTACATTTAACAGTGTTCTTGAATTATTAGTGTTTTTAAAAAAGAATTTTAAGTGGTTGTTAGACAATTGTCTAATCTGTATGTAAAATATAAGAGAAATGAGCATAGACAATTATAGTATCTCTAATATCAACCAATACTGATGAATAAATACATTTTCTCACTCTACAGGGACATTTCTCCTACAGAGAGATTATTATTAACCATTTTTGTGTCTGCCACTTGCCTAAAACGTAAATGCAATCTCTTGTCCAATATCTAAAATTAACTGGTAGTATTTTTTGACTATGCATCACCAGCTTTGGCACGTTTTCTCATTGACAGATTGTCGGCCTCCAGAATGGCAGTAGCTGAAAGCTGCAAAATGTTCGGTTTGTTTGTTTTGTTGCCGTGTTTTGCCTTGCGTTCAAAAGCCATACATGTTTAATAGGTTCTCACTTCTTCTCTCTGCATTCCACAAAGGATGATCAGACTGATGGGCCTTGTTAACCAGCCATGCAAAAGACCGTTGAGAACAAAGACTTCTTCCAAGAGAAAGAAACCCAAACTAAAAGACCTCCTGTTTATTCCCAAACCAGATTCCCACGGGTAAATTCTCAGCTGCATTTCACTCAACCAGAAGCTTCTTTATCATTAATTAAGTAAAACAAAACTGCACCTTTTAGTTTCAAAAGACCACCTTCAGCAATACATAAAGAGAGCTCAGTGTTGTATCTCTCAGCCCCTCAGGCCCAGCCTTGCAGCCATCAGACGTGTTCGAGCAACCTCAGACACTTGGACAGAAAAAGATTGAGTTCCATATATCGGCTGAGGTGTCCACCATCCTCGAGGGTCCCAGACAGAATCAGGAACCGCAATTCACAGATGCGAACGAAGGTAAGGCTTCACGTCCCCCGCCACTCCTTCCACATCATCCATTTATCTATCCACCTGCATCACCGAATGCGCCCCGGGTTCAGCCATCCATCCTGAGCGGACCTGCTCAATTAACACAGCAATTAGCCCTGAGAATAGTGACTCAGCTGGAGAGAAGATTTAATGTATCGGGCTGTCAGCAGGCCGAGCTGCTCTCGCCATGAGGCGTTGAGACCCTCCCCTGCGTCAGGATAACCATGAAACTTTATTTGGAAATCAGGAATGACGGAATGATCAAACTAAAACAAACACACACAAAACTTTTCGATGCACTGTTAAAAATGTCAAATTGTGACAAATGTCAAATTGTGATGTGGTTGCCAGATATTAACTATAAAAAAAATACCGTAGCAACATTTCAGGTTTTACGGATTTAAATTAAATTTACAGTGAAAACCTGTATAAATTGATATAATGTTAATATATCAATCTACTAAAGTTCTAAATCTGTTTTGTACATTTATAATATACCAACGACCAACAAAAATACAGGTAGTGAGTAGAGCCACATGCAGAATCAAGCTGAGGTAATCATACACATATGATTAATACATAATCATAATCATCATTCATTATCATCACACAATAATTCATTTAATAAGATTTTGTCTAAAAAAACTAAGAAGAAACAGTGATTTCAACGAAAAAAGCGATCAAAATGTCTAGTTTTACCTCAAAAAATGCTGGGATGTACATATAGCGCGTTTGTTTGTTTCATTGTAAATGTAAATGACTTGTTCTTTTTCAATTTCCAACAACTCTCAATTAAATCTCATCCAAAATAAAAGTTTAATGTTAATAAAATATTTATATGTCGGTACAAGTACACTAACATAAAAGGTATTATTTAAGAATATATGTAATGTTTTAAAGCCACACAGACAAATTTACTATTTAAAAATATATGTATGTTTATATTCTATTTATGTGTGTGTTTATGTAAATATATATCTATATAGGTAGTATTCTATATAGAGAGAGATAATAACACAAATGAATATATATACATACAATCACATCCATGCATATGTTGGTTACTTTATTATCTACGAGCTAGTTCTATATAAGTCTATAAATATACACATACGCATACCTTTATTTTGGATGTGATTAATCGCGATTGATCAATTTGATAGCCCTACTGTTTATAGTAAGGGAACTTGCTGTTTACCAATTAACAGGCTTTTACCGTTAAAATGACAATAATTCTTTACAGTGTGCAGGCATGTCAAAGCAATTATTTAACACAGCAAAAAAAGTCGTCCTCTGCGGTCAAATTTAGATCCAGTTTTTTGTTTACCTTGTCTTCCTGTTTGTTTTCCATAAATGTCTATGACCTAAACCCGAGATGGAAAACCTTTCAAAGACAAACAGCTTTCCTAACCTGTTAGGAAAATAGAAACGAGCACAGGGACGGTAGTTATTTCGCATTAACTGATAATAAACAATACGTTTAAATGACGAGAAACGTCAAAGGAATACACCTCTCTGAGGGAAATTATCAGCACTTCTTGCTCTAGTACACATTAGGCACTAGATCTGTCAAACAAGTTTCCAGAGGATTTGTGTAGCCTCGCTGCTTCTCATAATTCCTCAAACACGTTTGCTTACGGCTTACTGCCAACTGCCAGGTGACATCTCCAACTGTGCTATGAAAGAACCTGAAAGAAAACCCCACAGAGCGTGACCCCACGCAAACACACCAGTGTCACCCTCAGAGATTAATACACTCGCCTGTTTCTTTTTCCTCTGGCATGGATTTTCCATTTTAGCTGTTTTTACGTGCCTTTTGTTATTGATTACAGGAATCGTTTTTGCTTTCGTGCACGACAAGAAAACAATCCTGCGTTTTTGTTTTCGAGTTTGTTTTGAATAGTCAGGGCTTGTCAATTTGATATGTGTTCACACAAGACTTGGGTGCCGCCGTTCACTTGTCATCGTTGAAATTTGCAACAGGCCGCCTCAGACAGATTGAAATTGAGCACCGTGACAGTTCAAAGCACGCTCTAATTATGTTTATGCAACTTATTCCTAGACACGGCAGAGATGGAGGTTTCCGTTCAGGACGCTGCAGAAGGGTTTGGGAAAATCTACCCAAGCGCTCAGGTCCCCAGACAGGAGGAAGAGAGGGAGGAAGATGAGGACATCCCCTCGGAGTTCATCTCTAGGAGAGAGCTAGAGAGAGGGAGACTCTCCAGAGATGGTGAAACACTCTCAGATTGTGCACACATACACTCTTGTTCTTTGTAGTACACTGAACATCAAATAGAATTGAGAAGCTCTTGTAAAGAATTTGCCTTCCAGTGTTTGCAAGAAACATGCAGCCGATCTTTAAAGAGGAAATTAATATTTGATATGAAGCACACCAGGCTGTTGTCATATGACTGTTTGCATGTTTCAGATGTTTGCGAGTGACTGCTTAATGTATTTATTTTATGTCAGTCAATCATTCCTAAACGTATGTTTGAAAGCTTTATTTCTCAGATTTACTATTCAAATGATTTTGTGCGTCAATAAATTTTTTTATTGACTCTTTTACAGAGATGAAGAAAATGTCTGTGTTTAAAAATTATGAACATGGAGAGCCAACCTGCAGACTTTATGTTAAGAATGTTGCAAAGCAAGTTGAAGAAAAAGTAAGTGTCTGCACTACCGAGCAAAAAACAAACAAAACTAAACTAAATAGTTGAATATTAAAACTAAATACTAAATGATATCATTTATTTTTACTTTATTATATGGATAATTCATTAATTGATTCAAGGAGTGAAATCAATGACAATTACTGCTGGTAACTGGATAATTACTTTATGGAAAAATAATATTGGTTTTCCATTTATATTTTATTTAATTTATTTTAATATAATTGAATGAGTTGGACTGAACAAGTATTGGATAACACAAAATATATGCATAAATATTTGTTTTGAAAAAGATAAATGCATAGTTTTATTTTTAATTTAATATATTTAATTAATTAATTTATTCAGTTATTTTTTGTGGATTAAGACCTTTGAATCTGGATAATTGAGGGATTAATTACGTGTTTGACATAAAATTGTAGTTATATTTTATTAAGGTAATATTTAATATTAGTGCCTGAGGGGATATTCATTTATGGATAAATATTAAAGTAGATTATATATATAGTTAAATATATATATTTAACAAAAAAAAATTTTAAAAAAATATATAATTTAATTGTTTATTAATTATTATTCATTTTTAATTGATAATTTATTATTATTATATAGATGTTGATACATTTTTTCTTGGACTGGCACAATTTTATGATAAGACCTTTGGATACTGGTAATTTATAATAATTTATAACTGGATAATTTTTAATTTATTATTATTTTTTTTACACATATGTTTTATACATTTATTTTCTTGGACTGGACAATTTTTGGATAACCAGATAATGTATTAATGTATCAATAAATATGAACCAGTTTTGTTAATTGGCCAAGTGGGCATGCAAATAATTTCAAGATGGAGAAATATCAGCCTTAGTTACTAGTTACCCTTTATTACTAGTTTTTACAGTATACTCAATACCGTATACGTTTGTATTCTACATATAGCAAATTCTTAAGATTGCATAACATTTGCTTCAGTGTGTGGTCTAGAACAGCCTGAGAGCTCTCAATTCTCACTTTATTACCAGTTACATAACCCAGCTCAATCTTTTCTGCAGGATCTGAAGTTCATCTACGGCCGGTATATCGACATCTCCTCAGAGGAGGAGAGAAACATGTAAGCACCACTGTCTCATGCCTCAGGCCCTTGTCTGGGGCCTCAATTCCGCGAATCACAATCAAAGCCAATGAAAAGAAAACATCACTCCTATATTCCTCAGGAGTGGTGAATAAAGGCAAGTTCTTCATGAACATGTGCTGATGTATAAAGTGTGTTTGTTCCCGTCAGGTTTGATATTGTTTTGATGAAAGAGGGGAGGATGAAAGGTCAGGCCTTCATCGGGCTCCCCAGCGAGAGAAGCGCAGAGAAGGCCTTAAAGGAAACCAATGGATATGTTCTCAACGATAAACCTCTTGTGGTGGTATCCTTTGTTTTTCAGTCGTTTTTGGCGTTAAGTTTCTGACAGAATGTTTTGTCTTTCTTTCTCTTTTCTTTCTTTGCTTGTTATACCTAGGATTTATTATTACAAATGTTTTACTGTCGAACAAAATCACGCCTTAACTTAAACTCCAGCAATTTGCCCGATCTGCAAAACCTAAACAGGAATCTGCTGACCCAAAGAAAGGAGGGAAAAAACACTGAACTGGTGGGTTAAAAGACCAACAATTGTTATATTTATGTATATATTTTTTATAGCTATGTCTGTTGAAGTGGGTGGGTGACAAATGTACTGATTATTTGTTATTATAAATTATTATAACTGGTTTGGATAGCCTCTTGATTTTGAAGCTTGAAGATTGATTTTTTTATTTTTTGTGTCCAGATAAATTTTAACCCAACATTTCTATTTGTTTAAGATGATGTTGATGTACAATCATGAGCCTACAGGAGCTCCATCTTTACTTCATATCCTTTAAACTATCCTTTCAAAGAGTTATTGAATTGCTTGCTTGATAAAAAAAATATAGGGCAATAACTGAATTCGTCAAATTGTCAAGCAATATTTTTGATGTTTATGGTTTATTAGCATAAATATATATATATAATTATATATATATATACACATTACACATAAAGCTTGTTATTAATATTTTTCCCTCCAATTTTATTGCAGAATGCTGCTGTTGAGTTCTGTTGGACAGAAGTTCATCATCGATTAATGTAATATCATTTTTTATTATTATATTTGATTTTGTTGATATGTCTTGCAATACAAAAAATAAAAGGTAAATAATAGTTTTATCTGGATCTTCATTGAAACTGCTGGCCGATTTCAAGACCCTCTCATAACAATATTGTTTATATATTCTTTTCTTTGCAATATCATTATTAATCTGGGTTGTTTGTGCGCCCAAGGTTGCAAAAGGTCGGATCCTGATGTTTAATGGTACCAGTATTGTTCTGCACGCACAACATGTGCCTTTGATGTGAAGGAGAATACATTTAGAAGTCGCTATCAGTCAGCCAGCTCATCTTCCAGCAGCACAGCAACAGATGGTGCTGTCAATACAGCAGAGCTCAGACAAACACAAACAATGCACAAGAAAGACTGTGACCAGGGCTGGCCCGACTCGAAGATTAGCTGTTATTTGTTCACTGTACTTTAGTCTGAGATCTAAGATTCTCAAGACGCATTGTGCCAGTTTTGATTTCGGGGACGCCAAATGCTTTTGCTTTTCATGATCAATCATGATGCTCAATCATGATCTGTCTTGACGTTAAATATTAAGCATGAATGAGATTTGAGATTTTACGATGCTTTGCAACATTTTGGACACACAAAGAAACAATTTCTGTCTTGTGTGTTTTTTTTATTTTTAGGAAGTACTTTCAGAGGTGTCCAAACTCGATCCTGGAGGGCCGGTGTCCTGCAGAGTTTAGATCCAACTTGCCTCAACACACCTGCCTGGAAGTTTCTAGCATGCCTAGTAAGACCATGATTAGCTGATTCAGGTGTGTTTAATTAGGGTTGGAGCTAAACTCTGCAGGACACCGGCCCTCCAGGACTGAGTTTGGACACCCCTGTACTAGATCAACTGATTAAGGGTTCAACATAAACCACACAGGTCAAAAGTTTGAAGTAATGCATTAATGGATGAAAATGTTTCTCCAAGGCTGCTTTTATACATCAAAAGCAGTAATATTGTGAAATATCACAATTTAGCATAAATTTTAATTTAAAATCTAATTTACTATTTGATTTGTTGATGAATAGAAAGTTCAAAAGAATCTTCAACATTTATTTGAAGTATAAATCTTTTGTGACATTATAAATGTCTTCACATTAATTTATTGCTTCTGTGTTGAATAAAAGCATGAATGAATTTTTACATTTCTTTCTGTATTATTATAATTTTTTACAAATCTTGCTTACCCCAAACTTTTGAATGGTAGCGGATCATGGTTTCCACTAAAACATTAAGCAGCAAAAACTGTTTTCAACAAAGGTAGTAATCAGAAATGTTTCTTGAGCAACAAATCAGCATATTAGACTGATTTCTGAAGGATCATGTGACACTTTAGACCGGAATAATGACTTCTGATATTCAGCTTTGCCATTACAGGAATAAATTAGATTTCAAAATAGAAAACTGTAATAATATTCCACCATTTTATTGATTTCACTGTATTTTTGATCGATTAAATGCAGCCTTGGTGAGCAAAAGGTCTTTCAAAAACATGAAGAAATCTTAATTAGTCCAAACTTTTGACCGGTTGTGTGTAGAATATTGTGGTGGTTCATATGAAGCCCATCTGATATTCAAATACTCTTTTGATTGCTTTGCCTAGATGAGAAAACAATTCCAGTTTCCATCTGTGTCCAATGGCATTCCCAACAAGGGCCCTTTTATCACTTTTGAAATTATTCCTGATAAATGTCTTGGTAATTCTCAATATTTCCACGGCGGCTGGTGCATTTGTCATCATTGAAGTCAGTGGCAGAGTATCTCACAGATGGGAACTCCTCACGGGTGGCATTGAAGTGCGAGCCGCAGGTCGAGCGCCTCCTCTCCCCTCCGCCCGACGCACATGTGTGATTGATGACAACGTCTGTGTAGATCTTCACCTGCAGGAGCCGCATCGGTTCATTACCATGAGCCCACAGCACAACACTGCCTACCAGGACACATCAAAGGACACTGCTGTGCTTTCCTATCTACAGTGGGAAAGTAATGACGGTATCAAAGGGCTTTGGAGCTCTAATACAAGGAGAACATTTTAAATGAGGAGATCTGCATTTAGAGGAATATAATTCAGTCAGGGACATCACTTGGGCAGGACAACTGGGAACATTATCCCATGTCCAAAGGGAGAGGGGGTCCACCCACAAAAATGTGTTCAGAGCCCTGATTTCTGTTTAAACTGATATGTGTTGGATTTTAATCTACTTGGTTTAGGTGGTCAATTTTGCTACAGGGCTACCCTAAGGCAGGGTTTAGTCTAGGGCTAAATATAAGCTGGTCAATATATTATTGGACAGATTGGCGCTCACAGATACAGTATATCTTCATTATCAATCCAATTAATATAGAAGTCACACATGTTTATAGAATTCATTTTACAATTGAGAAGCACGTACTACATGCACTGTTGCCAACTCATTTTCAGGGGAAGTTGCTAAAGGAAGGTCAAGTTGTTGCTTTAAGTTGCTAAATGACGTTGTGATGTCATTGCGGGATGACGTCATTACGTAATCGCGACGCAAAATTGTGCCACCACATCAAATCTCAGTAAAAATATATATTTTTATATGTTAATTTAGATTTGATCGTATAATATAAATGCATAATATAATGTTAAAATATAAATAACTTTTTATATACAACATTGAATTATTGAACACTTATTCGATTACAATAAGTGTCGACACGATTACAAGGTTTTTTTTTTTACATTGTATTTTGTGTTTCGGATTAAAGGGTTACATTGGATAATGGATTACAGATAATGTCCTGGAAAATTACTAGAAGCCTACCTTTTCCATTTTTCTAGATATTTTTCTTACAGTGTACTAACTGATCAACAATCACAGGTACACCAAGGTGTATCATAATTGAACAATTATTAAATTATTATTATTATCAAATTGAACAATTGCAAACAGCAATAATTTAATTCACGTGATGTGTGTACTGCTAGGCAGCTTTGGTTTCCTCTTTTGTGAAATTTAGATGGAAAATATGTGCCTTACATTGTTTGAGTCAACTCATGTTAATATCTTCGCATTGACTGGCTGATTACCCTGTCAATATGATATATCCCACCTATCAGGTTCTCTTCTTCACTCTGATTGGCTAAGTAGAGTGTCAAAGAGAAAATGCCCGTGTCTTTCGCCCATAATCGGTTTGCAAGTCGTCCTGGATGGGAGCAACTGGTGAAAATGAACATTTTAAAGCACATACCGCCTAGGAACCACTATTTTAGGTTTGAATCAAAATTAACTTATGACAAACTTGAAATGATCCGTGAGTGAGCCATTTTTGGTGACCATTTAGCTCAACAGGTAAAATGAAAGTTGCCCCTATGACCATTATATTTCTTGAACTGAGGTTTTGTTGACCTTTCGACCGAAATTAAGGTGAATTAATCCTAACATTAACAGTAAGTATCAGCGCTTTAACAGTAAGTATACTAACAATGAAAATCTACAAAACATTTATATTCATCCATGTATAATTGTATATAAAATTGCCAATATCGTAAATGTATTATATTATATTAAAGGGGAAATGATTGATAAAATGCTCAAGTCGCCATAATCTAACCCTAAAATTTAAAAGACCAACATGAATGTTCCAAAAAACATCTTGACCTACCAGTGAACTGTCTGGACCAACTGGAAACCATCTGTCGTTCCATACGATAAATATAGACCCACTTCCCATCACAACGTAACTTTTTGTTTTACCCCTCACATGGCTTTTTGTGAGTTTTCCTCTGTTTGTTCAAATGTAGGTTCTTTTTATTCTTAGGACCAGGGGTGAGAGCTGGAGATTGATGCCTTGTGACACAGCCCTGGCGTTTGTGAATAACCATGACAACCGGAGAGGTCATGGGGCAGTCGGGGCATCCGTCCACCCGGTCTAGGAGCCTAGGTAGGAGCTGTCCTGTCTGAGACTAAAGCACACTGACGTTTCAGCAGGAGTCAAACAGACATCATGAATGATGACTCTTGTCTGCTCTCATGGTCTTCAAAATGTACAAAATGACTGTGGCCCATCCCTACGGAAAGGGTCACGTCAAGCTGCTGCTGGGACCGGTATGTTGTGAAAGGAAAGGTGGATTGCAGTGACGTAAAGCACTAGAGAATCAGCGGGGTAAAATGTGACAGCTGTGGAGCTAAAAATAACGAAAGTCTGCTTGAACATCTATCTATCTTCTATCTATCTACTATGCTATTATCTATCGTATCTATCTATCTTCTATCTATCATTACAAGCATTCTATCTGTTGTTCTCTCACTACCATCCACCAATCCATCCTTTGTTCATTCTGTCATTTGCTACATTTCATTTCATATCATATGATTTTTACTATCCACCTTCTATGTATCCATCCATCCATCCATCCTTGTATCATTCTGTCATTCTCTCATTCCATCTATCTATCGATCTGTCTATTGTCTACATTTTGGAGTGTGTCCCAAAAATAATTAGCTTACTGTGCTGAACAGAAGCAGAAGATGAGTGTTAAGATGCCCCATGAAGGACAAAACTTACTTGCTTTCTCTCTTCGTGCTCCAAGAGTAAATGTGTCAATGCCAAGGTGTGCTTATTCATTATGAAATGAGTGATGGCTTCGCTGTAAATATTTCATGCATGCAACTCCTAAAAGTTTCATGATGTTGTCCGAATGAGTAAGATTTAGAGAGGAAGTGAAGTAATTAATTTGAATTATTGATGTTTAATGCCTTTGATAAGAGACGTCACAAAGGTCACCATTTCAATATAACCTGAGAGACTACAGTAATAAGCTCTTGTCCCTGTCAGAAAATGCTTACATTAGAAAAATACTGTGACTATCTTCTGTGGTCTGTTCTGTATGAACATCACTACGAATGGGCATCTTAGTTAGCCAAGCCAGTAAGCCTTGTATGACCGTAAATTATGTTGAGGTGTATAGCATTACTAATTTCTTTCTATTTGAGTTCTTCATACTATGTGTATTGGATGCACAGAATGTTTTTTAACTCAAAGGCCCTATTTTATCCAAGACAATATTTAAAGGCACTTCTATCTACAGTAGGCAGTTTTTTTTTGTTTACAGCTGGGCCCCCCTGGAAGTTCCAATCTAATCTAAGGTTTTCCTTTGCTTGGATGAGAACATACAGAATACACTAAAATGCCTACATATTGAGTAAATGGTTATAAATAAATAACCTTGTACTGCATGTGAATTGTGTTCTGAGTGTTTGCGCTCTGAAACCATAAAGACATCTCTGCCGCACCACCTCCGAGCATCACATCTTAAAGTGTAGCTCAGGTTAAACTAAGCGCTGACAAAATGAAGGCCAGAGCTGGTCTTCATCTCATTCGTTTTTTTTGTGCTGTCTGAAACCCCAGTTGAATCTTCGACTTATTTCATCTGCAGTAACCTTGCTTATTCCCATCGGACGTATTTGTGTTGGTGTAAAGAATTTATGGCGATCTAAAAGAAATGTATAAATCCTGGGTTTGGCTTTTTCAGGGCCATTGGGGTGGACAGTGATCAGAATGTGTAAGAACGGCTCCCTCTGAGACTCTTTGTGACTAATACATCTCCCCTCCTTCGCTGAATGCCAAACAGGACTGACATGACTGCGGTGGGGTTCTTACCTAGCTGTAAGTTGGCCTTCAGTGCTGAATCTTAGTCAGCTTGTGTGCGCTGTGAGACATCCTGTGCAGGTTTTTGTTGTTAGCAGAATCCCATATGAGTTTTCGCTCAGCAGGAGTGAAGGAAGGACATGGAATGGGGGCACAAGGATCTATATTTGCAGCTGAAAAGGGATCTATCGGGCCGTTTGCCCAGAGACATGCTGTGAAATGCGTGTTCGTCATTGGCTTAACACTGACTACACTCAAAATACCAGAGCAAAAGTCATTATGCATTTGGTTGGCAGGGACGATGGAGAACTTTGTATATGATGTTTTGTCAGTGAATAACTGCTTGATAGATTGAACTCACAGTCCTGTCACTCCAATTCAAATCGAACTGATTCTGGTTCCTTTGGGGTGTGGCCAATTCGATTTCCAATATATGATTTAAAATCGAGCCAGTTCTCTAGTTGGTAGTGTTGTCACGATACCAAAATTTTGACTTCATGATACATGACTAAAATATTTTGATACTACTACTGAACCGATAATACGACAAAAACATGGAACACCAGGAAAAGTAATTGAATGATAGATGAAAAATGTAAATTTCACCTTAAAATAAAATAATGCATTATTTTCCATTTACATTTTTCTAGACTCTATTTTATTGGTTACATTAAAAAATATTAATCAGAAAGCGTGTCTAATTAATGAATCCTGGGGTGGGGGAAACTTATACAAGTTACGCAATTTATTAAAAGTTGAACAAAAATAATTTTTTTAAGGCCCTAGAAATTTCAGAAATACTGTATTTACAATTTTCTGGTAAAAAAATTCTGGTAAAAAAAATTTCTAGTAAATATTCCTTAAATCTTGTTTTAATAATATTTTTATTACATATACATTATATACATTACATTAACTAATATATTTCTGTCAAGTTAAACCAAAATTTTATTTTGACGGGTTGCTGCAAACTACGTTTGGTCGTATATGATATGACGATAGTTTTCCGCAAAAGAAACGGTAAAATGCTCATGAACTGACTCATGAGCAGTTCTAGTGATTATGTTCATGTGCTCATGTAATCATGTTGAGGAGGCTGAGGCAGAAAACACAGCGAGCATCACGCGTGCTTCAGTATGTGTGCAGTAAATGAAACTGTGCTTTTTATGTCTGGATTCCACGATTCCGTTCCCATTTTCCACATCGCAGAAATCATAGCGCCCTAAATAAACAGTGTTTTACTCAGAAAATACGGCTCTTATTAAAATGCCTTCTCAAAGTACTGGTACTAGTAAAATGAGGAATTGTAAAAGCAGGTTACCGTGATACCTTTTTAGTACTGGTATATTGTGCAACACTACTAGTTGGCATTCCGCTCACATTTTAGATTTTTCTTGCTTAAGATGCTGTGAACACAGACAAGCAGAGGGATACAAAGAGTGAAGCATCTCAATGCTGTTATCATTTATCATTTATCATTTATACAATCTGTTGTATAAATTCATATGGTTTGGTTGGACAGGGTTTATATTATCAATGCATCATGCCCAGCTAATTTCAAGTCAAAAACTAGAAAATGTGGCAAGGTAGTGATATGGCAGAGTTGGCAATATGTTACAGCCTCATAAAATTACTGAGCAGAAACGATATTTCTCATCCACTGATATGTCTGTAGCTTTCATTATTAATAACATGAATTATTGAACAGAACACGTCTCCTAATGTCTCATCATTCTCCTTAAGCAGGTGGGAGGTTTTCTCAAAAGGATGCTGGTGAGATTGCATCTAGCATACCAATGAAAGTGAGTATGTGTGAGCATGTCTGTGCGTGTGAGACTATTACGTGAGACAACTATTAGAAAATCACACTTCACACAAGCAGTGGAATCCTATGGAAGAGCAGAGGGGACTGAGTTGAAACGTAAGAAATACGAATACATTTTTAATTGAAATTACAGTGTCAAATTCATCACAGTCATTTCCCAAGTTTGGACTGAAAAGATGCCTGACATTTGACCTCAGAATGCCACTCTAATACGAATGAAAAATTCCTTTAGCTAATGATTCCTCAGGCTACCATTTGCAGCTTATGCATGAAATTGCTGCCGTTAATTGTATTGGCTCTTTTGTACACCCTAAATAACCGTTATGTCTGCAAAACTGCGGCCCAAATGATTCAGTCAGTTCTGGCAGAGCTGCAAGCTCAGTCAAAAAGAATTTTGGCTGCAGATTATGGAGGCATCCTGGGATTTCCCTCCAGTGAACATTGGCTTTGGAATCAATATAGCAAGTAAACTCAGAGGCACTGTGTGTAGTCAACTATAAGCCAAACAGTAATTGCTTAAATTGATGTAATCCTTCACGTGTCCTCTGTGTGGCAAAGTTGATATCAAAATAATTATGTGTGCAGTCCAATGGTTTTGAGATATAATCCTTAAATCAAGAACAATTAAAACTGTGATGCAGAGAGAGATGAACCTATACGTCCAGATTGTGACCTTTTTGCATTTTGCATAGTAATCTGAATCAACAAATGAGTGTAACCATACCCCAAAAATGTGTAAATGCTGAATAGATTTATTTAGTTTTTTTGCTTGACTTCATACTTTAATAGTACCGCTCATATAGCATTAATCCGATACCTTTACACAAACTTAAACATGTGTGATGATCACTGTGTGATCTCATGGGGCCCTAAATAAAAATGTATCTTACTCTGTAGAGTTCATTTTCAAGGTTTAGCAAACGTGTGGAAAGCATTTCCTTCCCTGTTAATGGTAAATTAATATTGTGATAAATATCAATATTGTATGATATGAAAAAAAATATTATGATAGTATATTTGGCCCTATTGCCTAGCCTTTCTTCAGGGTCCAAATTAAAGGGGGTGTTTCAACAGTATTTTTGAACAACATTGTATTAACTCTGGTCTCATGAAAAGTCATAATAATTAATACAAAATTGCAAAATCAAACAAGGTATGAAAATGGTACAAACCTACCCATAAAAGTCCAAACCTACATCAAAAGCTATACTGTAAAATGATTGTGATTTTAACAGTAAAAGACTGTAAAAATGCTACAGTAAAACCTGTTAATTGGTTTATGCAGTACTTCCCTCTGCAGCTTGTGGAAGAGCTGTTTGTGATGAGCTTCGATTCATCATGTGACTTTCTCATCACTAACAGTTTTTGGTGGTTATCAGTGCAATACAATGGTTCAAAACGTCTCTAGGTTACGTATATAACCATGGTTCCCCGAGGGAACGCCGCTTTGGGAATGCCCTTGCGTGACCGCGTTCTGAAGCACGTGTCAAATCCGTCCAATGGAGCAGCGAGACGTCACGAGCAGGGACGTAAGCCCCCCAAGCATAAAATCACATCCGTCCGGCGCAAAACCGCTTCGATGACGGAGCGCCTGCGGGATTCAGAGTATGGCACAGAGACGTCAGCATCTCGTTCCCTTGGGGTATCATGGTTACATACGTAACCTAGAGACCTTTCCCCTTGCATGAACTCGAGTGCGTCGAGTCACTTTGGGAACTGAATACCCACTGTGCCATACTACCAAGTCCCTGCCTGTGTGTGTATCTTATTAGCACATCACGAAGAGAGAACTTGGGTAACCTGGGGTAGATGCCAGGTCTAGGTTGAAAAAGCTGACAAAAGTGTGCGGAGAGGACCAGCCTGTCGCAGCACAAATGTCCTGCAAGGCCAAACCCAAGCTGAAAGCCTTGGAGGCCGCCATACTCCTGGTCGAGTGCGCTCTGACCCCCATAGGTGATGGGATTCCAGAGGACTCGTAGGCTAGTGAGATGGCCTCGACCACCCACCTACTCATAGTCTGCTTGGTCGTCGGAAATCCCTTCTTTGGCGGACCAATACAAACAAAAGCTGATCTGCCTTACGCGACGGGGCAACTCTGTGTGCGTAAGCGTCCATTGCTCGAACTGGACAGAGCAGATTAAGTCTTTCTTGGCCTACTTCCTGGTACGGTGGAGGACAGAATGCCTTAAGTACTATGGGCCCTGGTGAAGAAGTGGGCACCTTCGGGACATACCCGGCCCTCGGGTAAAGTAATGCCCTAACCATGCCTGGAGCGAATTCCAGGCACGAAACAGAGAGTGCCTGAAGATCCCCGATCCTTTTTAGTGAGGAAATAGCGAGGAGAAAGATGGTCTTGAGCCTGAGCAACTTGACCGAACTTCTTCTATGGGTTCAAAGGGGGCATTGCATGAGCCCTCCAGAACCACAGTCAGGTCCTATGAGGGCACCTTAGTGCGCTGTACTGGCCTCAGCTTCAGGGTGCCACGGAGGAAACGAGTGTTAAGTGGGTGTCTTCCCAATGATTGACACCCAGAAGGGCGTGGTAAGCTGCTAAGGCCGCCACGTATACCTTCAGTGTGGAGGGAGATAACCCTGCGGAGAAGTGCTCCTGCTGAAACTCCAGAACTGTACCAATTGGGAAGTTGACTGGGTCCTGCAGTCACTGTTCGCACCATTAAGCGAAAAGTTTCCACTTCAAGGCATACTGTTTCCTAGTGGCGGGAGCTCTGGACTGGAGTATAGTCTCAACAACCTCAGTTGAGAGACCAGATGCTAGGAGCTGTGCCCCCTCAGGGGCCATGCCCACAGCATCCATAACTCTGCCGATTGATGTAGGAGACCACCGATGTGTTGTTTGCGGACAAGCACATGATGCCCCCTTAGTTCTGGAAGGAATTGTGTCAGAGCTCGAAACACGGCCAGCTTTCCCCGGCAGTTGATGTGCCAAAGAGATGATGGCCTTCCTACAGACCCTGGGCAGAGTGGCCACTCATGACCGCTCCCCAGCCCGTGAGAGAGGCATCCGTCGTTAGCCTTACGCGACGACAAGGATCCCCTAACGTCGGGCCTTGAACCAGGAACCAACGTTTCTTCCACATGTCTAAGGCACGTAAGCATCGCCGCGTGACCTTGATCATGCAAAGCGGATTCCCCCTCAGGGAAAATCCTTTGGTTCTGAGCCAACACTGCAAGGGTCTCATGTACAGCAGACCAAAAGGTATACCGTTGGACGCCGCTACCATCAAACCCAACAGCCTCTGAAACTATTTGACAGTGAGTGACTGGCCTTCCTCTTACCTCTGCTTTCGTGAGATTGACTCGATTCGGCAGGAGACAGACGGCCTGCCACGAGGTTGATCCCCACCACGCCCTAAATCAGTGTTCCTGTAGTGGAGAAGAACCTCATTTCTTGGATTTAGTCTTAATTAACCCCCACTCCTTCGTATTGGGCGAGGACGCATCCGATGCCCGAGCCGCCATCTCTCCGTTGACTAGTGTTACCAATCGTCGATATAATTGAGTTGCGGATGCCCTTGAGTCGCATGAGCCAGCGCCCATTCCCCACCCTTTTGAAAGTTCGGGAAGTGACAGGCTGAAGGGAAGAACTCGATATTTGTATGCTTCGCCTCCGAAAGCAAACCTCAGGAACTTCCATTGTTGAGGGAGGATGGAAACATGGAAAGAAGCGTCTCTGAGATCTATCGTAACAAACCATTCCTCGGACTGGATCTGAGATACTATATGCTTGATAGTGAGCATCTTGAACCGAAGCCGTTTTATAGCGCGGTTCAGAAGACGGAGATCTATGATCGGACGCAACCCCCCATCCTTCTTCGAAACTATGAAGTAATGGCTGTAGAACCCGGATGCTCTAGAGAGAGAGAGGAGGAACACGTTCTATTGCCCCCCTTCCTCAAAGATTATCTACTTCTTGTTCCATTACCAGAGCCTGCTCGGGGCCCACTATTGTGGGGATGACCCCGTTGAACGAGGCGGACGAGAACCGAACTGGATTCTGTAACCTGTCTCGACAATCTGCAGGACCCATTTTGAGATATTTGGTATAAGTTTCCACGCTACCAGAAAATCTATTAAGGGAACCAGCCTCTCGAGGCTGGCTTCTGGTATTATTAGAGGAGCCAGTTCAGGTGCCCTGAAGCGGATGACCGGCAGGTAATGACTGACCTGACTGCTGTAGCACCCTTACTTGAGGGGGCGAGTTCTCCCGTGCCGTACCGTTGCCGGGCCGCAGCTGGGAATTTTGCGCTTCGGAGCTCACTGAGCCCTGAAGCACGAGGTGGCAGGGGTATCAATGAACCACCATGAGGGCACTGAAGGAACAACCGAACTGACTGCTGTAGCACCCTCACTTGAAAGGGCGAGCTCTCCTGTGCCGTACCGTTGCCGGACGGCAGCTGGGAATTCACTCGTCTGAGCTCACTGATAGGCCCTGGGCATCGAGGTCGCCCCCCCCCTCCATCCTTCTTTGGAATGATGAAGTAACGGCTGTAGAACCCTGATTCTCTCTCGAGAGAGAGGAGGAACACTTTCTATGGCCCCCTTCCTCAAGAGAGTATCTACTTCTTGTTTCATTACCAGAGCCAGCTCGGGGCCCACTAGTGTGGGGATGACCCCTTTGAAACGAGGCGGGGGGGTGGGGACGAGAACCGAACTGGATGCTGTCACCTTTCTCTACAATCTGCAGAACCCATTTTGAGATATTTGGTAGAAGATCCACGCTACCAGAAAATCTACTAAGAAAACCAGCCTCTCGAGGCTGGCGTCTGATATTATTAGAGGAGCCAGTTCAGTGCCCTGAAGCAGATGACCAGCAGGGAACGACCGACCTGACTGCTGTAACACCCTCACTTGAGGGGGCGAGCTCTCCCGTGCCGTACCTTTGCTGGGCGGCAGCTGGGATTTTCGCTCGTCTGAGCTCACTGAGCCTTGAAGCACCGAGGTGGCAGGGGTATCGGTGAACCTCCATGAGGGCATTGAGGGAACAACTGACCCGACTGCTGTAGTACCCTCATTTGAGGGGGCGAGCTCTCCCGTGCCGTAGCGTTGCCGGGCGGCAGCTGGAATTCGCTTGTCGGAGCTCACTGAGCCCTGAAGCGCCGGGGTGGCAGGGGTATAAATGAACCTCCATTAGGGCACTGAAGGAACAACCGACCTGACTGCAGTAGCACCCTCACGCTGGACGACCAAATCCACGCTCCCGTGCTGTACCGTTGCCGGGCAGCAGCTGGGATTTTCGCTCGTCGAGCTCACTGAGCCCTGAAGCACCAAGGGTGGCAGGGGTATCAATAAGCCTCCGTCAGGGCACTGAGGAGGATTGGGCACCGTGTACTGAGGTGTTATCCTTTCCTCCCCAGGTGGGCTGCCTTCAGGGACCTGACAATGGTAGGACCACTTAGCCGAGGTCCTCTTAGACAAATTAACGGTCCGCAGATCCGTTTTCGGTTTATAAGACCCCAACTGAGAGCATCGCTCCGACCCCTGATCTTTCTGTGGAGGGTGCGGGTTGCAACGCTCTGTTTTTGAGCCTGGCGATATGAGGAGCTTTATGGCTTGGGCTGCTGCTGCTCAGCAGTCCCACCCCTGAGCAGGTCAGCCTGGTATGCTTGTAACACCGCCATGATGTGCAAACATCTTCCAGCCTGACCTACCGCCATATAAGCTTTCCCAACCAGACTCGATGTAAGCCTAACGGGCCTGGTGGGAAGCTTCGGGGCCTTCATGGACGATGCTGAGGATGGGGAGAGATAGCTCGAAAGCGTCTGCTCCACCACTGGCATCGCCCAATATACCTTATCATTCCGCCCCCGTAGTTCTTTGATATTTCGAGACTGTGGGCTGTACTACGGGAATTAGTAACGGGTTCTCCCACGATCTTTGGCACCACATGGCGATCGGGAAAAAGATCGGGGGGGCGCGAGAGAGAGAGCCGCGGATCTAGCGGGTGAGGACCGAGAAAAGGACGAGCTTGTCTCGGATCCCTCCGCTAAATCCACGCGCGATCCCCACGACAAAAGTCTGCGCTGTGCCTCAGCAACAGCGAGACCGCTGCCAGCAGGTTCGCGAGCCTGGCCACTCTCATCAAATACAGCCAGGTGAGAGCGGAGCTTGCGCAGCGAGAGCTCGCAGTGATGAAAATCAGCTGTTCGAAAGCTGACCGTGCATGCTCTGCTGCTAAACAAACGACACACACATCGTGTGTATCCCCTGCCGCCAGATATCGTGGGCAGGGAGAAACACAGCGTTTGTAATGCCGTTCGCTCGCCATAGACTTTCTCATTGTTTTATATATATGAGTGCTTGTGCGGACAGACAACAGTAAATAGACAGACACATACAAAGAGACCTACTGAAGAGCAGAAGCTGGTTTGCACCCGGCCGGATGTGCTTTTATGCTTTCTTGTGCTTACATCACCCTGCTCGTGACGTCTCACTGCTCCATTGGACAGATTTGAAACGTGCTTCAGAACGCGGTCACGCAAGGGCTTTCCCAAAGCGACGCGACTCAGCTCGAGTTCCTGAAGGGGAACAGATATTATTTACATCAATATGCTGGTTTACTAACATTACATCATAATGAAATATGTTTTTTATTGTGAATTTAAGTTAAGTCTGTAAAACCTAAAATGTTGCTACCATATTTTTAACGGTGAAGTTCTGGCAACCCCAGCTGCCGGTATTTTACCATAAATGTCACAGATTTTTTAAAAATAAAATGTCCTTTCTCATACAAGCCCTGTCATATTTGTATGTTACAATTTCAGCATTTCATATGAATTATTGCGAATTATTGCGAGTAAATCAGAATGCACTAAATAGACCCTATATATAACTCCTGAGGAGGTAGCCACCACGTAAATGTTGCAAAAAAAAACTTGATTGTTTTAGTTAAACTACCGCTAACTGTGCTAGGCTAGTGGACTGAGATAAACCTCAACATGTCGCACCTGGACAAAAACTCTGCTTGGCTTGTCAACAGGTTTGTTTCTCAACTATTTCTAAACTTATTGAGCAGTTTTATGAGTTTGGAGTTCCAGCTAATTCAAAATTGTTTATGGACTTTACATGACTTGAGCTGCCAGATTGATTGGCAGGCTGCACGCTAATTAGCCATGAGTAGGAGAGTGTCGCTTGCGATGACTTCATCACGGATTTATCCGAGTTCAAACAGGTCATCGTTAATCATCTCTGGGTATTGTGTGATTGAGAGCACTTTTCTGGTGCACTCTAAATGACCTGTTCATAAATCCCACTCTCCACTGTTTTATTATTAAAGTCTCTGCTAACCGGGCCAAGTGCAGCGAAGGCGTGCGTTATAGAGGTGAGCGGCCCCTGAAAGCAGTCTCTGGGTTAAGCTCTTTTCATTTCTGGAGATCTGCAGCCCCTCTCAGCAAAGACTGCCAATCAAACGCCCAGCGCAGGGAGGGTTCATAATCTAAACCGTATTAATCTGAGCCATTTATGAGGGGTCAAGTGAAAAAGAGCTGATCGATTCGGAGTGCTCCGTGCAAACGCCATTTCTCAATCGTCTGTGGCCCCATCCTCTAATTACAATTTGTTTTGCAATATTGAGAAATAATAGCTTTTCCTTGGTTGTCAGTTACCCTCAGAATTGCATTTCGGAGCTTTGTTTAAACAGGAGAACAAATCAATACCATCTGCCTTCATGTATCCTGATCATCTCTCCTCAGCACAGCAAGCAGCTCTATGACATTGTCAATTGTTAATATCAACCCACACACAAGTCCTATTGATTTTCTGTGTATCTGGGTATTTATTATCTGTGCTGTTTTTTCCACTGTATCTTCTGACCCTGTGAAGTGGCTGATTTTATCTGCATGAGATATGCCAACAAGAAGTTGATATCAAACTGGAGTTGCAGGATGTATAATGATTTACTGATAGGAATCTGTTGCTGGGACGGATCCATGTATAGCTTTGTTGAGAAAGAGTGCTAAATTGCACTCTTGCAATCCGGTATTTATTGACATGTATGCTAGTGTGAAAGTTGAGAGGTTTTTGGTGTCTTTTTTTCTATTTAGACAAAATGTGTGTGTGTATATATGTACATGTGTATGAACTATTTTGTTTGCAAAATTGAGCAAAACAAATTATCGTGATGTTTTGATATCATACCCCCCTTTTAATATCTGCCCCTTAAAAAACTAAAAATTAATATTCTCAAAAAAAGACCAATTAATTGCCTAACTAATAATAATAATAAAAAAGTTTTTAAAAAATATAACTTTATTTTTAATTATTTAGTTAATTTCATTTGTCTTACCTTGCATATTTGTTCATGTTTTTTGAGGATATTACATTTTTGTTTTGACATCATATTTTATTTAAGGAGGTTTTTTATAAGAAATTTTAGTACTATTTATACATATATTTCTATAAAACTTAAAATAAATCACAAATAATTTTAAAAAAATATATATTATGTATTAATTATATATTTATTTAAAAAAATAGATGTTAATCTGTGTCCGGGGAAATCAGCCGATAGTGTCTTAATGAACGTTTCAGATTCCATCTTTTCTGATGTCAGCCGTGCTTCCTCAAGTGGCACGTGAAGAGAGGTGTAGCGAACCCGTGTCCCATCGAGAGCCCCACAGTGCAGGCGAGAGGACGTTTGGAACACTGCGGTCTTTTGAGATGTGGGTAGAGAGAGCAGGGTGTGATTCAAAGGCCTAGCTGCTGCAGTACGCTCCGCAGTTGGTCCCAGCTTGATGCGCAATAATGACCTGTCAGAGTGGCAGGCCTGGTGCCAGGACCCTGAAGCAAAGCTAATCCATAGGGGTTATTCAGCCTAATGAATCCTAACAGCATGCAGGGAACCCACATGGCCACAAAACATATCATCCATTCCCCTCGTTTTATTTTAACTGACGGAAGTATATTCCTGGGAAGTAGTGATCTTGAGCTGAAGTCAAGTCGCCTTTGTGGTTTCTGCTCCTGAATGAAGTGTATGTTTTATGTGTGGTTGGTCTGAGGGCTTTGATTCAAGCGTGGCAGAAGGCTCATGGTGTGTTTTAGTCTGTGATCTCAAAATTTTTGAATAATGGCGGTCTTCAAGGAGAGGTCAAGACTGTTATTGCTGTGATAGTGTTTATCATGCTTGAGATATTCTGAATAAATTGTGTACATGGATCAAATGCAATTTCTCTAAATTTAACTATTAATCTGAATATAACAGACACTTTTACACAAGCCTTAGATGTTAATATATTTTATATCTTATATATGGATGCCCAGTTTAACACATTAATTTATGGCAATTCACTCTTTAAGATTCATGTCTGCACATAGAGCGACAAGTATAATTTTTTGCAGATGGAATACAAGAACTTACGAAGCTCCTAATAGGGCTCTTCAAACTCCAGTCCTGAGGCTATTTTTCTGCGAGTTTTACGCACTCACTCTTACCAGACCATTTGAACAGCTAAATCAAATGTGCAAATTACTTGAATTACAGACATGTGTGTTTTAATTGGGATTGATCCTAAAGTCTCAGGACACTGGCCATCCAGGACTGAATTGAAAGCCTTGACTAAAGTAAACTGAAAAACAAAAATGCACCTGAACATGTTAAAAGCGCTAAAAGCGTCCAAATCTGGTATGGTAATTTTTTTATCATTAATTAATACATTTATTTTTCTGAACAATATATTCCTGTATTTAAAAATTTTGAGTATGTGTATATTAATTGTTTTTCACAGTATTTTCTAAAATTAGTTTTATTAAGATATATTATTTTCTTTATTTTACTAGATAAAACTATCAATATATATAACGACCCCACTTTAATTAATGCCTTCACTACATGTACTTACATCAAAATTCAGTACAATGTACTTAGTTGTCAATTGTATTGCAAAACAACTATTTGCTTGCTATTGTTTGGGTAGGTTTAAGGGTGGGTTAAGGTTTAAGGGATGGGTCAACAGTGTAATTATTAATGTAATTACAGAATTTAATTACAGATGTAATTGCATGCAGGTATTTTTTTTTAAATATAAGTACAGTGTAAAAACATGTATGTACACAATAAGTGCATTGTACCAAACTATTAATTTAAATGTAAGTACATAGTAGTTTAGACAGGCCACTTAAATAAAGTGGTCCATATATACAACCTATATAAGTGAATATATTGCATATAATAAATATTATAAAATTAACTAATACTATGTATAAAGAGAGCGAAGACAGAGATTTTTAGTTTTTTCATATTTTTAATTTATATTTTTAATTTATTTTTTTATTTATCTATTTTTTTTTTTTATATTTTTTATTATATTATTTATTATTATTATTTTTTTTTTTTATTTTAATTTTTTTTATTTATTATTTTTTTTATTTTTTTTATTTATTTATTATTTTTTTATTTTTTTATTTTTTTTATCTTTTTTTTTTAAATTTGTTTGTATATATATTTATATATATGATTTTTTATATATTTTTTATTTATTATTATTTATTTCTTTTTATATACTTTTATTTATAATTTATTATGTTTTTATTTAATATATTTTTTTTTTTTTTTATATTATTTTTTTATTTTTTTATTTTTTTATTATTATTTTTTTTATTTTTTGTTTTTTTTTAATTTTTATGTTTTTGTTAATTTCTTTTTTTATTTTATATTTTATTTTATTTTTTATTTTATATAAAATACTAAAATATATATATATATATACAGTGGGTAGGAAAGTATTCAGACCCCCTTAAATTTTTAACTCTTTGTTATATTGCAGCAATTTGCTATAATCATTTAAGTTAATTTTTTTCCTCCTTAATGTACACACACCACCCCATATTGACAGAAAAACACAGAATTTGTTGACATTTTTGCAGATTTATTAAAAATGAAAAACTGAAATATCACATGGTCCCTAAGTATTCAGACCCTTTGCTGTCATTTTAGTAGAACATCCCTTTGATTCCTAATTATCAGCCATGAGTCTTTTTGGGATAGATGCAACAAGTTTTTCACACCTGGATTTGGGATCCTCTGCCATTCCTTCTTGCAGATCCTCTCCAGTTCTGTCATTTTGGATGGTAAACGTTGGTGGACAGCCGTTTTTTGGTCTCTCCAGAGATGCTCAATTGGGGTTTAAGTCAGGGCTCTGGCTGGGACACTCAAGAACAGTCACAGAGTTGTTGTGAAAACACTCCTTCGTTATTTTAGCTGTCTGAGGTCAGTGTCTTGTTGGAAGTAAACCTTCGGCCCGTCTGAAGGTCCGAGCACTCTGGAGGTTTTCGTCCAGGATATCCCTGTACTTTGGCCGCATTCATCTTTCCCTCGATTGCAACTAGTTGTCCTGTCCCTGCAGCTGAAAAACAGCATGATGCTGCCACCACCATGTTTTACTGTTGGGACTGTATTGGACAGGTGTGTGTGCAGTGCCTGGTTTTCTCCACACATAACCGCTTAGAATTAAGGCCAAAAAGTTCTCTCTTTTTCTCATCAGACCAGAGAATCTTATTTTTCCCCATCTTGGAGTCCTTCAGGTGTTTTTAAGCAAACTCCATGCGGGCTTTCATGTGTCTTGCACTGAGGAGAGGCTTTCCGTCGGGCCACTCTGCCATAAAGCCCCGACTGGTAGAGGACTGCAGTGATGGTTGACTTTCTACAAATTTCTCCCATCTCCCGACTGCATCTCAGGAGCTCAGCCACAGTGATCTTTCGGTTCTCCTTTACCTACATGCTCTCACACCCCAAGGCTCTTCTCCCCCGATAGCTCAGTTTGGCCGGATGGCCAGCTCTTGGAAGGGTTCTGGTCGTCCCAAACGTTTTTATGGAGGCCACTGTGCTCTTAGGAAACCTTAAGTGCAGCAGACATTTTTTTGTAACCTTGCCAATCTTGCCTTGCCACAATTCTGTCTCTGACTCTTCAGGCAGTTCCTTTGACCTCATGATTCTCATTTGCTCTGAAAATGCACTGTGAGCTGTAAGGTCTTATATAGACATGTGTGTGGCTTTCCTAATCAACTCCAATCAGAATAATCAAACACAGCTAGACTCAAATGAAGGTGTAGAACCATCTCAAGGATGATCAGAATAAATGACAGCACATGAGTTAAATATATGAGTGTCACAGCAATATGAATACTTATGACCATGTGATATTTCAGTTTTTTTTCTTTTTTAATAAATCTGCAAAATGTCAACAATTCTGTGTTTTTCTGTCAATATGGGGTGCTGTGTGTAACATTGAGGAAAAAAATTAACTAAAGGATTTTAGCAAATGGTTGCAATATAACAAAGAGTGAAAATTTAAGGGTGTCTGAATACTTTCCGTACCCACTGTATATAGATATTTATTATATCATTATATATATATATATATAATATAGTTATAAGATGGTTGTTTGTTATTGGGGTTTTTATTACTGGAAATTGAAGGTTTTTCACCAGCTGTTGGCATATTGTGACTTCTCAAATAATGACCCCACATTCACATTTCAGTGCAGCAGAAGTAAAATAGTTCTTACCTGCCACTGTCCTCATGATTTCTCCAACCGTCTGATTTATTTTCCCCTTTGGCTCTAACAATTGATGTCAGGCATGTCAAGAGCAGCTCTTCTCCTCTTATGCATGAGCCTGCGTATTCCAACTCATCTGCCAAATTTACTCAGCAAAGGGACCCTGCCTCTGGAGTGCCATAATGGACTTGTCCATCACTTTTTGAGAGGATGAGGATTATAGTGGCCTAGTTTAGATTATGGGTGGTTTGATCCATGACTTCCTATCCTCTTTCTATTCAAACACATTAGTCAAAGTGAATAATACAGCCGTCAGCTCTGACAGCCTCGCCCGCTATTGTCACTTACTCGCCCTACACCGCCCCAAGTAGCATTGTCTGGAGGACTGACAGGTTTCTTACGATACGCCTCACGGTAAAAGCAGAAACCCAATGTATTTTCCACCGGAGGACGTTTGTCATCCTTTCTGCCACTTTAGAGTGACAAGGAGAGATTGTCTCTTGGCGAACTGTGGCGGAAGCTCTTGAGAAATGCATGCGAAGGTTACTTTTTGAGTCCCAGATGAATAACCGTTTAAAGTTGAAGGAATTTACTCTCCTCAGATCCCTCAGTTTGAACCTGACACCTGACTTGTCTTTTTTTTTTTTTCCCTGGCCACCCTTTTTATGCAGCTACATGACAAGTTTGTCACAGGGCAGACTTTGTGGCCTCTCAATTTACCCGACAACCTCACACCATGGCTCCATTGGTTTCACCTGAGTGCAGTTGTGGCATCCACCATTTGGGGCTTCACCAGATTGTAAATTAAGCAGCTGCTTCCAAAACTCAGAGGGCCACCCTCTCAAGGTCAGCTCCCAGCAGCCAACCGGGCGAAATCAGGCATCTGTATGGCAGCCGTGCCATCCATATTTGAGTGGGTTGAGAACGCCATATGAGGTGAGACAGGAAAGGTGAAATTCAGCATGACATTACACTTTGTTGTCATGGAAACCTGACCTTGATGTGAGAAAAAAAAGCTGGAAAACAATAAAACATCTAAAAAAAAAAAAAAAGGGCAAAGAATTGGAATGCGATGGATAACAAATCCACTGACCGGATACAACAGCTTAAAACAATTTTCTCATCTCTTCTGCTCAGTCTGCCAAAGACACACACCTGAATCTCCAGACAGCAGCCCAACAGAAACACAAAGACACTAAACTTCAGAAAAAGAGCAGAGGAGCAGCCTGAAGACAGGCCTAAATGCACACCTGATAGTTTGGACCAAACTCTGAAAAAAACGGTTCTCTCTGACTGACACGTGCCAGACAACATCTCAGCGTGAATGAAAGCGAAAGTGACACCAGGGTGAGGAGAGACCCTCAATAGAGATCCAGCTGTGACAGATGAGACAAGAGACCATCCACAGAACAAAAAAAGCCTCTTTTCATTCACTCAAACCAAACAGCCATCAAAAGTTAGTGCCATGACCACAACACAGAAACAAACAAAAACAACTACAATGTCTCATTTTGGAATAACTGTATATTTACTTAATTTCCTTAAAGTCTTCTAGCTTTAATAATCTGGATATGTATTGCTATGTATCTTCACACCAAATATAACTAAAATGATAACTATATCAGCATCCTCACCGTTCTGTTTATTATAAGTATGTGCATCACCTGCTGCTTTAAATGGTGAAGCTCCTTAAAGCAGGATGGATTCTGACTGGCTTTCATATGGAAAAAAAAAATGTTTTCAAAGTGATTCCAACTATATTGTTCCTCTGTGTTATTATCGTTATATTTGTGCTGTGGACTCTATGCTTTTACATTTAGAACGATTTAAAAAAAAAATAAAAAAAACAAATAACCTCTGTTTATTAATCAGTAGATATCATCTGCTAGAGCTATCGCATTAAGTGTAGATGGGCCTTTAGATGTGTGTTGTGTGTGTTTGTTGGTGGTGTGTGTCTACGTGTATATACCACTCATTAAAACAATTGGATCAGTAATATGTTGGTTTTTTAATAAATACTACTTTTATTGGAGAGATTGCATCTAATTGATGACCAAAAGTTAAGTAAGACCTTTTCGTTTAAAAATATTCAATTTCAAATAAATGTTGTCTTGAACTTTATATCTCAGAATAAAAAAACTCAAATAATGATAATTACCTGATAAAATAACTACAATGTTCGTAACAACCAATCAGCATCCATTAGAATGATTCTGAAGGAATTTACACTGAAGACTGTAGTCATGATGCCTGAAAATCAAAAGAATCACATTTTAAATATATTAAAATAGAAAAGAGTTTTTTTTAAATTACAATAATATTTCACAATATAATTAATGACCATTTTAATTTAGTTCATATTAAGTTAATTTACAATCAATGATTTAGATACAATCAACAGAAATTACTGAGCAGAAAAACACTGAGCTGAATCTGCTTGCAATTAGTTTAATCATAAAGTTCACTCTTTCAAAAAAGCACATTAGGTGAACTTAATGACAAGTTTGGAGAGACACCATTAGTTAATTAATTTGATGGAACAAGTTTCCTCAAATGTTTTGAGTAAATTCCACTTATTAGGACACTCAAATGAGTGTGTGTGTGAGATAGTATTAGTCTCGGTGGTCAAAGTGAATCTGTGACTAAGCTGTTAGTGACACATTAATCCAATGGAGCAATCTGCCAAAACACACACATCGAGGTCTACACTCCTTTGAGACCCTTAGGGCCTCACTAATCTACCGAGATTAGCTGAAAAATGTCTCCACAAGTGACAATCGGACTAAACATTCTCATGGGCATGTCCAAAAAAGAAAGGTGATTCATAAATCATTCATAAAATGCTGCTTTAGCATAATTTATTCTAAAGCAGCAAAAAAGTTTTTTCTTTCATGGGTTTTATTTTTTTCATGGGTAAGATTGGCCTGTAGTAATAATTAGCTTTATTTTAAAATTATTTAGTCTATGGTAAACTATATGCAACTAGGAAGACTATATAAGACTATAAGACATAAATACATTACAAACATATCCAAACATGCCAAACATAAAGAGCATTTACAGCATTTTGTCTTGGCATTTCTTTCACACATACACGGACATTTAAACCAATCAAAATTTGCAAAGTCATATAAATCCTAATAACCGTGACAATAAAACCTGTGTACATAAAGTTTGTCGATATCTCGATTCAAAATATACACTTTCAATAACAGGTTAGAGGTTTAAATAAATTGATTAGACAGAAATTCATAATTTTTTAGGTTAACAGAATTAGACCAAAGAAACAACTATGTTAAAATGATGACATGAAGACAAAACGATGGCGACTGTTGTGTAATCTTGCCAAAAGTCAGTGTGACAATATCCAGTTGGAGTCAAATGTTCATCAGCATTCAGTATCCTTTAAAAGTGGGCAGACGAAATGGCTTCAATCAAAATGGACGCTCTCTCTCTCTCTCCTCTCTCTCTCATCTCTCTCTCTCTCTCATATATATATCATACATAGTATCTTGTGGGGGGGGGGGACAGCTCTCCCTCTATATATATAACTATTATTATAGTGTGTGGCCAAGAAAGAGCTATTGTCCCCCAAAAGCAGACTGAACACCTTCAGCACCATGGAGAACCCCATCAGAGGAAGCAACAAGGGCTGGGCCACCCAGTAAGAGGGTTCAGGACCAGGGATAGCTCCAACACAGGTGTTCACCTTTTCCCCTCTAACAGGGAGCCTCATTAGTCTCTCACCAGGAACAGCAATGCTGAATGCAGGACGGAGGCTCAGTGGGGTCTTGAGTAGCCTGAACACCTTTTAACTAACCCTCCATCTCTTCTGTCTTCCCTTCAGAGAGATTGATCTGCTGCCCCAAGAACCAACTACAGAAGGAAGAAAGGCTTTAGTTACAGTTTTCCCCATCCCCTCTCCCTCAATAAAGGGAATTAAGTTCTGTTCCACCAAATACCTGCCTGGTGCATTATCTATGTGGACAACTTGAGCTAATCTCACCAAATCTTGTGTGTTCAGGGCTTACACTCTATAGATATATATTCTATATATATTATATATATATATATATCTATATATATATATATAATATATATAATATATATATATTTAAAATTTCAATAAAATCATCACACAACAGGGAAGACAATTGCTGGCCTCAGGGCGATGTCTGATCTTATATCACTGTTTACTAAATAAACCTATTCAGGCAATTAGATAAACACCCACACACACACACACACACACGCAAGATGAACGTCTTAACAAACTGGAGGACCGTGATAAGAAAATAAGTAAAAGAGGGATTTCAAGAGAGAAGAAAGGGAGGAGATTAGCTAATTTCCTGGACAGAGAGAGAGAGCGAGAGAGAGAGAGAGATCAGTTTTCCGTTCACATTTGCCATAACAACACAAAAAATAGGGATTAAAAAAATGCGTGTGACAGGACCACACAGACAGCCAAACTATATCCGAAAGAGAGAAAGAGCGAGAGAGAAGATTTGCCAACACGAATAGGAAGGTCTTTCTTTTGCCGAGCGATTTATACTTATAGACGCCCATCATCAGTGACTGTCCTCCTTTTCATGATTAAAGAAAAAAATAAGACTCAAAGCAAAGAATAAACAGAGAAAATTGAGAACAGAAACCTAGATAAAGTAGTATGACCACTTATGTCAAAAGTACAGATCCTCTCCTCTTCTTCATCAACTGTAATGTGAGTATTATCAGTGGTGTGTGTATTTCAGACCTTTCCAGTTAAAGTGGGATGATAATGGCGCAAATAAGCTGCAAACTGGACCAGATTTAATGCAACAAGACAAAAATGTGGTATGAGACTACAAGTAACTGAAAAATAACAGTAAACAATGGTGCCTAAACTAAAAATCGGCACTAGATGAGCAGGCAGAGCTGAGCCAGTGGCTCTTTTCCAAAGCTTTCAAGATAACATTTTGGTCAATATCTAAGCCAAAATCAGTTGAGAGAAATGTTGATTATAAATGAACTGGAAAGTATTGATTAAAACAGCACAATCTAATTAATTAACAAATGTGTGTGTGCTCTGATTTTTTGTGCTTATTAGTACCAGTAGCTTAGCAACTTAAACTCAAACCTTCCTGTAATGCATAAATGAGAGTTCACAGAATAATTAATGCAAAAATAATGTTTTTCTAACCCAAAATAACTATTTTTTGGGTGAACTGTCTCTAAGTCAAATGTCAATATGAACAAACACGAACATAGACCCATTAACACACACCCATGAACATACACAGATTCAAACCATGAACCAGTAAACACATACACACTCAAAGGGACAGAAATCCATTAGTGCAATAATGGCTGAAGGAAAAGCGTGTGTATAAATGCAAGTGAAAATAATAAATAGGACATGGAGAGAAGCAAACAAACTGCAGCCAAAAGACAGACTGAAAACAAAGAAGCAATTTAGCAGATATGAGTTGCCCTCATCTCATGAGACACATACAAACTNGCATGGCCGCATTCATCTTTCCCTCGATTTCAACCAGTCGTCTGTCCCTGCAGCTGAAAAACACCCCCACAGCATGATGCTGCCACCACCATGCTTCCATGTTGGGACTGTATTGGACAGGTGATAAGCAGTGCCTAGTTTTCTCCACACATACCACTTAGAATTAAGACCAAAAAGTTCTATCTGGGTCTCGATCAGACGAGAGAATCTTATTTCTCACCATCTTGGAGTTTTTCAGGTGTTTTTTAGCAAACTCCATTTGGGCTTTCATGTGTCTTGCACTGAGAGAGGCTTCCGTCGGGCCACTCTGCAATAAAGCCCCGACTGGTGGAGGGCTGCAAGTGGCTGGTTGACTTTCTACAATTTTCTCCCATCTCCCGACTGCATCTCTGAGCTCAGCCACAGTGATCTTTGGGTTTATCTTTACCTCTCTCACCAAGGCTCTTATCCCCCGATAGCTCGGGGGGCAGTTTGGCCGGATGGCCAGCTCTAGGAAGGGTTCTTGTCGTCCCAAACGTCTTCCATTTAATGATTATGGAGGCCACTGTGCTCTTAGTAACCTTAAGTGCAGCAGACATTTTTTGTAACCTTGGCCATATCTGTGTCTTGCCACAATTCTGTCTCTGAGCTCTTCAGGCATTTCCTTTGACCTCATGATTCTCATTTGCTCTGACATGCACTGTGAGCTGTAATGTCTTATATAGACAGGTGTGTGGCTTTCCTAATCAAGTCCAATCAATCAGTATAATCAAACACAGCTGACTCAAATGAAGGTGTAGAACCATCTCAAGGATTATCAGAAGAAAATGGAGCGCACCTGAGTTAAATATATGAGTGTCACAGCAAAGTGTCTCGAATACTTAGACCATGTGATATTTCAGTTTTTCTTTTTTAATAAATCTGCAAAAATGTCAACGATTCTGTGTTTTTCTGTAAATATGGGTTGCTGTGTGTACATTAATGATGAAAAAAAAAAAACTTAAATGATTTTAGAAAATGGCTGCAATATAACAAAGAGTGAAAAAATTTAAAGGGGTCTGAATACTTTCTGCGTATCGGCCACGTATATATATTATATATATATATATATATAGTATATATTATAATATATAATATATTTTTGTTGTTTACATAATTTTTTACTGGAAATTGAAGTTATGTTTCAACTCAGCTGTTGGCATATTGTGACTTCTCAAATAATGACCCCACATTCACATTTCAGTGCAGCAGAAGTAAAATAGTTCTTACCTGCCACTGTCCTCATGATTTCTCCAACCGTCTGATTTATTTTCCCCTTTGGCTCTAACAATTGATGTCAGGCATGTCAAGAGCAGCTCTTCTCCTCTTATGCATGAGCCTGCGTATTCCAACTCATCTGCCAAATTTACTCAGCAAAGGGACCCTGCCTCTGGAGTGCCATAATGGACTTGTCCATCACTTTTTGAGAGGATGAGGATTATAGTGGCCTAGTTTAGATTATGGGTGGTTTGATCCATGACTTCCTATCCTCTTTCTATTCAAACACATTAGTCAAAGTGAATAATACAGCCGTCAGCTCTGACAGCCTCGCCCGCTATTGTCACTTACTCGCCCTACACCGCCCCAAGTAGCATTGTCTGGAGGACTGACAGGTTTCTTACGATACGCCTCACGGTAAAAGCAGAAACCCAATGTATTTTCCACTGCACGCGGAGGACGTGTTTTTGTCACCCTTTTCTGTTCTTCCTGCCACTTCTAGAGTGACGCAAGGAAGCGATTGTCTCTCTCTTCTTGGGCGAACTGTGGGCGGAAGTCTTGATAAATGCCTGCGAAGGTTACTTTTTGAGTCTCCAGATAATAAGCCGTTTAAAGTTGAAGGAATTTACCCTCTCGCTCAGCTCCCTCAGTTTGAAACCTGACACCGGGCTGACTTTTCTTTTTTTTTTTTTTTTTTTCCCATGCCACCCTTTTTATGCACTCTATCCTACAAGTTTGTCACGGTCATGACTTGTGCCTCTCTCACTTTACGCCGACAAACCTTAAACCTCACACCATGGCTCCATTGTTTTCACCGGGGGGGGGGGGGGGGGGAGTGTTGCGTTGATGGCTATCCACGCTATTTGGGGCTCACCAGATTGAAATTAAGCAGCTGCTTTCCAAACATCAGAGTTCCACCCTCCTTCAATGGTCAGACTCCGCCAGCATCCAACGGAAGCAGCGAAATCATGCAGCATGTATGGCTATCCGTGTCCATCTCATAATTTTAGTGGTTGAGAACAGCCATATGAGGTGAGAACAGGAAGGTGAAATTCCAGCATGACCTTACACTTTGTTGTCATGAGAACCTGACCTGATGTTAGAAAAAAAAGCTGGAAAACAATAAAACATCTAAAAAAAAAAAAGGGCAAAGAATTGGAATGCGATGGATAACAAATCCACTGACCGGATACAACAGCTTAAAACAAGTGCGATAGTTCAACGTTTCTGCTGACATCTGATGACTCTTAACAACTCGGGGACAAGGAAGCCATTTTAGAGAATTTTCCAGCCCGAACATATTGCACCTGTTAAATTATTTAGCCCCACTTTGTGGCTTGTCTCTGCACCACACTGAAAGCTGTAGCTACCGATTAGAGTCCCGCATGTCAGCGTAGCAGGTCAACCTCCCTCGGCTTTCACTTATAGAATAATACCATCACATTCATCGGCATCTCATTATCTTGCATTTACACCAGAAAAACAGCTTTTATTTTTTCAGCCGACTGTTTAAACACTGTCAAAGCACATTCACTGCGTAGGGTCAGATGTTGGGGTGAAAACAAAATATTATCTGCGACTCTTGCCGAGAGGTCATGTGCTAGCTTCGCTACTACGTAATCATAAGCTAGTATAGCTCCCGCTTGGCCGTGAACCTTTCCTTTATCTCGCTCGACACACAGATGAAGCCTGTGATAAACACTGCGAGTAGATCCTTTAATACCTCCTCGGTTTTGTCACCTTTTGAGATATATTTTACCTGAGCGAGAGAAGACATAGGTGATGGGGAACGTGACTCACAGCATTTAAAACTTTCCTCAGAGGTTTTATAACCTTCAGTCAAACTGTTCTTCATTTATTAATAGACCATCTTAGTGGTTGAATCATGTTTATGGTTGAGATATCTGATCAGAATGTGTAATTACCCTGAGAGAGTGAACAATCTTGTGCTTTCTTGTTTATAGCTGGCCTGGTCATTGAAAACACCACTTGGGGGCAGTGTTGAAATAAGCACTTGATTTTCTCGGCTCTCATGTGAGGGAACGTGAATGCTTTGGAGTTGCACTTTCCTAAACTGCTGTTTGCCCCAGTGGAACATTAATGTGCAAAGTCTTTCGCTTCTCAAGCCTGACATAGTCTGTCTCTCATCTAGAGTGTTGAAGATTTGGACTGGAGGATGTTTTTATTGCTTAGAGGTTGCTTTCTTGTAGTTTTGGAGAATTAATGGACATTTCTTTTATGTTTTAAGTGTCAGAATTCATGAGATGAAAATGGAAGAAAGTGAGTCATTTGTTGACAGTAAGAAGATAGAGCTAAAAAAATAATGTGGATGGCATAGCTCAGTTCATTTGGCCTTGGAGAAAATCTAATGAGAAATGTTTGAGGTCATTTTAAAGTCTTGGAGTTTTGATCATTTTAAGTCTTTGAATTTCTCGATTGCAAATTTGTAGCTTGGCATATCTCAGTGCAGTTTGACATGTTCAGATGTGAAACTCTAGAAGAGATGCACATGGGATGGCTAGGTCTTTTTCCCAGGAAAAAAAACATCTTGGAAGCAGAATACTTAAGCATAAGTTTATATTTATCCCAATTGTCGATGAGAAACAACATTTTTTTTTTCTCTCCTTATAGGTGGATTTAAATGCTAATTAATTTATAATTTAACATTGCATTTTTGAGGGGTTTTTTTGTGTGCGGAGCTTATTTATTTATTCAATTTTTCAAATTCTAAATTCTATTTTTTTACATTTAGAAACTCAAATTGATTTTAAATGCTTTTCATTGTTTCATAATCATCATAATTTGAAACTATGAAAGTTTTTTTTTATTAAAGCTGACCCCTATAATATTCAGACCAATGTGGGGGCAAACATCTTTCTTCTTTGACAGCCTATACATATTTCTTCTTGTTTCTATAAATTGCTATATGTAACTATATATAATTTTTGTGCCATCAGTTAGTATTGTCATGACATTATTATTATCTTTTACTGGATTTATTGGATTAATTAGCTGGTCTGGGGTTTTGTGAGCAAAGATGGCAGACTTCATGTGCCAGCTGAGCAGTTCACATTGAGATGATTAAGAATGTTAACAGATAGCGTCATAATAGAAAGACATGATTCTCTAATAAGGTGTTGTTCATCTTTCTCCATCACAGCAAAAACAGCTTCAGAAGAATATAAATCCACCTGTAGTTATTAATTGATATGATTTCAAGCCGTTTAAACCGACTATTTATTAACCACTGAGGTTTGATGTCTATTGTTTGTAGAAGCACATGGACAGTGTAAGCTACGTATATATTTGAAAGAGCTTCCTTTCTGTTTATAAAGTCCAAATATTTAGTTCAGTGGATCAAATCACATTCGTGATCATTAGAAGTAGTTACATGAAGACATGAGGATATGAATTTGTAGTTCACTCTTTGACAAACGGAACATGATTAGATTCTGTCGATGTACCGTGGACCCATAAGCAGTTGTCTTGTGCTTTGGGACCTTACAAATTGATGTTAGAATACATGTAGAAAGCTCTGGACCTCATGGTCATCTGCTTTACGGCGGGCCCCATCATAGCAAGCTCAAGGTTCCCTCATGAGACCCAAATAAATGCTTTTTTAGAGATGAACAGAAGGCCGGGAAAGATTGAATCCTCTTTCTCTGAGGTGAGAAAGGGGTGTATCTCTGGAAATAGTCAGTGATAGATGAGATACATGGAGCAAGACAGTCTGGCCCGGTCTCCAGCCAAGCTGAATCAGACAAACCGTCTGCTTGTTTGTGTCTCTCTCTCTGGAGCGTGCTCACATATCTCTCTCTGCTCTGCTTACACAGTACCCTTTTTTACAACTGATTACTTACCAGCAACAATACATCTATATTCATTTGTGCTGCATGCTCAGATTTTTACTTAATGAGTGTGCGCTTAAGCAAAACCCTGCACTCACTTGTTAAATGTTGGCCTTGGGACGTCTTCCCTGGCGCTCTCTGGTGTTTTAAAGAGCACTTTTATTTCATTGGCAAAGGTTTAGTAACAACAAAGCATAATTAATACACATGTAAACCTTGCATAATCAGTCTTTGTTTTGATAGTTTTTGATAGTTTAAAGTATTTCATTTATCTGACTTTTTTTTAAAATCATTTTTGTTTATTTATTTGTTTGTTTGTTTTAAGGGCTGGGTAATTTACAAGCTATTGATTTAATTCCAGTTTGAAGATTATTTAATTTAGAGTCATTTGGGCATGCTTATATAAGCCCAAAAGACCTGTAATCAAATAAGAATAATATTAATTGTTATTTTAAATGTATTCAAATATTCCATTATCAAAAATAATGATATCTTAATATCTTTATTGCATTGTATTGTTTTTGCTTATTTACCGTGAGGAATGTGAACAATAATATTGCATTTTGGGGCATTTTGGCACCATTTTTTGCTATATGGACATGAATGATACTTGGTATGTCATACTGTAGTATGCATTACTTTTATATGTGATGTATGATTATAACCTTGGGTATGATAAAATTGGAAAATCCAATTGGAAACTTCCATTGATGGAGGAACCTTTGCGTTGAGGTCATGACTCATGATTGAAATCATGTTGAGTTTTCACTTGTAGTATAGCATTCTAATAGTAAGCCCAAGTCCACTGCTGTTGAGTCAGTACTCTGGATGTAGATGGTGATGGCGTTCATGGAGCAGGGGATGTTCTCCATATCTGCTCCCAGCATCATCTCATTGGCTTGCTTCAGTCATGAACAGCTACTGGAAATTGCTTCTTTCACCCACATAAGGGTAGTGCATCGGTTAACAGCATGTTTATTATGTTCACTCTGTGCTCTTCCTTAGGCTTCTGGATGCTCTGGGCTTATCTATGATTTAAGCTATTGTGGGTGACCTCAAAACGATGAAGGCCACCTTAGAGGGCAAGGACTGAGGGCAAGGGATTCTGGGACAGTGACAAAAATGCTTGAGTGACAGCACAGTTTCAGCAAGGGGTAAAAGCATAGAAAGCAAAGAAGCAAATCAAACTGCTTTAATTGCAATGGTCAAAGGTTGCACCATGGTTTGAAAGTAAAACAATTATAAAAATAATAAAATACATATACAGTCCAAGTTAAAAAAAAATATAAAAAAAATTATATTACAAATTGTATTTATTTATTTGAGTTTAAATTAGATTTTGAATACCAGATTGTTTTTATGTGATCTTAGATCTCTATGTGGTCTCACTCTATATGCATATATTTTGTTACGCCTTCTTATTGGCATAAACCTATATACTGTTATTCAAACAATACACAAACCATTTAGTCTGGCCTCAAAGAGGTCTACAGTTCGAGCTCTCTGGACTGTAATTGAGACATGAAAGCTCATTCATTCAGTTCCGCTTCGTACAGCGGAGCACCGGCGGCTGAATTTGCATGCTGACGGGAAGGTTACTTTCAGATGCACTACGACTGCTGCGAGCTGTCATCAAGGATCTCATATTCAATCAGTGCAGCTTAATGCATTACAAGCAGTCGTAGAAAATTTTAATGAGAGTTCCTAATTAGCCAATAGCGAAGTCATAATCACTTCAGAAACAAATTAAGCCATGGGTATTTTGGAGGATAAATGTTCTGCCACTGTCCACACAGCCATGGCCTTTTTAATTTAAAGCCATCATGCTCAAAAGTGGACTGACCAGGTTTTGTTACGCTGCTAACCTTTGAATTATCAGAGTACAGCATAGTGGTAGACGTTTTTTTTTTTTTTTGTGTGAAGTATGCATCAGATGGTCCTATAGAATGCAACACGTGGGGTACCAAAGAAAAAAATCTAATTAATTACACTGCCGTTCAAAAGTTCGGGATCAGTAAGATTTTTAATGTTTTTTTAATGGAGTCTCTTGTGCTCATCAAGGCTGTATTTATTTGATCAAAAATACAGAAAAAAAACTGTAATATTGTGAGATATTATTTCAATTTCTAATATTGGTTTTCTGTTTTAATATACTTTAAAATGCAATTTAATTATTTCTGTGATCAAAGCTGAATTTCAGCATCATTACTCCAGTCTTGCGTGTCACATGATCCTTCAGAATCATTATAATATTCTGATTTATTATTTCATATATATACGGTATTATATATATATAATATATATATAGATATATATATATAGATATATATTTTTTTTTGTTTAGAACGTGATACTTAGAAATAAAGTTCAAAGGAACAGCATTTATTTAAAATTAAAATGTTGTCTAACAATATGAGTCTTTACTATCACTTTTTATCCATTAAACACATCCTTGCTGAATAAAATTTTTAATTTCTTTCAAAAAAAAAAAAAAAAAAAAAAAGAAAGAAAAAAATGTACTGACCCCAAACTTTAGAACTGTAGTGTATATTGTAACACAAGTCAAGAAGTCCATTTTGAATAAATGCTGTTTTTTAATTTTGTTTCTTTTACATTTTATTTATAAAAGAGATCTGAAAAAACTATCAGCAGGTTCCCAAAAACCATGAAGCGCACTGTTTCGGCAACATCGTAATAATCAAGCGTATTAGAATGATTTCTGAAGGATCACGTGACATTGAAGACTGGAATAATGATGCTGAAAATTCAGCTTTGCATCACAGAAATACATTTTTTAAAAGTATATTAAAATAGAAAACAATTACTTTAAACTATAATATTTCACAATAATACAGTTTTACTGTATTTTTGATCAAATAATACAGTCCTTGCTGAGTGCAGAAGAAACTCCAGTAAAAACATTAAAAATCATTCTGATACCGAACTTTTGAACGGTAGTGTATATATAGGCTACATACAGTGTTGGGGGTAAATCATTACAAGTAATGCAAGTTATGTAATCAGATTACTTTTTTTACGTAAGTAACTTTTTTAACTAATAAAGTAACGCATTACTTTTTAATTTACAAGATAATATCCGAGTTACTTTTTCAAATAACGCAAGTTACATTGTTTTATTTTTATTGACTGACAGCTCTCCTGTCCACATGTTGAGAGAATTCGGGAGTAAGAGCAAAGACAATGTGCGTGCTGTATGAACATGATGATTACTGGAGTTCTACACTAAGGGCCAGTTTTACTAACAGCTTGCGCCAGCGCAAAGTCTTTTGGCGTTAAATTAGTACTGTCAGGTTTTACTAAAGATGTGCAGTGACGAATTAGCGCTGACAAGGCGTGGACACAGTTATTTTTTTGGCCTGAACTTATTGAATATGCATTTGTAGGAGTAGCCTACCTTTCAGACGTGAAATTTATGGGAAGGGGAGTATTAAAATGAATCACGCAACGATTTACTAACATTTGTGCTTGTCCAATTACTGGTATTTGTGCCATTATTTAACACCCAAAAAGCATGTCTTAAACTATTTTGCGCTTGAAATGACTGATTATGTTGCTGGGAGGAGCAGGAGGGAGAGGATTTTTTCCCACACAAATTATTTTGAATGCCAGAAGAACACATTATCCGAACATATCGTTTGCCAAGCCATGTTTTTTTTAATTTGCTTCAGGAAATAAAAGACTAATTTGAACCCTCAACTAGGAGTCACACAATACCAGGTCTATCAAAACTTCTAGCAAACCTTCATTTTTAGGCTTCCGGTTCTTTTCAACGTACTGTGGCTTCTTTATTTCTTTATTCTTTATTTGCGACTACGCTAATTTGCAACTGCACGTGGCATATTGCACTAATTGCCCATCTGTTGTATTAAACTGGCCCTAAATGTGAAGCATGCATTTATACCTCCTCCACGTGCACAAACAGCTTCAATATTCCTCAAAGATGAATAAGACAGTCAAAGGCAACTGCAGAAAATTATGGCAAACGGCTTCATAATTAAATGTCAATGAATAAAAATAGAATTTATGTATTTAATCCCCATTTTATTAACCAATTTGCTGCTGACCTCCGATGATCCAATTCAACCATACTAATAAGCAGAAATTATAATTTGTGTTTCATTTTTGTTATTGCTAAATAGTGTTGAACTTTCTTCTTCTGCGTCATATTCTTCATGCAATTTGTTTGAACTGCTTCCTTGTACAGATGTGAATTTACCTTTCCTTCAGCCTGAGGCTTATTCATTCCACTTTTGGTATGACAGGACTGTGGAGGACTTTTATATTTGCTATAAATAGAACTTTGTATATTAAAAACAAACAATCAAGCCCAGCCCAGATTTAAAAAGTAACACAAAAGTAACGTAACACATTACTTTCAATAAAAAGTAACGTAATTAGTTACTTTTTTAGGAGTATATTGATATATTATATATCTATATATATATATATATATAATATATATATATATATATATATATATATTAGTAGTTATTAGTATATGTTGCATATTTTGCAACAAATGTAAAATATGTTGTTTATATTTGTGGAAAAAATGCTTTCTGAACCGTGGCAGCTAAAAAAGTCTTGTCATCATGCATTTGACCCAACTGACCCCTTCCCTCATTATGACATCATGAAATGGCATGTACTGTGGGAAAGGGTCTTTCATTTAGTTTTTACACATACATCAAAATTTGTCCTCTGAAAGGCAGACGGTTTCACAGAATGCAGCATCTTTATGCTTGACTGTGGACGAACACGAATCCCGCAGCTTCGCCCAGAAGGATGCTGGCAAACATCGTAATGTGGAAAAAGAAATCTTTAACATCCTGAGCAAAGTGACACCACTGCAGTTTTTTTCCTCCCTTGAGCTCTACGAAGGAAACATCACAGGCACATTGAGGCCACAGTTGCCGTTTGATTGATGTGTCAAACTGCCCATCTAGAAGGACTTTGCCTCCGGAGGCTGGCCTCTGTGTTGAAGCGCAGAATCGGTGGCTTTGATTGGCTGTGCTGGATGGTTCATCCAAATGTGTGTGTAACTGATTTTTTTTCTCGCTGTTCGACACTATTATTCAGTCTCGTCTGTCTCACTACCTACTGTTTAGAAACTATCTTGACATTTCAAGTGATTGTGACACTGTATATTGCTAAAAATATTCTTATTTGGTTTCACACTTTTTTCCCCCTTGTAAATATGCATTAGCTCAGGGGAAATATGGACATGCTCCATATTTTGTAATGCTGCATTAAAAAGTGGACTCATTCATCATGTAAAAATTCACTTTTATGACTCATTTTTCTATCCCCCAACCAAACAGATTAATTTCTAATATTCCTGCACATACATTCACGCCAAGAAAAATCATTTATTTTGAGAAATCGGTGCTCAGAATAGCTGCCGATGTCTGATGGTAATCAACCACATATTAATTAAGGCACAATTGCTGAGTCAATGAAAGAGGCTGGTTAAATATTAATGTGTCTAAAAGGCCCATCATGGGAGACGGACAGCCAGGGTGATGGGACGGTGGCCACAGGCACAGTTCACGTCCTCTTATAGCAGCGGTGGGCTGAGTACTAGATCAATGGGAGCTGTGCTTTGGTGTTGACTACAGAGAGAGAAACTCTCCTTCTTTCATCTGGTCAGTATCCAGGCAAAGCGCTGGTTTTTTTTTTTTTTTTTTTTTTTTTTTTTATTTTTTTTTTTTTTTTTTTTTTTTTTTTTTTTTTTTTTTTTGTTTTTATTTTTTTTTTTTTTTTTTTTTTTATTTTTTTTTTTTTTTTTTTTTTTTTATTTTTGGTGGGGGGGGTTTTTTCATCCTTGTTTTTTTTTTTTTTCTTTTTCTTTTCTTTCTGCACGGCAAATGTGTAAAGCTGACAAGCTCATTAGCAGCTTTGCCATCACAGTCAGGACACTCTGATGTATATAGAGAGCTTTTAGTTTGCTGTCAGTTTATGGCATAATCTAGATCTCAGTCGTGGTTTTTAAAAGCAATTCACTTCCCTTTAAGGCAATTTAGTACACTCAGTTGCCATATTTGTACAGTCTCCAAGCAGCTTTTTACCGGTCATGCTAGCACAGATTTTGAATGTGGAAAGGCCAGAATTGTTGCTCAAATAACATTTCAAATCAAGGTTAAAATTTGACAACAAATGTATCATGAAATGTTTTTTTTCTCCCATAAATCATGCAAAAACACTGCCAATTCCAATACTATATATCTTTTATTGAGAGGGAAAAAATACATCTTAAACCAGCTGAAACTGGTTTGGTAGTCCTATCTGCTCTCAGGCTGCTCTGTTTTTGGTTTTAGAGAGGTTTGGACACTTATCAGCTGGTTAGCCACCAAATGAATAAATCAGCCAAACACCAGCTTGGCGGCAACCGCGAAGCTGCTTAAACTAGCTAAGAATGGCAGACCAGTTTAGGTTGACCTAAACTGTTTTTCCCCAAGCAGAGAGCTCAAAATACCAAGGAGCATGAAATGAGCCATGTTACTAATTTGGTTTTTGGTACGTACTGTGTAACAAAGCGGTAGTTCACCTAAAAATTAATTACTCGCCCTCATGTTGTTCCAAACCTGTTAGACCTTCGTTTATCTTCGGAACACAAATTAAGATATTTTTGATGAAATCCGAGAGCTTTCCGACCCTCTGACTTGCATAGACAGCAATGGAAACCTATATACAGAAGACAAGAAATTGTTGAATAAAGTCATTATTTTTGTTTTCTTTGCGCACAAAAAGTATTCCCATAGCTTCATAAAATTAAGGTTGAAACACTGATGTCACATGGACTATTTTAAACAATGACCTTACTACCTTTCTGTCTTAACTGGTAGTACTTGCTGGCGAGGCAGTCAGAAGCTCTCGTATTTCATCACAAGATCCTGGGGATTTGGTTCTGAAGATTGACGAAGGTAAAGGGTTTGTAACGCACGAAGTGAGTAAAGATGACAGAATTTTCATTTTTTGGGTGAACTTTTCCTTTAAATTGAATCCTCCAGCTTAGAAGATATGACTTTGCATAAACTATGTAGCCAGTCTCAAGCTCAGGTTTGGTGGTAGGTTGTATTCAGAACTGTTATAATACACAATCTCTGCATTGCACTACAGGGTACATGAAGAGACCTCCAGACACGGCGCCTAAACACAAACACATATGCAACGCAGTTTTTTTATATGAGATGTTTGTATGTAGTCTATATGGCTCCATTTACGCCTCAGTCCTGAACGGGTTGACTGAGAGGCAACAACAATGAAACAGATGCTTGGCTGAGATATTTCCATTTATGTTCAGATAAACCTTTGTTAGAGCTTTTCTATGTAGTTTCACTGCTGATTGTAAAGTGTGGCCGTGTGTGTGGCATATTAAAACAGATTTATTGTTTTGTGTTGCATAGGTGTCTGTGCATGAGTGTGTCTGAAGATGGATCCGTCTGTTCTCCCGAGTCTACTATTTGGGCCAAAGCAATCCTGCTCTCTCCTGGGATGGCCCTGAGAAGGAGACACATAAATAAGGACATTTTACTTCCCTTTTGGAATGGCTTGGCCATTTTTTTGTGAGTACATACTGCACTGAGCAGTATATATCCAAGATTCCCTCACCGCTAATGGGCTCTTAGCGCTGTTAAAATCCACCCTAGTCATGCTTCGCTTTGCAGGGTTGTTTTACCACATAAAGACACAAGGCTTATGGTAATGTTAACTAAAGACTTTGTCGATTAAGTTACAGTAACAGGTCTAGACTCGCTGCTGATTGCAGGCGGTTTGTGACACAACCAATCAGCTTGATTGATTGCTCTCTCTGCGCTCTCAGGCAAGCTGATTGGCATGTTAACGACATCAGCATGGAAAGCCGCAAAGTCAGGCCTGCGTTTCATGACAGTTAGCTGACCGCCCTAAATGTTTTAGGTCATCTTGTGGAGTTTTTTTTTGTGGGTATGATGCTTAATTTGTTTCTGCTTTAATTGATCACACTGCGCAGTTAGTGAAATACTGATCTTTTCTGTGTATGTGGCCCAGTACAAGCTTGATCGATGAAATGATATAATCCAACAAACCCTTCAGCCTTCAAATATAGTCATAGACAAATACTGAAAACCCTTAAAGAGTCAATTAGATGGTTAAATGACCCATCGGAAAGTTAAATGCATGGCACGACGTAAAAATCCATCAGCATCAGTCCCAGCAAGGCAGGTAATTGCATTAGCCTTTGAGTGGACCCATCTGTCCGTGGCTAGTGTGAATCCTGACTCGTGAAATAATAAATCAGCGGAAAAGCAAGTCTGTCAGGTGTTTCGCAGACTCGGGCCATGGTGATTTGCGTGCCGTGGGGTCCTCTACTACCTTGAGCGTGCAAGCATGTCAACAACAGATGCTTTTTGTCTCTTCGTCCCCCACGGCTTGTCTTTTGTTTGTCCTTGACAGCTGAGAAAGCATGAAGGATTCCCTTTGTTCAGTCAAGTGCAGTCGCTAACTAATGCGGGACACCTTCCTTCTGATAAATTGTTTGGAAATGGGCGCACAGAGTTGGTGAAATCTTCACGATTTCCTCTTCGGCTAGATTCTGTTGTAATGAGCATTTATATTCAGTTGTTAATTAGCAGAAAATCAGTGTTCTGTATTCTTTGTTGTAACATTGCTTTTTGTCTAGCCACTTCATATTTATAATGAGTGGCAGGATGAGGGGTAATAGGATTGGAATAAATGAGAATGTTTGGTCTCTTGAATTTTGACCATTTCATGCTCTCGGCCGGTCAGGTTTGTGGGCATGTCACATGACCTGTCCATCGGACTGGCACTTCGCAAGTCCTTACAACTGAATTGACAATAACTCCGGTCAAAAAGATTGTGGATTATTTTGTTGCGGAAAATACATTACACTTTATTTAGCATTAAAGGGATAGTTCACCCAAAAATTAAAATTACCCCATTATTTACTCACGCTCAAGCCATCCTACTTTCTTCTTTCAGACGAATACAATCAGAGTTATATAACTAAGCTAAGTGTCTCTTTCCACAACTCTAGAAATGCGGTTTTTTTTTCAACCCAACTTTGGGTCAAATATGGACTAACCCAACTTTTGGGTTAAAATTTTTTTTTTTTTTTTTTTTGACCAACATTTGGTTTCCCTATTTATAATGCAGTGAATTTTAAATTGAATCATGTTAAAAGGCCTATGAAATAAGCAGTAATAATTGTCCCTAACACCTTGCATGTGTTGGCCGCTTTGTCAGAGAAAGCTAATCCTTCTACTGTCTCCATTATCTCGCCTCATTCCGTCATTGCAAACAAGCGCTGGCCGCTATTGATCAGGACCTGCCACAAAACCGATTAGACCCTCTCCCTGCTCTCTGACTGCCATATCATCCTACCTACTCCACCACCATCACTCATATAAAATATCGCTGACGCTCTCTGCAATTAACGAGGAAAGCCCTTACAGTAGCTGGCTACAGAATGAAGGTGAGGGGACATATTTTTTTTTTAGCCCCAGGCTGCTTAACGTATGTAATTAACTCATATCTCTCACAGGAATGGTTTTTTAAAATCCCTTCCTCTTCCATCACTTGTTTATTTTTAGTGCTTTACCATTTTTGGCGAAGTTTTGGAAGGGCATTTGGTGGGGCCGGGTTAGTCAGTGGGTGTGGTACGCTGTTTGTACAAAGGAGGTTAAATATAGTAACTGTTGCATGTCTCTGGTTTCATGTGCATTGGTGACTACTGGCATACTGGGGGAGAGAAACAAAGGCAGAGAGAACGTAAGTGGTATGATGGCCACAACTAATGAAACAGCCCCTGCAGTGTAACAGCACAGCTACCTGGCTATCATTGATGACTCGACGCACACATCCTGTGAGACCGTCCTATATGGAACAGAGCTCCAACTGAATCACTCGACTATTCCTGCTCATTAACTTCATTTATCCACACTTATTCATGGCCGGAAATGAAACACGTCAGGTTTAAGATGAGCAATTGCCACAGCAACTGTGGTACTAATAAAAAAAAAAAACATTCAGATATTATTCAAGGCCCTTGCCAAGTTTCCTAACCGTGTCTATTAAGTTTCCCTGTAATATGTAGTTCAATAACTTTATAATTATTATGATCCCATAATACTAGATTGATTATATTATATTTTATGAATATCATTAACAATTAAAATTTTGGCATCTTTAACATTTTTAAATTTTTTTTTGGAAAAAGTTTGCTTATGCTCGCCAAGACTACATATGTGATCAAAAATATCTAAAAACATAATATTGTGAATGTGATTACATTTTTTAATACATACGTTTTTATAACCGTTTCTATTTTACAATTTACCTTTTACAATGTAATGATTTCTGTGCTGGCAGAGCTGAATTTTCTGGATCGTTTCTCCAGTCTTAAGTGTGACAAATCCTTAACAGAAAATATGTCTAATACCTGACTTTGGTGCTCAAGAATAGTTTCTCATTATTAATTTTTAATGCGAGCTGGGCTGGCTTCGTTTTTGTGAAAACATGCTCCATGGTTTTCAGGGATTCTTTTCTGTGATAAAACAAACAAAAGCACCAAGCTTTTATTTGAATAAAACTTTTAAACACCGTCATTTGTTCAGTGCTCCATTGCTTAAAGGTATTAGTAAGTCTTTAAATACTTTAAAAATATGTTATAAAAATAATTACAATTATACGTATTTTGTTTTTATTACTACCTCAGTCACTACTACTACAACAACGACTACTACTATTAATTTAATATTTTAATGTTATACAATATTATTAATAATGACAAAGGTAATATTGTACATAATTATTATTATGTCTTGAGTGTGCTGGTTTGGAAATGTAAATGTATAATGCATATAAAGAACACATTATTTCTCCCATACTTTTATAACCAGTTAATATATTATTGTTTTAATATTAACTGCTAGTTTAATGGTGGTCTTGATGATGACCATTTTAGACATATAAATGAGATAATTCCATATAGGGATTACTATTTTATAGATTTATTTGTCAAGTCTTTATTTTGTCACATTCACTGCGCAAGAATACGTCGACAGTTCTATGCTCTAAAAGAGGTTTACACAGAGCTCCAAGACACCCTGTGACTACAACAGCAATTCAGGATGTTAAAAATGTCAGACGTCTGGTGTTATGCAGACTGCTGTCACAATTACATAACTGTGTAGATTTACTGTGCGTCCAAATGTGTTTCTTTCCATTTGATTTCTCTGAGGTGAATATAAACATCATATTTCCGAAAAGACAGACTCTAGTACATGTTTGTATTTTTCCATATTATCTGCTGGTGGAGAGACAGAAATGGGCGGTGCAGACATGCAGCTTGTACTTGTTTTCTCAGTACCTACTTATCTTACTTAACTGAAATCCAGTTGGTTTTGCTGAAATTGTGTAAACTATGTTGTTTGAAAATCATGAGTTTGACATTGCAACGTTGGCTTAACCAATGATGAGAGTTGGGGTGGGACTGTTCGTACAAACCAATAGCAGAAGGGGGCAGTGTTCTGGAAACCTGTCTGGAAACAATCTTTAGCCGCTGTATGGCTCAGAAATTGTGAGTTAACATTAATCCAGGGGTCTGTGATTGATATAGTCCATTATCATGCCATCCCTAAGAAGTTTTACATGTCTACAAATGGAGTCAGTGCCTTATGATCGTCTGTTCTAAAGGTAGCCAGTCAAATGACAGGCCAGCAGGTGTCCTGTCGATGTAGATGGCTGTAATTGAGGCAGAACTATGCAGGGAGAGAATGCAGAATGAGGAGGAGGGGGGGCTGCGTCTGTCTCTGGAGGGTGTGATCCTGCGTAATTCCCACCTAGCTCCACTCGGCCTCCATGTGCAGCCCCCCGGTCGCCTATTAAGAACTGCTCGGGTAGCTGTGGGGAGTCTGGATTCATTACCGAAGTTGGACACAGACAGAGCACAGAAGTTCGCCTCATTCTTCCTCTTCCTTCACTGCAGGTGGAAATTCATATATAAAGTGGACATACCTGCGGTGTGCTCTGGTGTGGAACTGAGACGCAGTGGTTAGTGAAGCAGAGCAGCACGATATTAAGATCTTTGAGCTGAACATACTGTACCTACAGCTGTCTAGAGACACTCGCCCACGGAAATTACCTGAATTACCTCCAAAAAGCCCTCATAGCTCATTCAGACTCGGCTTTCAAAAAAAACGTCTGTCAGCCAATACACAATTTGAATTCAGTTACATAGGCATACCCACTGCTAAGTTTCAAAAAAAAAAAAAAAACAAAAATATATATATATACAGTGGGTATGGAAAATATTCAGACCCCCTTAAATTTCACTCTTATATTGCAGCCATTTGCTAAAATAATTTAAAGTTAATTTTTTTCCTCATTAATGTAGACACAGCAACCCATATTGACAGAAAAACAAAGAATTTTTGGTGGGACATATACCAACACCTAAAATTTGGGCAGATTTATTAAAAAAGCAAAACTGAAATATCACATGGTCCTAATACTTCAGATCTCTTTGCTCAGTATTTAGTAGAAGCACCCTTTTGATCTAATAGAGCCTTGAGTCTTTTTGGGAAAGATGCAACAGTTTTTTCACACCTGGATTTGGGATCCTCTGCCATTCCTCCTTGCAGATCCTCTCCAGTTCGTCAGGTTGGATGGTAAACGTTGGTGGACAGCCATTTTAGGTCTCTCCAGAGATGCTCAATTGGGTTTAAGTCTGGGCTCTGGCTGGGCCATTCAAGAACAGTCACAGAGTTTTTGTGAAGCAACTCCTTCGTTATTTTAGGTGTGTGCTTAGGGTTATTGTCTTGTTGGAAGGTAATCCTTCGGCCCAGTCTGAGTTCCTGAGCACTCTGGAGAAGGTTTTTTCGTCCAGGATATCCCTGTACTTTGGATTCATCTTTCCCTCGATTGCAACTAGTCGTTCTGTCCCTGCAGCTGAAAACACCCCCACTGCATGATGCTGCCACCTCCATGCTTCACTGTTGGTACTGTATTGGATCAGGTGATAGCAGTGCCTGGTTTTCTCCACACATACCGCTTAGAATTAAGGCCAAAAAGTTCTATCTTGGTCTCATCAGACCAGATAATCTTATTTCTCACCTTCTTGGAGTCCTTCAGGTGTTTTTTTAACAAACTCAATGCGGGTTTTCATGTGTCTTGCACTGATGAGAGGCTTCCGTCGGGCCACTCTGCTATAAAGTCCCGACTGGTGGAGGGCTGCAGTGATTGTTGATTTTCTACAACTTTCTCCCATCTCCCGACAGCATCTCTGGAGCCAGCCACAGTGATCTTTGGGTTCTTCTTTGCCTCTCTCACCAAGGCTCTTCTCCCCTGTTAGCTCAGTTTGGCCGGACGGCCAGCTACAGGAAGGGTTCTGGTCGTCCCAAACGTCTTCCATTTAAGGATTATGGAAGCCACTGTGCTCTTAGGAACCTTAAGGGCAGCAGAATTTTTTTTGTAACCTTGGCTAGATCTGTGCCTTGTCACAATTCTGTCTCTGAGCTCTTCAGGCATTTCCTTTGACCTCATGATTCTCATTTGCTCTGACGTGCACTGTGAGCTGTAATGTCTTATATAGACAGGTGTGTGGCTTTCATAATCAATTCCAATCAGTATAATCAAACAAAGCTGGACTCAAATGAACGTGTAGAACCATCTCAAGGATGATCAGAAGAAATGGACAGCCACTGAGTTAAATATATGAGTGTCACAGTAAATACTGAGCAAAGGGTCTGAATACCATGATGACCATGTGATATTTCAGTTTTTCTTTTTTGATAAATTTGCAAAAATGTCAACAATTCTTGTGTTTTTCTGTCAATATGGGGTGCTGTGTTTATCATTAAGGAGGAAAAAAAATTAACTTAAATGATTTTAGCAAATAGGTGCAATATAACAAAGAGTGAAAAATTTAGGGGGTCTGAATACTTTCCGTACCCACTTATATACATACATAATTAAAAAACATACATACATACATAACATGTGTGCCGTAAATCCCGAAAACCCTCAAAATAGTTTAATAAATTAAATGAATGATATGCTTTGTTTTATATGCTTAATTTACTTATGAAGCTAGTCAGTTACTTGTCACAAGAAATTTTTGTCAAACATCACAAGACAATTTTCATTATGCAGTAAGACCCAAAAATGGCACAGGCATTAGTAACCATCATCTTTTGTCTCCTCCTCTAAATCTGGTAGGAAACGGGATTCGTTCTGTCTGTGGGAATAAGGAGCTCGAAATATATCAATAAATTATTTAAAGAGCTGTTTTTCTCCGTGCAGTCATTTACAATTCTATATATAACATCCGTTTGTTTGAGCATTATGTCTCATAGATATATCTTCATATCCCAGAAACACCCCAGCATAGACAAAATGATGAACTGTCTGCTGTCTGACATATTTAGCTTCCTGAAATATTAAATTGCCTTTTTAGTCACAGGCTGTCTTGGAGCTCTGTGTAAACCTCCTCTGTTGCACAGAAACTTCGACTTATTTTCATTCTTGTCTAGCTATCGTGCAAGACTTGACATAAAATAAATCTAAACAATATCAGTTCCAAAATGGCATAAACCCATCCGCACGTCAATCAAGTTTTCAATCAGAGATGATTAAAATGTTATAATAATACTTTAGTGCTGTAATATTTGGCCGCATGTGTTTAGACATTTTGTTTCGCTTATCTATTGCCCATTTTGTAATTTCAGAAGTTAATTTGAATGATTTTTTTTTTAAAGGATTCACTCATAAGATTAATTTTCTTTGTGAATTATGACTGTGTTTGTTGCGATTCAATAACGAACTGGTTTGAAAGAGTCATTTGTTTGTGAATCAGACTATGCTGGTTGCTCTGTTGTGTTTTTGATTCACTAATGAATCGTTTTACGGGAGTCATTTGTTCATTATTTTAACTTTTGCTAAAGAACTGTTTTAAACATCATTAGTTGGTGAATTGGACTTCACAGGTCAATGTTAATAATGCATAATAACCTTTCTGTTTTTCATATTTAGGTACCTGTCTGTTGGCCAGTGAAACTGTTATCTATTCTTCATTCATTGTCTGTGGTTCAGTGTCATTGTCTGCTTATTTGTAACAATTTTAGCTAAATCCCTTACCAAAAAACTGTAAAGAGCAATAGCTGATTCTTCAGGATGAGAGAGAAATGATCAGGATCTTCTTTTATCTTTTATGAGTGCTGTCTGGTATAGTAGAGGTTAAGCAGAAACTGATCAACAAACCTTCAAAAGGATTCTCAATGCTTTGATGAGTCCACTTCCTCTTTCTTATGGATCAATAGGGGCGTAAAGGAGGCCGTGGCGAGCCTCGGTAGAATCATCCGCTGAACCTGAGCTCAACCTTTGGAGAGTGAACCGTAACCACATAAGCCAATAGATTCTGAAATGAAACTTTTCCTCCTAATGTGATAGATGATGTTTTCAAATGGTTATCAGGCATAGGCTTTTCTTTTCATCGAGTTTTCTTCTTTGCTGTGATGTTTGATGGTTCAATTTGCAGTACAATTTTCATACCTTTCCAAGTGAGGTGTTAGCCTCTTACAAGTAACCGCTGAAAGGCTAGATAATACAAAGGATAAGAGTAATGATACAACAGTGGAAAAGATGGTTAAGAGAAAAGGCACAGATTATGCTGCGGTCAGTCAGAAATCTTCTCTAACAGCATGGATCTGAGTCATATGCAGAGATCTTAGTGCTTTAAGATTGTGGAGGTATGTCTGTCAAAAATTAGCATGTTGCTATAAAAACAACCACTACTAAAAAGCATTTGGCAAACAGACCTTGGCTGAGCATCCACTGTATGTAAATTCCAATTAATTTCGTAAATTTGAATTCAATTTGAATTGAGGAAGCCAAAGAATGCAGAATTGATATTGCGTGTATTGGAATAAAGTAGGAATACATATCTAAATAGAAAATAATTTGAAATTCAAATGAATTCATATACATTCAGCAGTATTTTTAACTAGACAAGCACAAAGTTGATCGTTTATAGCTAGGGTGGAAGGGCACTTAAATTCATTTTTTGTTGATTTTATTTATTATTATAATTTTTTTTTTTTGCATTTACACTACCATTTAGAAATTGAAAGACATCTCTTATGTTCACCAATGCTGCATTAATTTGATCAAAAACATAGAAATACTCAGTATTATTGTGAATAGTATTACTCTTTTTAATAGATTTTAAAATATAATTTATTCCTGTGAAACTCATTTGAATATGTATGAGCTCAATAAACATTATCAATGTTAAGAACAGTTTTTGCAGAAAAGTGATAGGCCTACCTTTTTTTTAAAGGATTCTTTGATTAATAGAAAGTTCAAAAGAACATAAAAGTCTTTACTGCCTTTTGATCAGTTTAATGTGTCCTTACTGAATGGAAGTATTAAAAAAAAATCTCATTCTTTAATTTCAGCTCAAATTCCAGTTCAAGTTTCGATGGGGTTGTTTCAGTGAATCATTCCACACCCCTCATGAAGACGAACAGCACCAATTCTTCAATTCAGAAATTTTAACAACCCCAGTATGAAGCATAAAAAAACACAGGTTGGACTCTAAATGGAGTCCATTTACAATACTTTGTACTTCCTTCCAGCTTAGTATGCAGCACAAGTTGTACTGTCGGGCTCAGAGCAGTTTTCCACAATTGAAATTTTTTTTTTCTGATTTTGACTCACTTCAAAACCCATTTTACAGATCAAAAATGAACAAATAAAGGTCTGGAATGTGTTTAGTGCACAGAGTTTTAGCAAGCGCCCCTGCAGTTTATCTTAACTCTATCTCAAAGCCCTAGCAAATGGGAAAAATAAATACATTTGATTAAGTTTAATTTTAAATCATGCCTCAATTGGTCCCAAAAGATCTTTGGGAAAATTTCCAAAAACTTTGTTGACATCTTGCGAGCAGTTTGAAGTGAGTGAAATATAAAACAGAATACTTACTTCAGAATAGTCTGACCTCTAAAATTATGTTTTCAAAATCCATAGTTGCATTTTTTAACATTAAAATATAATGACCATGGAAGCCACAGGAAACCTTGGTGGTGGTGTTTGCTATGGCAGTTGCTCGTGCTAAGGTAATTGTTAGTGCTACAGACCTGAATGATAGCTCAAAATGTGTATTTTTTTTAGGAGAGGTGTGCTTTTACTTCCCTAAGTAATCAGACTTAATAAATTTTACCTGGGGGTTGTTTAAAAGGGGGAAAAGCAATAGACTTACAGTACATTAACACAGCACCATGTGATACGAGGTTGAACTATTATGCTTGAATTCAGTTATAAAAGGTCTCAAATGCTGTGTCTGTAAGCATCGCACAATAGTTATTATGGCTGGATATCATGCCTAACAGCAGATGAATGTCTGGAGAGAGGTTGCTGACTCTTCTCTGGAGCTGTTGCCCATAGTCTGTCCAGGCTGTTTGTGAGCTAGCATGGGCTAACAGGGCTTAAACATTGGCACCATTTCCCAAGTTAAGGATGAATCATTCCTGGCATGTTCTCTCACCTGCTATGTCTTTGTGATGACATTGATCTCTATGAATATTTGCCCAGATGCATGTTGGGAGTTAATAATAGCAGAGTAGCTATGGCAGCTACGGCAAGGTTCGGCATGTCCCCAGGAGCGAGTCCTCCTTCCTACCGAGCATGATCTGGACTACTTAACACTGGCTGTACGTCACTTCGCACTCTCACTAATCTGGTCACATGCAGTGTGAGACTTTGTTCTGCGAAAAAAAGACGCATCCACAAAGTCAGACATGCTTTCGCATTCGATGTGTGGATAATGTGGAAAGGTACAGTGACTTTTATAGTTCACCCAGAAAATTGACATCATTTACTCACCCTCGTGTTGTTGCAAAGCTGTATGACTTATTTTCTTCCACGGGACACAAAATGGGTTTTGTATAGTGTTCTGGTCACTGTTTTGCATGAAATCACTATGAAAAAGGACTGAAGCTTTGATGCTTCAAAAAGGACACAAAAGCATCAAAGTACACTCTTAAAAATAAAGGTTCCAAAATGGGTGAAAGATGCCATGGAAAAGCCATTTTTGGTTCCCCAAAAGATTTAATTGAACAGTTCTTGAAAGAACCATGTTTTTCTTACTTTGAAGAACATGTTAATACTCTAAGGAATCTTTTTCCATTATAAAAAAAGGAAAGGAAATGGAAAGGTTCCACAATTATTCAAGGTTCTTAATGGAACCATACAGTACATGCAAATAAAGACTCTTACATTTTAAGAGTGCATCATAAAAGTTTGCGCTTTATTACAAGTCTTCTGAAGTCATGTAGTACAGTAGTAGAAAGTTGAATAATTATTTCCTGAAAATCTGCTCCACTTAGCTGTTAACCACTGAACCTTGAGTCAGTGTCAGTTTGGGAAGCAAAGCAATCTGATTTCTGAACAGACCATTCAGATCAATTTTGTGATCCTTGTGCATGCAATCCAGTTAAAAAAAATCACTTTTGATCCACCTGACTATTGGCTATTCTTGGTCAATATGAGCAGAAAGCCTGATGTTGCTTACAGTCTGTCAGATTCATTGATTAATTTAAAGTGTCATATGATTCATTGAAAAGATCCACCTCAAATGTATGTTTTATTCACAAATCAGACATTTGCTGCTGTTTATTTCATGAATCCCGAAGAGAGCTAGGATGGATGACAAGATTTTCTGTAAATAATGATTGAGATGTCAGTCTGCTCTTACACAAAACTATTAAATGACTTCAGAAGACTTGGAATATAGTGCATTATTCACAGAAACCCATTTTATGGAATCCTTTTTGAAGCTTGATAGCTTCAGTTCCCATTGTATAAAAGCATACAAAAAGCATACAAAATGTTTTTCAAATGATCTCATTTGTGTTCTGCTGATGAAAGAAGGTCATATGAGGTTGAAACGACATAAGGGTAAGTAAATGAAGACTGATTTTTAATTTTGCATGGACTGATCCTTTAAAGTGAAATGCCCATTTGTATACAATGTTTTAGGGGCCTGTGACCGTAATAAATAAGCCAAAAATAAATGCAGAGCAGAGAATACTTTCATTCCAGCTCATGGTTCAACATACAGTACACACATATGCACCTAGTTCATTAAGTGTAACGGACCTATAGTTGAATGGCGATTCCTTTACCACACAAATACAGCCAAGCACGTTGCTTTCCCTCGGTCTGGATCATTGAAACCCAAAACAGGTTGGGTCTTATAGCTGTAATTTTCCTCCTGTGAGCTCTGAGATCCTCTGGGATGTATTTCATATTGTAAGCCACCCTCTTAAAATTCCCAACCTCCCATTGAGGCAACATTGTTCTCTCCATCTTCCTGACATTATATTAGAGGCCTCAGCAGAAATCAGCCAATATGTATTCTGACCTCATTTGAATACATCTTGACAGTGTTTAACATTTGGAAGTCCTTCAACCAGATGCAGATGCAAGGTGTTGACCAGGGGTGTAAAGTATTTGTACTTCATTACTTGTACTTTGTTGATAATTTGTACATTATTTGATTACTTATAGGCAATTACATTCATGCATTTCTTTCATCGTTTTAGTACAAAGTACATATTAAGAATTTCATCATGGCTTCTTTCCTCTTTTTATCCATCTAAGTGAGCTTACAAACCAATATAATTATGCCCCAGTTGAACTTTTTAAGTCAATGATATCCATTTATTGTAAAATGTAGTAATGTAATTTTTTACAGGCAGCGATTTCTACAGAGTGGGACACGGACCCCAAACCCCCCACGATTTCTACCGAGGGAGACAACACGTTGACGCGCCCCGCCCTGCCTCCTCCAGGTGCGCGTTTGCCCTAGTAGCATCGCTTAGCCTCTGCCCCTCCAGAGGTCTGTGCACGGCACTGTTTTAGTATAAGTCGAAATCCAATGTTATTGCTTTGTATAATTCTTTGCATTAGACAATATTAATGAAAAGTATTGTTCATTGTTCGTTTGATGTCTACTGCATTTAACTAATGCAAAAATATAGAACTTTATTATAAAGTGTTACTAATTTCACATTAATTTTTTACACCTCTGTTGTTGGCTGTGACTTTAGTTTTCATTTGTGACATCCTTAACGGATGGAGAGCAGACTGGTACTTCACATCACATCTGGAAGCCCAATGGAGGGAGCAGCAAGACTCGTCACACTGATTTTCATTCTTTCATTCTGATGGTGTTACTGATGTGATGGGTCTTACCACAATGCGAGCTCAAGAGCTTTAGGTGTCTAGGTGTCTGGATTTGCTGTGGGAACAGAAGGCTCCAGTAGAACAGAGGAATAGTCGGTACTGGGAAGATAAGAATTGCTTGAAAGGGTCCATTGTGAGCTTTCTAGGCTTTAAATATCCTGACGGAGCAGATTAGAGTATAGTGTATCCTACCATTTAATGTATTGCATATTGAGTTTTACATGCCATACCGATGTGAGCCTCCTACTTGCGATGATATCTTAATAAGTGACGGTTTAATATGCTACACTCCCTTGAGAGTTGAAAAATACCCGTGTCATTGTGCCTCATTGTGATGACCGTGCCAACGCTAATGTGCCTCTACTGTTACGCACCCTACTTTTCTTATCATGACAGACCAGATAAGACTTCCCAGAGCTCTGTGACAAATTCATTTTTAGCAAATTATCTTTCAGGCATAATAGTATTGAGACCCACACTGCCCCTCGATTCCTTTTAACAATCAATTAATGCCTGCACAGGCTCTTTCCCACAGAAGTAAAGCAGGGGGCTCACTGGAGGTCTGAGGATGAATTAAACCCCTCTCTTTCAACTTCCAGCCACTAATGGGCTGTTGGTTTCAGGTTGGTTGTACTGTGCGTGGATGCTCCTCTTACTTTTTCTTGGACTTCTAGCTTATATTTTCCCACACTGACAATCCAATGCATAATAAAAAAAGAACAAATAAATATATAATTTTCTAACAAATATGATAGTTTTTTTATGTTTTTAATATATGTTTTTAATAGTTTACCATGCATTCATTCACTCATATTTGCTACTTTTTACATTTTATTTTATTTTTAATGTTTTAATTTTATTGTATTCATGCATATTTGTTACTTTATAAATGCCCTTCATGTATAGGTTTTTTTTTTTTTTTTTTTTACATTTATTTTATTTCCTTCATTCATATTTGCTGCTTTTTAAATGCTTCGTTAGATTAGTATTTCATTGTGTTTTGTTTCTTTATTTTATTGCATTTATATTTGCTACTTTTTAAAAGCCCTTTGTAGAGATTAGTATTTTATTTTGTTTTATTTTTGCTTTTTATATTTTGTTGCATTCATATTTGCAACTTTTTAAATTATCTTTATGTATAGATTAGTATTTTATTTTTTACATTTTAATGCATTTACTTTTGCATCTCTTTGCCTTTTATGTATAGATTTAGTATTTTATTGGTTTATAAAAATTATACTTATACTATATAATTTTAATATAAAAAAACATACTTCGCGATGCATTTTTTTCTTATATATATAAAAAAATGACTTCTGTGATGCATGTGTGTGCTTTCGCAGCTGGACAAATAAGTAGGCAAATTAAACCAATTGGAGGAAACTGTTTTAAGAGTTTATTCTCCACAGGGCCAAAAGTGCTCACAGTTGTAGAAACATTCACATACAAAACAGTGTGTCTAACACTGTCTTTGTGCTGCTGTTGTAATGTGTGCACAAATAAAACAAAATGATCTTGAGATTTTCACATGGTGAAATCCCTAATATAATTCTTCTCATTACATATTATTAGGTGTTTTAATTCTTGTTATGGTAGGCAGATGGCAGAATCCTCGCTCTTTTGCTAAAGTCACACTAATTAAAATTCTTGGAGAAGCTGGTTCTCTCCAGAATACCTAATAAGGCTCCTCAGCTCAGAAACTAATAAGAGACCTGATGCCTTGACAACAGCCTCACCTTGAAACTTCACTGAGTCATTTTCTTGTAGATAACCTCCGAGGGTCTTCCAGTATCATGGCAGCGGCTGGAACGGAGAGACGTTATGAGTTCTTGAAAGAATGCTATCATGGATTGACATTGCTCTCATCAGGGTCATCTGAATATTTATTGGATATCTGGCTTTATATTCATTCCAAGGTAAAAAAGAAGAGGAGAAGGAAATAATTGAGTAATTTACTACAGTATTTGGCCAGCTGCTCTGGATATTGAATCGCTTGGGAGTACCCACAATGAAAATGTTGCCTCAGGCTTTTCCTAATGCTTGTCCTAAGCTTTTAAGTGTTAGGCTTGCTGCTCTGATGTAGCACTCAAAGAAACGGTTTGAATGTGCCAATGTGGGTTACTGGAGGGTTTGGGACAGTACAGGCTTTTTTTCCTTGACTAACACTGCACAAATTTGTCAGCCAAATACCTCCCATCTGAGCCATGAGTAAATTCTTCTTTGAAAAGTTCTTTGAGGTCTGTTTGAGGAGAGGGCTGTGATTTGTTAAAAAAAAATTCTAATGAGTACTGTGAATCTGCCTCTATGCAACATAAGTGCTGGTTCACACAGAATATGTTTTTTCATTCCACTGGGCTACTTTTCCATTTTTTTCTATGCAAACACATGCTGGATTTGACCACTGCACTCGTGTCTTGTGTATTTTGCAGCATCTCGCAAATGACACGGCTTTCAAGGCTTTTCTAAGATTGTGCGTTTTCCCCCCATTCCGCTGCCTACATGTTACATTTTTCGAAGCCTGAGACTTTAGGATTTTTTATTTTTATTTTTTTACCAGCCAATTACATTTTGACTGCGGCATGTTAATTTTTTCTAAAACTAATGGTAGTTTGACTCAACGAACAGCATTGGAGACAATGTTGATTACCACACTTATAATGAAAATGAATGAGGCTAATTCATAAATGTTAAAATACTCACTAGTGTTGGGTCGTTCTTGAATGATTCGTTCATTTTGAACGAATCTTTAATGTGACTCGGAAAGAACGAGTCGTCTCGGCGAGTGATTCGTTCAGTCGCTCATCCGCAACATCCTATAGGTGCTGTACTGGAATTAGTCAAGTAGTTTCGAGTCTTCGGGTTTTTCGAGTCATTCGTTCATCACGTGACAGCCCCTTAAGTTTAACCTATGCAGTCTGAGCCGGAAAGAGAATTGATTAGTTCATCTCTCGAGTCTTCGGGTTTTTCAAGTTGATCGTTCATCACGTGACATACCCATAAGTTTAACCTATGCAGTCTGAGCCGGAAAGAGACTTAATAATAATAACCAACTCTTTATTTCCTTTGTTACAACATTCAGTGTTATGGAAAAGAACCATAATAACAGAAATTCACACATTTATAAACTGTAAGAAGTAAAAAGCTACAATTTAAGACCAGAAACGCATCACGTAACTGTAAGAATAAATAATAATAATAATAATTGATGGTAATAATAATACACAATAACTATTCACCCATTTGTAAGGAAGCTTGTAAATTAACTAATTTCTCTATCAAATGCGGTCACGTCACGTGACAAAAGAAGAACGATTCGAAAGACTCGAGAGACTGAACTATTCATTCTCTTTCCGGGGGCTCAAGACTGGCATGGTTAAAGGTGTATGTGGGGGGCCTGTCTACAGGGATGTAACTAACACATCAAACCCCAAACTTGTCAGATAAGAGGTGAGGTGAGCTAATCATAGACTTAAGACCCAGGTAAACAATGAATTAATCCTTTCTGTTTCTTATAGCATTATTTTTTTGTTTTGTTTGTAGTGTGATCAACGTTTGCTTAAGTAGTAGATGTGTTAAGGAAGTAACACGTAACATTTTAATTAAATTTTGCTTGAATGATAGCGCGATTAAAATCTAGGCGACTTGCAAAAAGATTCGTTCATTTTGTGAAGCGAGACTCAAAAGGTCGCGAGATCGGTAAAAGATATCGGCAACTTCCCATCACTACTGCACTGTTTCTAATATTATAGGACACTGGGGTGGGTGATATACTATGGTAGAACATGATTAACCTTAGAAATTTGCAAAAACTGTGGCGATTTTGGACTATGTCTCTATCATAGTTGCACGGACCTTGCTTTTAACGTGGTCACGAAAACTTATCGTTTACATTTTTAATCATTGCGGTTTAAAAACAAGTGGTTTTAAGCCATTGCAAGGCAATCAGCAGTGAAAGAGAACTCATTTCGCTATACAGTATGAGCGTGCTATCTCAGAGACTTTTTGAGCGCTATCAGAGAGGGGCGTGCTCATGAAGATGGTTATTTTTGCATTTTTGCTCGGCTTTAAGCTAGGCCAATTAATGTTAAATAGCACATCCTTGTATGTGTCAAAATGCCCGTCTTTGCAAGTATCCTCGTAAACAGTAATTTAAGTGAAAGCAAACAGCTGAGAAAGAGAACACGTGTTGTAACAGTATATTGAGCCAGGCAGCTCTTAAAGTGACAGCTGTCTAATATTCCTGCTGTGTGTCATTCATGTTAATCAAACAACAAAAAAGGAAGAAAAGTCCCACTGTTCTTTACTAAATTGCTTTTAGGACTTTATTAGGGAGAAATATATGTTTAATTTACACAGGGAAGAATATACAGTGTTTTTATTCATTTGATTACTTTATACAATATATGCAACATTTCTTATTTATTTGTGTTCGAGCCTGTATGTTTTGTTGTTCTGGTTGCTTGTATTACTTTCTTACTCTTTATTTAATTGTCTGCTGTTTACTACTGTCTTCGGTGACCTTTTCTTTTTTTCTTTTTTTGGCTTAGAGCTATATTAGTTTTTGGGTTTCTTGTGATATGGACACTGGTGACAAGATTATGAAATTTCTATGGGATTGAGCACATTTTGATATCATGATGACGCTTATTATAAAGGCAAAAATAACATATATTGATATATAAGATAATATCTAGTATACTATATAGGATATATATATATATAGTAATAATATTATATATATATATATACAGTATATATAGCATATATCTTCTAGTTACTCATATCGTGATATAAGATTTTGGTCATATAGCCTACCCCAATATACACAAAATCTGTTAACATGATATTAGTGTGGAAATACATTTTTCTTTTTTTTGTAATTTTTATCTAATTTAACAACTTTGTTGACATGACAGTAGAACACCATAAACACTAAAACCCTACAACAGCCATAGAAATGTCATTTTAATTTTAATGTATTATTTGATGTTTCTTTTTAAAAATAAAATTACTTCCATCGCAAGTTTTTGAAGTTCTATGCCACAAACTCTATTGATTAAACAAACATTTTTAATCTGCAATATTCCTTTAAGTGCGATTGTTAAAACTTACTACATTCATTATATTGGATTCTCCACATTACTTGTGTCAGATGTCTCAACCACCTTTGACTTCAGATTTTTGAGATATCTGACAGGGAAATCATGCTCCGTGTAGGCTTGCAAGAGTTCTGATGTATTCCTGTCACACAGTTTAAACTCCTTTGCTGAATACCAATTAAAGCGTCTGAGAAATTTTGACAGTCTTCCTGGGCCATAATTTCACAATTACAAAGCAAGGCACATTATGACCAGACACACAAATCTTCAGAAAAACGTTGCTAACAACGTAAACGTAAAACCCCTGCACAGATATAATATAATCTGGACCACTCTCAAGGATAATGATGGAATGTTTCTCGGGTCGACATTAGATTTTGTTAGGGTGCAGTAAACAACATTTACCAAGTGCTATTACATACAATTCAAACTGTGTGAAGTTCAGAACAGTTCACAGGATATTAATCACCACTATTTCTGTGGGACACATGCTATCGATTACCACCATGGGAACATAAGTTAATTTAGCTGCCACACTTCAAGGATACATTTTGTAGTGGTGTTGCGGCAAGCACTGACAAATGAATACAGACAAAAGCCAAAGCGGCTGCCTCAAGGGTTGAACGGCGAAGCTAGAGGCCACCTGCGTAACATTAAACATTGTGTACTGTAATGAACTTCATATTTATTGCATGTCCCAGAACACTTTTTAAGAATTGAATCTGTTTGTGCTTGGATTATAACTTCCTGCCTTGAAACAATAAAAGGCCCAATGCTCCTTCAGAGATTCTCACACTGAATAGATCCCAGTAGAAGAGTACCCGTGATTGCACTTGAAATTGTGAGTGTGCATTGAAGTGTACGAGGCACAAGAAATGTTTGAGGTAGTTTGGTGCATGTAAGGTATGGATTTTTAATTATAAACATTGATGACTGCCCAGTTGAACTACAGTGGTTCAATGTTTTGACTATTGGCATCTCTGGTCCATTTAATATTAGCCAAGAACTCCACACTTAGACATGAAGAGATTGTTAAATATGGGTAAGTTTATTGGAAATGGTTGATATCACAACAATAGAGTGGCATGGAAAACATAATTCAAATAAAAAACACATCATTCTATGTTTGCTTTTGGCTCTGCTGAAAATAGAACAATTTTGCTCTCAGAAATGTATGTAGAAGTAATATGTAATTCAGTTTTTTGTTCTTCAAAGGTAATATTATATTGATTATTTCACAGCTGTAACTTGATTCTGCTCATGGATATCTAGTTTAGTTGCTCCTAAGTGGTTCAAACTAAATTGTGAGTATCATTCAAAACTTTGGAAAATCCAGTCATTATTTCTTCCTCAAAAACTCTTGTAAACACAACTTTGTTTTGACAGGTTGATACAGACCTATGCACAGTGTTTTATGGAAATTGTCTAATGCTAGCCAAGCAGATTAAAGCACAAAGGGCCAGATTTACTAAACAGGGCAAATAGGGGGCATTAGAGTCGTCAATTCGCATAGAAAGCGGGGCCATAGGAGAGGTAAAATTCGGTGTGTTCTTTACTGACAATGCAGCAATATATATAACAGCAGACGCAGTCATATTAAAAAAAAAAAACATTTCCATAATGACGGCAGTCACAGTCTACCGAATTAAGCACCGCAAATTACCAGTCCTAGCTTTATGATATGCTTTTTGGGGTGTTAAATAATGGCGCAAATACCAGTAATTTGACGAGTGCAAACGTTAGTAAATGGTGTTGCGTGATTCATTTTAATTCTCTCCTCCCATAAATTTACCGATCAAAAGGGAAACTCCTACAAATGCATATACAATAAGGTCAGATGCAAAAATAACTGTCCACAAGAACAACGGCTTTTGCAGGGGCTTAATTCTTCACTGTAAGGCACATATCTTTAGTTAAATGGCATGATTAGTAACAGTAAGTAAATCTGGCCCTAGATTAGGAAAGTGATTTTTGGCTTTACATGCAGTATGCACTCAAAAATATGTTGAACCAACCATTGTTTGAGGCATTAATTGAGTATAATGTATAGGTATAGGTAAGTATGGGGTGTGAAGATTTAGATATTTATTGGATATTGAATAGGTGCGTCAAGTAATGAATGGCAGAAGTGAATTCTGCATTTGACCTATACTGTGTGTCTAAATTGTCTCAGGGTAGATGGTTTGTTTCATAAACTCAGCTAAGACATATGTTATATGTACTCTAAATTTACCCCGGAGCACCAGGGTCCCTGATCTTGGTAAAGTGCAGAACGAATGTCATAATTACAAAGAATAACATGGCACTTATTTCAATTTACTTTAATAAGGGATGTTTTTTTAGAAATGTTATACCAGATTCATTGTAATAAATCTTTTTAATGAAGTTCAGTCCCCTGTTGGTTTTAAATGTCATACGTTGAACTCTGGGACACAAAATCCCACCTTCAATGCAATTAATCTTTGAAATGGAGTCAAAAAGTAATATCTGCTTCCTCTGTATCTGAGAAATAAACTCAAACTTCCTACACAGCATGAGGTTTAGAACACACTTTCCTGCTTCATTAGAATAATACCAATATTCACAGGTCTTTCATTGGTTTGTGTTGGGCATTCAAGTTAATGCAATCCAATGCACCTGAAGGCTATTTTATGTCTCAGATTCATCTTCAGTTTAACTATGACTATTAGATGCCTGCAGCTTCTAGAATTCTCTCATGAATTCATGTTTGCATGTTCAGGTCTTCTTCCCTGGGTGTGTGGAAGATTTTGGGCTGAATTCCGTGCCCAAGGAGGTCAGTTTTCAGTGGCATTAAGCTTCTGTACAGTCTTGCATGTATTGTAAATTCTTTTTGAATTGAAATATTATTGTGCTTTTAACCCTTGTGCTGTACTGAAAATCCTTTTCCTAATTTGGTGTTCATGGTCCAGAGTGACCAGCCTTTTAAAAACTGCTTGTGTTGCTGTTGCTGCTTCAATCATTTTGTCAACTTCTTTTCATTCAGTTAGCATAGGATTTGTATTTCTTTTCAACCTAATTGGTCGTAGGCCTCATTAATTGAGCTTACGCACCTCAGTTTTTGAGTGAACATAGGCCTAATACTTTTTTTCGATTCATACACATTGAGGTGCATAAACTCAGGCTGATGAGAAATACGACCAACCATGGGGGGAAAATCCCCAAATAATTAGGCAAAAAGTCTTAAAGGGTTAGTTCAGCGAGCAAAAATGAAATCTGCGCATCCCATCTAAATGTCTACACCCCTCAAGGCATCCTAGGTGTACATCTTTGATCTTCCAAGCTAGATTTAATGGGGTCATTCCAGTGGTGTTGCAGTTCATCAGTTCAAAAGAAGTGAAATAAAGCACATCCATCCATAATAAAAAAGTGACTCACACGGCTGTGGGGGGTGAACAAAGGGCCTCCTGTTGCAATTCAAGTGCTTTTTGTACGAAAAATAACCTATATTTAAAACATCAAAATCATCATTTAATCTAGGCTTGGGCGCTCATTGTTAGAGAGATCAAAACAAAACAAAACAAAATTAGTAAGTACAAAACGAGGATTTGTAAAGAAGAATGTCGGAGTGATTTCGATATAAGCCAAGAGAATACATGTTGTTCATTTGGTCTAAAGTAAGAAACTTTTGCTTGGGTTGGCTTGTGCTCGCTGTAAACAAACTTTGGTTGGGAAAAGAGACTCACCCGTCGGGGCATAGCGCAACAATCTGCTGAACCTCATACGTCCATGCCGTCCAGAACTGCTATCGTCGTTTACACTGTTGCGCAGGGCTAATAAAGTGTATATGTATATTATTCTTACTTAAAACGCTCACAATGCGCTCAGGATGCTTGTTGCATATCCGCCCCAGAGCAGTGTGAGGCACTTTTTATTATGGATGGATGTGCTTTATTTCACTTCTTTTGGACTGATGAACTGCAACACCCGCTGACTGCCATTAAACAGCTTGGAAGATCAAAGACAATTTTTAATATAACTGCGACTGGATTCATCTGAAAGAAGAAAATCATATACACATAGGATGCCTTGAGGATGAGTAAATCATGTGCTAATTTTCAATTTTGAGTGAACTATCCCTTTAAGGTCCTTGCACACTGAGTTTAATTTATTTGTGCGTTTATGTGTTTTTTCATTTTTTTCATATTCGTCATCCTATCAAAATACTTGCTACGGATGCCAAAACGCAGAAAATCTAACCTGATCCAAATTTTTTTATGACGGATGAAAGTTTTGGAGGCAGTGTGTAAATGTGATTGACACAACGTGAGGTCATATTTATTTTTTAACGTGCGAAAATTTCAGCCGAAAATTTCAGACTTAGTGTGCAATGACCTTTACATTGGTTAAATACAGATTTTTTTATTCTTTTTTATTCAGTGTTGGATAACAAGCAGTACATCACACCAGTCAAGTGCTTCAGCTTAACTTGGCATCTTTTCCCCCTGTCGGAGTTGTTGTGTTCCTGTTGTCTGGCCCTTGAACCTATGAAATATTGCAAGTATGCATATGAACACTTCTTCAATTCTCCAGTTTCACTTCTGGCCACAGAAAGTCTCTTTCTTGTACAGTCTCATAAAGTGTCTCACCATTATTAACAAAGACCTTCAACATGTAAAGCTAAGGTCAGTTAATTATTTGACCATTAAATCTTTGAAGCTTCTCAGAAGCCACCAGGAAGCGGAGGTTCGATCTCTCTCTCTTCCCTCCATGGCTCTGCCCAGAATTCAAATCCCTTCGGATAATGAGAGCATTAAGACATGGAGTGTGAGGAGGTCTCATCTTGAAGTGCAGCTCACATATACTCATGAGCCAATTTATTTTCAGGTAATTAAGTCACGGGCTGGAACAAGCTGGGGGCGGTCCTGCAGACACAGGGAGAGAGAGAAAACGCAGAACTGCAGCCAGGCCTCTCTGACCCCGCACCGATGTTTTTGTCTTTTAGACAAATTAAACGCTCATTATGAGGGAGATGCCAGGCAAAGACGCCCCGCATGGCCTCTGCTCAGCTGCAATAAATAGCTCCGGCCTTCATCGCATCCATCATATCGATTATTCTTTAATGATATGCACAAGAAAGTAATTTCCACATCAAAGTATTGTCAGTGTAACTAATCAGATTTCACCGAGATGACTAATTCCACGGCTCAAAGAAAACAGGGCTGGTAAGAAGCTGCAAATCTGAGCTGATTTCTAGCACATAATGCGACGCATCACCTCAGATCTGAGCATCAGATTGTATAATTTGATGGAATCAAAAGAGAACATAATGCACTTAAATGTATGAACGTATGTTTAAATGGGAGGCCTATAGTTTCGAGATTTCCCCGCGTTTTAAGGTTAGGTTGTATAAAAAAATATTATATATATATATCTATATGATATATCCAAGGTATATATATATTAAGATATATATATCTATATATATAATATATATATATATAATATATATAATATAGATGTGATGTGGCACTTGTCCCATGCAAACATAAACCTGTATATAATGTATATAATTGACTTGAAGGAAAGGTGCAATTGGTGCAATTATTGGTTAAAAACTAGTAACATTTTGGCCATCCTCAGGGCCGATGTCTGATGTTTTTAATCAAAGTTTACATTTTTTTGCAAGAAAGTGTTGCAAACCTTCAAACCAGATTCTTTTTTTTAAGTCAGTTAGCAGAGATGCCCAAACTGGGGCCCATGATGACCTTTGATTTGGCAAGCCATGCAATATCACAAAGGGGTGAGAACATGTCGTTGAAGGTTTCTTCATTTATAATTTATCATTTTGTTTTAGCATTTTAACATTTTTGGTTTCATTTTTTTAACTGAAATGTGGAGAATACAAGTAAATAAAAAATAGAATGAAAAAAATGATATAGTTGGATATAATGCAGCATTTATTTTCAGCCCACAGCCCTCAATCAAGTTTGACTGTCGATCCTTCATATTAAAAAGTTTGAGAATCTTTAGCGTAAATTATGTGCCAAACAATTTATTATATGCTTATTTTTTAATCAGTAAAAGAGTTTTCTGTGAATGTAATGTGTTCCCGAAACAGAAAAAAGTACAATTTAACACCCAAAATGTCAAATATTGCCCAACAAATATGGTCATTAATAAATTTATAGCATTTAAAACACATATGACAACTTGCCCTGACCTGACATTTATGAAAACTGCTTTTGCTGAGAACACAGTTCAACCTTTAATTTAAAATCTGCCTTCATGATATATTTGACCATTGTCTTAATGTATTCTAGTTTGGTTACTGAGATACAGCCTTTCCCTGTGTGACTAGTGCCGGTTTCTTCTATATCGGGCCCTTATTAATCTGAAAGGACAATTATTTTATGCTTAAAATATTAGTGCTATTGACACGCTGCCGACTCTAGAGAGTAAAACCTGTGCAGTGTGTGCAGAATTTACTATTCATCATTGTCAGGCTGACAATGGTCTGAATTTTCCATCACAGACAAAGAAACATCCCCACGGTGGCTAATTAAATCTACAACCAACATTTACTCGTTAAATTCCTGCTGGAAACAGCGTGACAGTTCAGCTAGGAGGAATGCTCATTTGGATGTTTGTGTAAACATGCACAAATTGAGCATTTTTCTCTAACCTTAATTTCTACCCACTTTCGAAGAAAGCATGCATTACCCTGCATCATGTTGTGATGGTGAAATTTAGTATATTGACAAGGAGTACAAAGCAGCAGTGCTGATCATCATCATTATGCATTTGTATAAGGTAATTATTTTGCATATGGCTTTGCATATAGCAACTAAAAGTCAGCCATTCGTAGGTTGATTCCCAATATAGCAATATTGGTGTGGGTTTGAGGCAGAACAATTCATTTATCCAACCAACTGCAGATAGGAGAATGTGTGGGAAATTATATATATATACAGTATATATATATACTTTTGTCTTATTGTCTTGTTTGATACTATTTATTTAAACATTTCATTATAGAAACAAAAAGTTAAAGACCTAAATAAATAGAATCCAAAAGACAAAAATGTTGTTTAAGGTCATTTAAGTCAGTCTGTTGCTGTGGATTTATTTTTGCTGTGCATCGGTAGTTAACCAAAAATTAGCACTATCCAGTTTGCTCATCATTAACTTAATTAGGTTTTCAGTCTTTAAGCACTTATTGACAAAAGGCATTGTGTCTCTAACCCTACACCAGACACCTCTGATCAACAATCCCCAGTGAATCAATTCCTAAACAGCTCCTTTTGTCAGAATTAAATAAATATGTAAAAGCTGCAAACTTTTTCAGTTTCTACACACAGTTATACATGTTGTGTGCACATTTAAAAAAATGAGCCTCAATATTACATTGATTTTCACTATTAAAGCAGAGTGTTCATCAGCGTGGCCTCATTATAATTTCACACAGTGCCATTTATGAAATGTCAGTCAAAAAGTGTTCCCACAATAAAATCAATGGCTGTCTTCCAGCATCTGAATGTTTCATTACTGTAAATACAGCAGGAGATATATGGATCGAGGGGCCAGCGGCAGGGGCCCGTGTGCTTTAGAGAGAGGAAGCAATGCAATAAAAGCACATTGATCTCCTCAACTCAGTGATATACAGCCGCTGGTGTGAGGGGTGGGGGGCCGATGCTGATCTTTGGACTTCTGTTCCCCGGGGCCGTGAAACAACCTTTGAGCACGGCCTAGTCCTCATATCGATGGGCGGTAGATATGATCACCTCGCTGCTGGGAGTTGTCATTTTTCAATAAAAGCTCAGAGTGCTGCTTTTCCAGGAACAGGCATTAATGAGAGAATCTCGTGCGAGTCGTTATTGATGGCAAGAGGAGCTCTTTGGATGATCACGGAGTGCAGGCTTAATCTAAACTCCTCTGAGGAAGAGGAGATTGATAGATTTATCAACAGCCATTGGTCAATCAGTTATCATAATGCAACAAACCAGACAGCATGGTGTTTTTTTTTTCTTTTGCTTGATTTTCTTTATGTGTGCTGTTTTGCTGAAGGCCATTTTCAACAGGTGTTGTATTGTTTCAATCCATGTGTGTTATTAGACCATAAGAGAGATGTGTGTGAACAGCTTCCGGTTAAGGTGACCAGAAGATGTCACTGTTGTCAAAACTCTAGATGTCTTCTAAAAGATAGATAGATAGATAGATAGGATAGATGATATATAGTATATGAGATATATATCAGCAGATAGATAGATAGATAGATAGATAGATAGATAGATAGATAGATAGCGTTTGTGATTTTGTTTTTCAGGTTCAAAATATTAAAAGACCTCATAAACGCAATCTTCCTTTTAAATATTTCCGCAAAGCCTTTGATCTCATTTGTGAGTCATGTTTTAGACACCTCGTGTTCTCTTATCGCAACCCTTACAGGCTTCAGGCCATTTGATTGCAGTCAATCTTTCAACCCTTTAGAAACACATAGAGCAATTAAATAACATTCATGAAACATTGACATAATACATTTTTTTGTGATGTTTTGGGGTGATGTTTTCAGAAGTGGAGCTCATACAAGACCCTCGTATGAATTTGAACTTTTCAAAAAGGCTTGTACAATTAAATAATTATGATTGATAACTTGGTACCTAAAACTGTTACAAATTAGAAAAAGCAATCACATGCACTTTGGTCTAATGTTTGCAGCTTTTGAAAAATTGTAATAAATGCCGGAAGAAAAGTGGCTGTGTTCTCAATGGCATACTTGCATACTATTTCTACAAGATATTGTACAAACACTCTCAGAAAAACAATGTTGTAAAGTGTCACAGGAGCTGTATGCTTTCAAAAATTACTAATATGTACCTTCAAGGTACTTATATGTAACATTTAGGTGAATAATAAGGTGCAAAGATGATGTACCTTTTAGCTTTTGTACCTTATACTGCCCCAGTGACAGCTTTGTATGTTTTTTTTTCTGAGTGTTTTATATGCAAATATTCTGTATGCTTAGAATACTTTGATGCCTTACTATATGCCAAGAGGTACAGTAGTAAAGAAGGATGCAAAAAGCATGCAGCATGAAATACTGTACCCACGATGCAATGCATTCTACTTTTTAATAACTGTTTCTTTTTAAACCATCAAAAAATGCAAAATAGTAGCATACTGTTTGAAATAATTAGTGTGGGTAATGCATTCTGTTTCACTTACTATTAAGCAGTATACATTATCCACTGTTGTCTATTCAGTAGCTAGTATCCATTCTGAACTCTTTTCCCCCCTTAAGTTTTTCTTTTGTGTTTTTTGGTTCTTCTTCGAAGTGTTTGCATGGGTAACTTGTACCCAGTTAGATATTTGAGGGAAGAAATTAAAAATAAATATTCAGCTTTGTAACTGCCATGAGCATAAGCATTTATCAGGCTTCTCTAATCCTGTGTTACACCTGAAATAAAAAGTCATGACTAAAGCCTGCGCTTTAATGTGCTTGCCAGGACGTTTGTAAGAAATAGAAAATATTGTACAAACATGGAGCAAGGAAACATATTTCATGTCATAATCGGGTAAATTACATGGTGTCTTTTTCCTTGCTCTAATCTGCTCACCGTTAACCTCTCTTAGTGTCTCTCAGGGTTTTTGAATCTTTTTTCTGTCTTGCCATTTTTCTTAAATATTGCTCAAATCAGAGATAATTTTTTTGTAATTTCAGAATGCATTGCCATTCAGACAATTTCATGTTCCCATCATGTCTTCATATGCTGGATAAAATATTCAACTCATGGTTTGTAAAGATATTATAATTTTTTATTTTTTTACACAAAATGACAATTAAACAACTTAAATGAGTAATAAATTCAGCACTTATTAGATGGTTTGAGTGTTTTTTTTCTTACCATTTGTTGTAATATCCACTGGTCAAATAAATAAATAAATAAATACATATATACAATATTCCAGGTGTTTATTTCATTTTTTCCTTTTCTCTAATCTGAATGTTTTACATTTTCTTAAATTAGTTTAATTAGTAATCAGAAATTGTTTTATTATTATTATTTTGTCCTTTGACATCAATATCACTTTCGATGTATTTAATCATTTGCAATGTGCCTTAAATGAACAAAAAACAGTGACATCATCCTCTAGGAAGTGACATCATTTTGGTGGGAAAATGGCACACCGGTAAGTCTTATCAATGCATTGATCTGTGATGTTTTAATGTATTATTAGGCTTGTCTCCCTCAAAATATTTCATCCTGTTTGATTAAATGACAGAAATTGGTTAACTGATATCAAAATTTATATCAATTTGACACCATAATGTGGGATAAACTCTCAGTCTCTAGCTCAGCAATGACTGGCCTTATAGCTCTAGATTTCATCCTGTTTGGCATCTCAACTGTGCAGATAAGTAACAATTAAAACGTTTTAAACATTTGACCCGAACAAGTCTGGTATACTCTACAGATATTTCAAGTCACTTTTAAAAGTCAAAGAGTTCAACATTGTTACCATTAAACATCCTTCATCTAAAGCTACCTAAATTAGCAATCCTTATGTTCTGGATAAATTCATAATTTTGTGCTAGGCTCCATAACAAGACTAAACGACAGTCTAGACAATCTGGTTTATTTTAAAACTATTAGTAATCGAATTACTGTCATCAACCTAAGAACATTTCCAACCGTGAATGCCAGTTTCGACATTAAAAAGGCCATCCTAATTTTGCATATTCTGTTTTTTGATCTTCAGGATGCAGTGAAAGTGTGCGGGGGTTTGCGTATTCGTGCTAGAGCATGACGGTGTGCTCTTGCTGAGAACTGAGTGTGATTGCACCATCCCTTGTGTAAACAACCAACTCTGAAAGCCCTTCCTATGATTGACACCACTGGAAATGCCAAGCAGAGGTGTCTTTTGTCTGCCTTCCCTTGCTTTCAGCAAACACCAGCACTCCAGGCTGGAAAAGATCTCCACACATAAGGATAACAGCAGCTGTCTCTGACAGGCAGGTATTTCGTGCTACTCGAGCCAACCATTTGATAGCAGGTTGTAGATTATTTCGAAAACATGTTGATGGTATTCTGTTCTCATTCCTTTTGGGTGGTTGATTCCAGGTTTTAAAGGAATAGTCCACCCATGTCGTTCCAAACCCATATGACACACTTTCGTCTAAGGAATACAATTGGAGAAGTTTTGAGAATGTTCCAGCTGCTGTCTTACATACAATGAAGGTGAAAGGGCTGTCAGACTCCAAAAAGAATCATAAAGTTGCTTAATATATGACTTTAGTTTTAATATTTTTATTTATTAACAGATAAAAAAGAAATCATTCACAGTCATTATCATGGGAAATAAATATCATCAAATATATATATATAGATAGTATATATATATATAGTATATATCTATTAATATAGATACTTATATATATGATAATATAAAATAATAGCTCATATGTTCCAGGGAGCGGTTTTTGAACGTTTGGAATGACATGAAAGTAAATAAATGTTATTTACATTTTTAATTTTGTCTGAAGTACTCTATTAAACTTTGACTAGTGCATTGTGGTGTGTGTATGTTAGATAACATAAATAATATTAAATTATTATAAAAAAAATGCTGTCTCATAAACCAAAGATCTTTTTTGTTGACTTCACTAAACTAAATCCATTAGAGGCCTGTTTAATCGAATTAATTTGCATGTGTTGTAGACATATTTCATTTCCGTTGTCAGCAATAACCCAGTGATATGGTAATATTCAAAGCACAAACACGTAAAACTGCAGGTCATATGCAAATTAGAAGGACTAAGGGCCTCGGATACTCACAGCAGAACTAAAGGAACAGGACTGCAAAGAGTATAATTGGGCCCGTTGGACTTGCTTCTGGGCACTGTTTTCCTACCTAGCTCGCAAATGGCCTGAGGCGAGTGCTTACCTGTGCATAATTTGAAGAGCATTACGAGCAAAGGATTGGACTCTATAGGTTTATGTCTCCGTTCGTTACCTGTAGTTGTTAGTTTAGCATGCACACGGCGTAGCTGCTTTCTCCATATGTGCGTGTGGGTAATGGAACGACGTCTTTCCAGCAATCACAGTAATTAAGACATTACAATGTGAAAGCAGCAACTGAAGACCTTATTACCACTGAAAGAGTCATGTGTGCTGATGAATGTGGCTGGGCGTATAATTAGAATGTTCCATGTCCCGGCCAGGATGGCAGATTGGCTGAGCTGTCCTCTCGTGTCATAACGTGTCAATCAGAAACCATGTGGGTGTCACCATTTATATATTTTTTTCATTTACTTACAGCCTGGCTTTCATACATTTGATTGTATAGGAAATATCACATTTGTTCTTGCTTTTCCTAGACAGCATTGAGATTAACTGGAAAGCAAACAGAACTTTTTACATTAGGGAAGACTAATGTTACAATGACTATGTCTACAATCAATCTTTTTAATATGAACTCGAACATTCTTACAGTTAAAAAGTTTAGGAGCAGTGATTTGTTTTTTATTTAAAGTAGTTTTTAGCATCATTACTTTAGTCTTCACTGTCACACGATCCTTCAGAAAACATGCTGATTTCCTGCTCAAGAAACATTTTGTATTATCAATGTTAAAAATAGTTGTACTGCTTAATATTTTTGTGGAAACTAGGATCATTTATGATAATTTATCTGTCATTTTGAAACAATTTAATGCATTCTTGATGAATGAAAGTGTTAATTTCTTTAAAAAAGTTTACTTACCCTAAACGACTGGGCATTTTTTATTACACTATTATATTAGACTCAGAGAGTTTAATTAATTCTGTTTTATTTATTTATGTTATAACCTGTGAGGCAAGAGACTTAAATGAAACCACTGAGATCTGCCATAAAAGTGATGTTTAAATGTTTAAATGCAGAAATAATGACTGTTTTCAAACAGGTTTCCTAAATCTGCCATTGAACAACACAAAACATATTCCCGCAGTCCCACCCTTAATTCTGCTATGGCGTGTCCATTTATTTAAGCATTTTGAGCCAGACGTAATATATCCAGGCAGTTTCACAGCTTTCGCTGCACAACGGGCTTTCCAGAAATCTACAAATATAAGCAAACAGGAAATCAGATGGGAACAAATCCAGTCTTCTGCCAGTCACAGTTCCACCCAATCCAAACCCTCCCAAACTGCACACAGTCTGCCGTCTGGGACTCTCAACCACAGTTCAGCAGTCACACACCCGCATGCAGAATCTGAGCGAGACGGTCTGTTTAATGTGCTGGATTTGGCTTAACCTTTGCAGAATTGAGTCTATAACGTGTCACTGTTTGCTGCAATATTTGCACTCCTGTTCTGTGAAATCTGCACTGAGATGGAAATCTTTTTCATTTTATTTACAGTTTGTTCATATCTTACAGCCATGCCCTGGCACAAAAGCACAGGTAAAAAAAAAATCTTCACTGTAGTAAAGAAAAAGGCTTGGCTGAATTTCCAACTTGCTCAAAAAATGTCTTGTCTAGCAGATGACATAAGTAGGTCATCCGCATATCATGCATGTTTTCAGAAGAGAGAGAGAGGGGAAAAAAATAGAACTTTCAGTCCTAGTAGTGTCCAAAAAATACATAGGCGAATTCACTGAGAATAGCATATGACACAAACATTTTGCTGGGTGCTTGGTTGTGGAGGATGTACACTACCATTTGAAAGTTTGGGGTTAGTAAGATATTTTAATGTTTTTGAAAGTTTTAATACTCACCAAAGCTGCATTTATTTGATTGAAAATACAGAAAATTAAAGTAATATAGGGACAATTACAGTTGAAAGAATTTAATATTTTTGTAAGTAATATAGGGATTTTTTTTACAGTTAAAACTTTAAATTTTTTAATATAACTATTTTGTGTTTTATATTTTGATATATTTTAAATGTAATTTATCGTCTTGTGGCAACTGCTGAGTTTTCAGCATTGTCATTACCCTGTCTACAGTGTTCATCATGATCCGCTTAGAAATCATTCTAATGTTTGATTATGGTGGGGCTCACGTATGCAGTGTTGAAATACAGTTGTGCGGGGGCTTACATATTTTCGTATGATACTGGTTATTATTTGATATAGATTTTTTTGTACTTTTGATCAATTTAATGCATCCTTGCTGAATAGTGGTATTCATGTCATAAAAAATTACTTACTGACTCCAAACTTGTTACACAGTATGTATTTAGATATAGATTTAGATGTAGATAAATTGCTTTTTTTTTTACCGCTTTTATATGAAAATATTTACTGTAAAATGACAATTCCACGTTTGATCATTGTGCAGTTTCATAACGAAATTGCTCTGTTTGGATCCATTGGTGTACAATGATGCCCCGCGCCAGCCCCCAAACTCACGCCATTGGTTGAGCAAGCGTAACTGTTGTCAGGCAGATCAAGATGCTCAAACATACAGATGAATATTTGAATAGCTCCACAGAGATATGTTGTTTACACTTTTCAGGTGAGTCGACTGATAAATAGCTTACTACTTTATAGTTGTCTCTGCACATTAAGCTAGAATAGAAGAAAGTAAGTCAAACAACAACATGATTAACACTAAGATGACAGAGGTGTCAAGATTTTGATTTTATAAAGACAGCTTAATTAGTGCAGTTTAAACCTGGCACAGGAAATCATTGGGCTGTAGATGCTGGCAGTGGGTTGAAAATGGGAATTCTTGCTGATAAGTGCTTATCCGTGCCAGTGCCTTGGGGTGCTCCGTTTATTGCCCTTTTGGCAGCACAGCACCTGGCTGCTTCTTGGGCATCACTATCACCTCAGAGTCCCACACTGCCAGGCTGTTACAGTAGGCACAGTGTCTTGGATTGTATTTCTTTAGAAATTGCATATATCATCAGTTTTTGTCTGCTGCATGTCTTCACAACTGAAACATATTGAACCATATGATATATGTGTACACGATTAATTTGCATGATGGTTCGGTTTATTTATGAACAGGATTCAGAGAACATCCAGGGCTGGACTGGTAATCGGGTATAACTGGGCATTTTCCCGGTGGGCCGATGCACTTAAGGGGCCGACAGAATTATTATTTTTTTTTTTGCCAAGGACCATCACGCACGGACAGCGAGCAGCCAGAGGCCCATTGGTTTGTCTCCTGTATTGACAGAGTAACCTACCCATAATCATTAATCCATATTCGCTATAGACGGAGCGATTAAGTTTTGCTCCGCGTTAAGAAATTAATTTTGAGATAATATAGAAGATCACGGGCTGCACAAATCACCGCTAAACTCTCCTAGTGCAGGCTTGTTCGCACATTTCAGCAGCAGCCTTATCAAGAAGGCCGGTCTTGCTCTGTGGCGTGAGCTTTATGCGGTGCTCAAAGTAGGTGCCAGGCATGGGAGAAGAGAGATGTTGATCTGTAAAGTGTCTTGATAGGGACTCGCTTAGCAGAGGCGATGTCATCTAAGGCTCTAACCTTCCTACATGTTTGCTGACACCGCCCGTGAGTGTAGATATACATAGAACACTTTTAATAAACCTAGAATTGTCGCCCTCGGGCGATTTTTTGTCCAAGTCAAGTCAGTGTGTTTGGCATAGAGGTTTCTGTCCGCTCGCATGGGCACATATGTGAATAAACTATATTTTACATTTAAAAAGTACACGGATCTTGTCAGACCTGACGTTTATTCTTATCCAAAACAACTTGATGCAATGATACTTATCTACACTACAAGTTTATAGATATTTTAGATGTGTTTTGGAATTTTCATCTGCTCCCCCAGCCCTGAATTTAGCTGATCGCAAAGTATCTAATAAAGTACAGCAGAATGCAGTAATATTGTGAAATATTTTTACTAGTTTAAAATAACCCTTTTCTATTTTGAATATATTTTAAACTGTAATTTATTCCTGTGATCAAAGTTAAATTTTCATCATCACTACTCCAGTCTTCAGTGTCACACAATCCCTCAAATCATTCTAATATGCTGATTTAATGCTCAAAAACATTTATTATTATTATTATTATTATTATTAGGCAATATTTAAACAGGTGAGAAAATTTGGAGGTGTTCATCATACTAATAATAATAATAGCATTGGTTTTTGAGAGGGCAAATCAGCATATTATAATATGAGCTCGGCATCGTAAGGATCATGTACTAGTGAGTAATGATGCTGGAAATTCAGCTTTGAAATCACAGGAATAAATTACATTTTAAATGTATTCAAATAGAAAACAGCTATTTTAAGTCGTAATAATATTTAATATTACTGTTTTGCTGTATTTTGATCAAACAAATGCGAGGCTACTGGTGTGTCAAAGAGACTTCATCTTAAAACATCAAAGATCTTACGGTTGCAAAAAAAAAACGTTTACTGGTAGTCTATATGCATATATATACAGTATATACTATATATATTTATATATATATATATACGGTATACATGTGATGTGTGTGTATATATCTTATGTGTGTGTATATATATATACTATATGATATAGATATATACTAGTAATATACATATAATATATCATAATATATATATATACTAATATATTTATATAGAAGTATCAGTGGGTAGCTGAAAGTATTCAGACCCCGGGCTTAAATTTTTCATTCAGAGACTGATATCTTGTATAGTGCAGCCATTTGTCTAAAATCTTTAAGTTACTTTTTTGCCCCTCCATTATGTACAAACAAGCTGACCCCCATATTACCAGAAAAACACAGAATTGTTGACATTTTTGCAGATTTATTAAAAAAGAAATACTGAAATATCACATGGTCCTAAGTTTTCAGACCCTTTTCTGTGACACTCATATATTTAACTCAGTTGCTGTCCATTTCTTCTGATCATCCTTTAGATGGTTCTACACCTTCATTTGAGTCCATCTGTGTTTGATTAAACTGATTGGACTTGATTAGGAAAGCCACACAGCTGTCTATATAAGACCTTACAGCTCACAGTGGATGTCAGAGCAAATGAGAATCATGAGAATCAAAGGAACTGCCTGAAGAGCTCAGAAAAAGAATTGTGGCAAGGCACAGATCTGGACAAGGCTACAAAAAAATTTCTGCTGCACTTAAGGTTCCAAGAGCACAGTGCCTCCATACTCCTCTAAATGAAGACGTTTGGAGCTACGAGCGCGTAGAAACGCCTTTCCAGGAGGCTGCCCGTCCTGGAGTGCCCAAACTGAGCTATCGGGGGAGAAGAGAATTTGTGAGAGAGGTAAAGAAGAACCCAAAAATCACTGTGGCTGATCAGAAAGTCAACCATCACTGCAGCCCTCCATCAGTCAGGGCTTTATGGCAGAGTGGCTCGACAGAAGCCTCTCCTCAGTGCAAGACACATAAATGCCCGCATGGAGTTTGCTAAAAAAAACACTGAAGGACTCCAAGATGGTGAGAAATAAGATTCTCTGGTCTGATGAGATCGGAAGATAGTGAACTTTTTGGCCTTATTCTAAGGGGCGGTATGTGTGGAGAAAACCAGGGCACGATGGCTCATCACTGTCCAATTACCGTCCAACAGTGAAGTCATCGTGTGGCAGCCTTCATGGCTGTCGGGGGTGTTTTTTCCAACTGGCAGCGGATCAGGACGACTGGGTTGCAGATGGAGGGAAAAGCTGAATGCGGGCAAGTATCAGGGAATATCCATAGACTAAAACGTTCTCGCGAGAGTGTGCTCAGGACCTCAGACTGGGGGCTGCTAAGGTTTACCTTTCTCTAACAATACAATGGGCTCGCTACAAGCACCACAGCTAAAATAACGAAGGAGTGGTTCACAACAACTCTGTGACTGTTCTTGAATGGGCCAGCCAGAGCCCCGACTTAAACCCAATTGAGCATCTCTGAAGAGACCTAAAAATGGCTGTCCACCAACATTTACCATCTAACCTGACAGAACTGGAAAGGATCTGCAAGGAGGAATGGCAGAGGATCCCCTAAATCGCGGTGTGAAAAACGTTGTTGCATCTTTCCGGCAAAAGACTCATGCTGGCTGTATTATATCAAAAGGGTGCTTCTACTAAATACAAAGGGTCTGAATACTTAGGACGTGATGTTTATGATGTGATATTTCAGTTTTTCTTTTTAAAAAATCTGCAAAAATATCAACAATTCTATGTTTTTCTGTCAAAATGGGGTGCTCTGTGTACATTAATGAAGAAAAAAATTAACTTAAATGATTTTAACAAATGGCTGCAATATAACAAAGAGTGAAAAATTTAAGGGGGTCTGATCTTTTCCACCCGGACGCCTCCCCCCCCACACTGTATTACAGTTTGTGGGCCGCCTGGACCAAAAAATGCCAGGGCCGATTTTTTTTGTCCCAGTCCAGCCCTGAGAACATCATTGATTTGGTATACATCATGATGACACGCATATCTTAATTTTTTAATACAATTACATGTCTGATCACATGTATGTGCTCAGAATTGTAATCAGCCAAACAAACTACTGAATTAATGATTTATGCACTATATTGTATTAAATATTGCAGTGTTCTTCATTAATTAGAACCACTAATGCCTGCTATCAGTTTACACTTTGCAAGCCACCAAAATTCACTTTTCTTGTCATCTGTGTGTGCGAGAGTGTGCAGTTTGGCCGAGTGCCACTCAGAATGCCACATGGTTCCAATGACCTTTTCCAGACCTTGTTGTAGAAGGAGGTGTACCCCAACTGTCAATACTGGTTTTCATGGACCACTTCTTTTCACCTTTCCTGTGTTAACTAGAGTGAAAAAGAAACTGGCCTGCAAGGTTTTAAAAGTCCAATGGTAAATTAATAATAAATGTGATTTTGCAGAAAATAAAATATTGTTTTGGTAATGACATAATAAAATACCATTTATTTATTATTGAAAGTTGTGATATATCTCATTTAGGGCCATGAATGTGCATGCAGCGTTTGACGAAGAGATATGTTTTGAAAGGCAGTACAAAGATTGACCCTGATTAGTTTTCATGCAATTTGACAAAAATCGCTAAAGGGTCAGGTAAAAACAGAAAACCCTTTTTAGCTTGTCAAACAGTAAAATATGAAATTCCTGAGAAATTATGAATGTCTCAAAGGTTACTCTAAATTAAGACCCGTCTTTTGAATTATCCAAGGAAAATTCACTGTTTCTTTATCTAGTTGACTTTCACAGTCAAAAATCTGTCAAAGTCTGTTTTTCTTTTGGAAATACTGTTTTTTTTTTTAAATAGTAATCTTTAGTATTTTTCTCTTTTCGAATGAAAACCAATATGGATCCAATTGACCCCCAATACAGAAGCTGTGCCCAGTTTTTGAACACAACAGGAAGGTTGAAGGTGAAGTGTGTAATTTCTGTCACTTGCGCCACTACAAAAAATGATAGATATAATTTAATTTTTTTTGCCAAGAACACGTTTCAGTTGGTTGGACTAACAGATAGTACCGCCCAAACTCATTCCATTCATGGTACTTGTGTCAGGGACACTCATACAAACAAGCAAGTAACAGTTGTCTCTATATATCTATCTATGTTAGAAATGGTATTTTAACATTTCATTTTGTGTAACAACAAAAAATATTGCATCACCTTGAACATTTCTTTTTGATTTTCTCCTCAGTTCATTTTCAGTGGGAGAGAGGCTGCGCAACACAGGCGGCACTGAAAGCGGCACCCCTTGCTAACATCGAACACAAAAACCCTGCTGCTTTGTCGTGGTCGACTGCTAGCACAAGATAAAAACGATTTTATCTTTTTGTGGCTGCTGTGTGTCATTGACCAATCAGAGGTGACTTTATTCACAACCAATCTTAACAGCATTTAGCTTTTACGTGATGAAAGAACAACACAGAGGAGACATGAGGTTGCATGTGGCTACTTTGTGCTTTGAAAAAAATTGCTTTCCTCCAGAATGTCCGCCCACCAATCACATTTATTTAGGCTGAGATCTATTTGTGTTTAACCTATTTTACATGCATTTCTAAAATGAAAACCCACACATTTTATGGAGCAATATAAGCTTTTTTATTTTGTTAGTTTCATAAGCTGTCACGTACTTGCAACATGAAATACAGTGTTGAATGCTTTTATATGCACATTTAACTTAGACGATTGTGTTTATAACCCAACAACATGTAAAGTTAATGAACAATTTAAGCAAAAATGTATATCACAATATTCTTAAAACATTTAATTGATAAACGTTTATTAAGAGAAAAAAAAATCTCTTAAACAAATTTCCAATTATACCTAGCACAAATTAGATTTAAAAAAAAATCTAATTGAACCGCTATATAAATAAAACCATTTTAAGACAGACGTCACTGAAAGTCATAACTTGCAGCTCAGTAAGTGAGTTGGATGTTGATTCAGCAACTGCTTTGACTGATTCAATACATTCAGACAGTGAACAATTCTTTAGACTGATTCAAACCTTTTCAATTCATGAGTCATTTTGAACAAATCACTAAAAGGACAAGCTCATGAGTCATTTATATGTGAAATGGACTATACTTGATGTGCTGCTTGTTTTGTTTGCAAGGACAACTCAAGGTTTCTTACCTTTTTATTTTGTATATACAAAGTTCTGGCAGGAAACTCTAGATGGCGAAGTCCAATAGATCTAACTTAATGTGACATAATGGCATTATTATCACATGGCACAGCTGATTGGTTCTTCCCTGTAACGGTAGCCAATGAGCTCGCTGCAACATTCAAATACTTGGCAGTGTTTGCTGTAGCAGTTGCAGCATCAATAAAAATCCTCCCCCTTCCCCAGCTCCACCTGTATATATCTGCTACGGGGTGATCATGTATGCTATGGGGGTTATTCAAATATGTTATATGTGCAGCAGCAATATTCCTTACATGCTCACAGCAGCATGTTGTGGATGTATTGACAGTAGCAAGTCTCGGCAGCAGCAGCAGCGTAGCAGATCTATTAAGCCAAGACCAAATACATTAAAATTGTCTTGTATGTAACCATGCAAATCACTCCGAGAGTTGTCATGACAGAACACTTTTTATTTATTGACATTCAATTCAAAACTTGAGTTAAATGCTTTCTCGGAAATAAAGGTACCAAAGCTGTCTCTGGGGCAGTATCTTGTCAAAAGCTACAAATATGTGTCATTCAGGTACTAATATGCACCCTTTGAAGAGAAAAAAAGGCACATTGTTGTTCGAACTACTGTGGTGTAAAAATGTGTATCACGTAAATCTAGCCTATCACGTACCATGAAAAATACCCTTATCACAGCTCCACTGTGATTATGGCACAAAAAGGGATGCGAGTCATGTGACAGTCATCGTCTCTCTCATGTTAATGCAATCATCTAGGAACAAAAGCAGTAAAACGTGAGCTCACATTGACATCTGTTATCTGAGATGAATATGTATGCGCACACACTCACTTGGTGGTTACATAGAGCTGCACAAGAATGCTCGAGAAGGACACATGCTCACACACACACATATGCCTGTGGCTACTCTGTGATCAAAGAGCTCGGCACTTTCTTTAATCACTTCTACATGTATAAGATATTCCGGAAGGATCCTGCTCGGCTTGTGACAGGCTGTGGCAAACGCTTTGCATGTCTGACCTGACTGATCGATAAGTTATTAAAGAACAACCTCTTGGAGGCTCGTCAATTAATTCAGGGCTGTGAGGCTGCAGTCGGCCCGGCCGTGTTCTGCTCTGAGGATCCTCCCGCGGTCCCAGACGACCTTTACGCTCGCTCTCCCTCCCTCATCAGCCACATGCAGGTGCATTAACTGGGCTGACGGGAGGAAGGTACTAGAGGGAGATTTAACGGGAATTCATCTGTCCAATTTTGTATTAATTGAATCAAGTTGTGCAGTAAACATCAGAAAGTCACTTTAGAGTGCATGCAAGTATGTGCAAATGTGATGTTAACGTTTGTTTAAAGGAATAGCCCAGAAATGAAAATTGCTGAAAATGTACTCACCCTCAGGCTATCCAACATGTACAGTAGATGAGTTTGTTTCTTCATTGGAACAGATCACTTGCTCACCAGTGGATCCGAATGGGTGCCCTCAGAATGAGAGCCCAAACAGTTGATAAAAAAACATCACAATAATCCACAAATAATCCACACAACTTTAATATATCAGTTAATGTATTGTGAAGCAAAAAGGTCCATCTTTTGTTGTCTTCTCACATCAAAATCCACCAACATACTTATTTAGAACTCATTTCATTTGTAAACAGTGCTTAAGCTGTGCGTATTTCTCTCCTGATTCAGATTAGATGACTTTTTTCACTGGAGAAAGCAATATTATGGATATAGGTCTCTTATTTTAGCTGGAAGCAACGGTTGATGTTAAAGGGTGAGTTCCCCAAAAGAAAATTCTGTCTGAATTGCTGTATGCGGTAAAAACAAAACGTACGCGTCTGTGTCAGCTGTGTCACGCCGGATCTGTTTCCTACGTTGTGATTTGATCTGAACGGTAACAACGTATCCGTGTAACACAGCTGACACAGAACAGCAGACGTTGTTTAGTCCAGTGGATATTCTCGAAAATGGCACCAGGGTGACGCGGAGGAGACGAATTGTTGAATAATGTCATTATTTATTTTTCTTTTGCACACAAAAAGTATTCTCGTAGCTTCGTATAACTGCGGAGAACATTGATGTCACATGGATTATTTTACAGATCTCCTTGCTCGGTTTCTGGACTTGGGAACATTTCAGTTGCTTTGCTGTCTATGCAGGGTCAGAAAGCCCTCGGATTTGATCAAAACTATCTTAATTTGTGTTCTGAAGATGAACGAAGGTCTTACGGGTTTGAAACGACCTGAGGGTGAGTAATTAATGACAGAATTTTCATTTTTGGGTGAACTATCCCTTTAAAGATGTCTTTTTCAATTACAAACATGCAGTTTGTGGATTACTTGTGGATTATTGTGAACTTTTTATCAGCTGTTTGGACTCTCATTCTGATGGCACCCATTCACTACAGAGGCTCCACTGGTGAACAAATGATGTAATGCTAAATTTTCTATAACTCGTTTGACGAAAAGCAAACTCTTGATGAGCAAACTTATCTTGCATGGCCTCATTAAATTTTCAGCAAATTTTCATTTTTGGTTGAATTAAACATCTCGATTTGAATGAGTGTGGTGTTTAATTAGAGAATGGAGATGAGTTGGGTTAAGGATGAAGTACTACAGCTTACTGGGAAGGATGTTTAGTTTGCAATGGCAATGTGAAATGTGTGTGTGTGTGTACTCTCAGGCAGTAGGAAGGATAACACATCAGAAATCTCAGCCTGACTTAACGCCTGCCACTTTCATCCAGCCTGCAGTAACAAGATCAGCTCTACAGCCTCTGCTCTTCCTCGACTTCACCTTGCCAGACTTTCCAAATGTTTCTTTGCTCCTGGGAATAAACATACAGTACAGTACAGTACAATATTTCACACATTTTTTGACTTCTCATTTAATCAGGGGTATTCCCACTTATGTAATAAATACATATCTGTTAAAAAAAAATTAATCCAAGATTGTGGGCGAGATGTGAAGTCTATCATTTGGAGTCAAAAATGGAAAAACTATTTTAATGTTTTATGTTTTTTTATATATATATAATTAAAAGGTCAGATTTAAAAATTATATAATTTGGGTCCCTACATGCAAACAAGAAATGTTTTATTCAGCAGGGATGCAGTAAATTGATCAAAAGTGATAGGAAAGACATATTTTACAACTATTATATTCAATAATTGCTGTTCTTTTAAACTTTATATCTAAAAATGTGTCACATTTTCACAAAATATTTCTATGATGTGTCTTGAGGATCAGCTCAGCATATTAGAAGGATTTTTGCGGGATCATGTGACAGTGGAGGCTGAAGGAAAATGGACGAAGTGAAAAATTCAGCTTTGCAATTACAGAAATAATTTTTTTTTTTAAAGTATATTAAAATAGAAAAAGTTGCTTTAAATTGTAATAATATTTCATAATATTATCGTATTTTACTTTGATCAAATTAATACAGCCTTGGTGAGCATAAGAAAGTTATCTTAAAAGTAAATAAATAAAAATCAGTCTTTTTACAGGTACATTCTTTTGAATGCATATACATGTTTTACATATTTACACATTTGACCAAATATCAATAACAGTTTAAGTAAAAAATATCTACATTGAAAGTTATGATATTTTAAATATATTTTTTGATCATTATACATTAACTAATGTATTTCTGAATAAATTCCCTAATTCTGCCAATTAATGTGTAAAATTGTTTGGTTTCTGAAACAAATCTAAGACCTCATATGCATGTTTACATTTGTAAATACTAAAACATTCTAAAATCTTTTGAACCCCAAAATTTGAACCCCACTTTATATGCATTGGCAACCTTGGAGAGGAGGAACTGATGTCCTGTTCTCTCTCCTTCATCAAATCTGTCCTTGTTTCTCTCCTCATCTCCTTCATGTTCCTCTTACTCTGAGGATCATACCTGAGAGTTAAAGCCCTAGAATAAGTGTAGGCCTATCTATCAGATCTCCGAAATAACAGCTCTGGCCGCTGACCCATTCAAGCTGATCAAAAGTCCACGAGTGCCATCACTCCACAGCTACGATGAGACAGGTGGAGAGAAGCACTCAGTAAGAGGACAATCCCTCATAATCTTTAGATTTCCTTTATTGAGCGTCGAGCCGAGTTTCTGCCGTCATACGTGCTTGACACAGTGTAGTGATTTCTCACTGGATATTTGCCACAATTGCAGCAGCCACATCTGACAGAGATGGAGAGAATATTGTTTAAGAGTGAGAGGAATAGATTTATCGTCCGGCCCGCCATCAGAGAAGAGAGGGATGTGATAGATGGACTAATACTCTTTCTGTCCTCTCCGCTCTTGAGTTGAGGCTTCAGACTCCAGTTTGATTCGTGACTGCTGGGATATTTAAACATCTGAATGCAGCGTTGGGCGTCTGAACATCTCGTTTAGATGCTTATTTTATACCGGGGCCAAGACCTTTAGGAGTTTTGTGCATTTTTGCTCTAGTTATATTCCTAGAGGATTATAAAATCAGACCAGAAAAGAATCCGAAGACCACATTCGGTGGTAATTGTTTCTTCATGATAATTTTAGGGAAATAAATACGTCTGGTTTCTCCACACGAGTTTCTCCAAAAAGAGAAGGAGTGTGTGAATGAGAGATCAAGTGCGATCAAATGAGAGGCGAGAACATTCCGATAAATTGATGCGATGGGGCCGGCACCAGTCTGACACAGAGGGAGCATTGATTGGTCTGTGATGTTCTGATGAGGCAGTCAGATTCTCTTCTGTGCCAAGCTCTGGTTCTTTAAAGACCTGCTCTTATAGACTATTAGCACCAGTATCTGCTAAAGGAGTAATAATATACCTGGCTGACAGTCTATTACTTAGCCCGACCTGTTATAGAACATGATGAGCTAACTAATGTAGTTCTGCAGCTGGTATTTGTTAAAGGGGTCATATAATGCTACATGCACTTTTACAAGTTGTTTGAACTGAAATGTGTGCTGGCAGTGTGTGTACACAAACACCCTAAAATGATAAAAATAAAACCAAGTGGTTTTGCTAATTACTAAAATCTTACCTTTTTCAAATCGAGGCGATTCTCAGATGCCTGTGATGGTGACGTCACACAGACAGCCCCTCCACAATAGTTTTATTGACAGTAGCGATTTCAGCACAGCTGGACTGGTGTCTTACCTCAGAGCCGCCCTGAGTGAGCTGTCATCAGTCCGCCATTGTTTCACTGCTGAGCAGTGTCGACAAGCAGGAAGGCCATAGAGATTGAGGTGTTCTGTTGGTGGATGTAATAATGAACATAGCAGTCGTCTTTTACTCCCGACATATGAGCCGCTGAAGCTAGACGCAGTGGTATTGTTTGTTTTTGAAGGGACTGCGCCCCCCCCGATCTACAATAAATGCGTCTTATGTTTGCGGGGATATCATTCGGTCCAGCGTCACTACAGAAGAGTGAGTGTAATGGTTTTTAACGAATCTTTGCAAATGACTTCATAATAAGTGTAATTAGCAAGTTTCACGATGAAGCAGCGAAGGAAACAGTCTCTGAGAGGGGCTCTGTACGGAGCCAGCAGAAGAGACAGCGTAGAAACAGGCTGCCCGTACGCAAAGTCAACAAACAAGCCCCCCCAAAAAAAAGAACAAAAAACGTTGCAAAACGGTAATCCCACCATAGAGAAACGATAACCGAATTAAAGTTAGAAAACTAAATCAGAAGACAAATACAAAATAGCATGCACTGACAGACAGAGTGAGCACGGTGTTATACAGTGGAGTGGCTGTCCCCGATCACCACCCACAGACACGTGCGCCCTCATGATTTCTGATTTTTTTGCATGTTTGTCACACTTTAATGTTTCTGATCATCAAACTAATTTAAATATTAGTTAAAGATAACACAACATGCAGTTTTTAAATTTTTAGGTTTTTATTATTAAGGGAAAACAACATCCAAAACTACATGGCCCAGTGTGAAGAAATGTTTGCCCCCCTGTTAAAACTGTGGTCACACCCGAGTCAATTTCTCTAGCCACACCCAGGCCTGATTACTGCTACACCTGTTTGCAATCAAGAAATCTCTTAAATGGGACCTGTCTGACAAAGTGAAGTAGACCAAAATATTTTCAAAAGCTAGACATCATGCCGAGATTCGAAGAAATTCAGAAACAAATGAGAAAGAAAGTAATGGAGATCTATCAGTCTGGAAAAGGTTATAAAGCCATTTCTAAAGCTTTGCGACTCCAGCGAACCACAGTGAGAGCCATATTCACAAATGGCAAAAACATGGAAACAGTGGAGAACCTTCCCAGGAGCAGCCGACCGACCAAAATTACCCCAAGAACACAGCGACGACTCATCCAAGAGGTCAAAAAAGAACCCAGAACAACATCTAAAGAAATGCAGGCCTCACTTGCCACAGTTAAGGTCAGTGTTCATGACTCCACCATAAGGAAGAGACTGGGCAAAAATGGTCTGCAAGGCAGAGTTCCAAGACGAAAACCGCTGCTGAGCAAAAAAAATCATAAAGACTTGTCTCAGTTTTGCCAGAAAACATCTTGATTATCCCCAAGACTTTTGGGCTAATATTCTGTGGACTGATGAGACAAATGTTTAACTTTTTGGAAGGTGTGTGTCACATTACGTCTGGCGTAAAAGTAACACAGCATTTCAGAAAAAGAACATCATACCAACAGTAAAATATGGTGGTGGTAATGTGATGGTCTGGGGCTGCTTTGCAGCTTCAGGACCTGGAAGACTTGCTGTGATAAATGGGACCATGAATTCTGCTGTTTACCAAAAAAAATCCTGAAGGAGAATGTCCGACCATCAGTTTGTGACCTCAAGCTCAAGCGAACTTGGGTTCTGCAGCAGGACAATGATCCAAAAAACCCACCAGCAAGTCCACCTCTGAAGGCTGAAGAAAAACAAAGATAGACTTTGGAGCAGTGGCATATCAAAGTACTGACCTGGAATCTAGTGAGATGCTGTGGCAGGACCCTAACAGGCCAGTTCATGTCAAACCCTACAATGTGGCGAATACCAACAATTCTGCACAGCTGATTGGACAAATTCCTCTACACCGCTGTAACAGATAATTGCAAGTTAATGAGCCCAACGCTTGATGCGTTGTTGCTGTCTTAAGTTGGGCCAGTTTATTAGGTTGAGGGATGGGCAAAACACTTCACACAGTGCGCATGTAGTTGGGATTTTTGTTTTTCCATTAATAAAAAAAGGCATTGTGTTCACTTGTTATTTTTTACTAATATTTACATTTGTTTGATCCGAAACATTAAAGTGTGACAAACATGCAAAAATAAAAAAAAATTAGGGGGGGGCGGAACACTGTGCAACAATCCAATGGAGTAGCCATGGAGAATAGATGAGGCTTACGAGCGTAAATGTCTAACAGGTGATAATGATCGGAAATAATAAACAGGTGCTAATGATCAGAACAGAATTAACAAGCAAGGGACTATGGGAAATTGAGTTCACAACATATAACAAAAACAGGAGAGCGCCCTCAAGTGGCCAATCCAGGGCACCACAACCAGACACTGTAACATTACCCCCCCTCTACGGAGCGGATACAAGACGCTGCACCAGACACACAAAAGTTCAGGAGGGAGGTGGAACTGAGGCGGACCAAGGGGAGGGATGGCGGGCCAGGACCATGCCAAGGAAGGGGTTCAGGCAACAGAGGTAGACCAGGGTCTAAGAGCAGAACCGGCAGGGAGGAAAGCCAAGGCAGGGCCGGCAGGACGAACCAGCAGGGCCCCAACCATACAGTAACCCCAGCAGATAGCCAGGACGGAGACGGAGGAGTGAGCCAGTGAGGCTCCTGCCAAAACAGAACCCAGGCGGGCAACCAGAGCGAAGCCAGAATCCTGTCAGGCAACACTGGTAGGACCGAAATCCCTCTCAGCAACTCAGGAGTACCTGAAAACAAGAGCAGAGAGAGTTTAGTATCAGCCTCAACGGCAGCAAAAGGACAAGCAGATTTCTCCGCAACGGTCCCCGTGAGCTTCCGGACTGGAGCGGGCTCAGGAGTGGGCTCAGTGAGCTCCCGGACTGGAGCGGGCTCCGTGAGGCAGTGGGCTTTCCTGTCCTCCTCACCCTCCGCCGCTTAGTGGGAGTCTGAAGGGTAGAGGTGGTAGGAAAACTCCTGTGGAAGGGTTCTGATTGGCCTGGTATTGCCAACTGACTTCGACCCTGGAGATATTTGACGAAGTCCCAGAAGTCTAGGATCTCGAGTCCTTCCATCTCCCGCTGGGGCAAAGGATCATCCAGACAGATATTAAGTAGGTCCTTAAGTGCAGCCTCATTATAATCTAGCCCCACCGCCAACATCCAAAAGATCCGGGCAAACGCACCAACCTCCATTCCTTCCTGCCTCTGAGACATCAGAGTCCGGACTCGACTCATACGCTCCTTCCCTGTGGCAGGAGGGACGATCCGAATGTCCATGGTTCAAAAAAAAAGGGAAAATGAAAAATAAACTGCTGGATCTTGTAGTGGCTGCTATTTTCTGTCATGGAAAGCCAGAAGAGACAAGGTAAGAACCAGGTGCAGTTTATTGAAAGTAACAAAAAAATCAAAAACAGAACAAAAACGTGGCAAAAGGGAATTAATTCCACTTGATAGGTTAGAATTAGGAGATAACCCGAAACGCCGCATAACGTTAGACAAGCTAACTCAGAAGACAAAATACAAAATAGCAGCAATGAGCAGACAGAGTCCGAGCAGGTATATATAGCGGGATAAGAGTAAATGAATACAGGTGGTAATGACGAAATAAGGTCAATAGGTGCTAATGATCAGACAGAAGACAGGGGAAATGGAGTTCACAATATAAACACAAAAACAGGAAGGCGCCTCAAGTGAGCCAGTCCAGGCACCCCAACCAGACACTGTGACATGCTCGGAAGAGAGGGGCGGTGTCAGCAGAGCTCATTAACATTTAAAAGAAAATGATACAAAAACGGCTTGATCTGAAAAGAGCTGTTTTTGACAGGATAAAAAATGTGTTTTTTACACTACCATTGAGAAATTTTAACCCAACTATGGTCAGACTTTTCATTAGGACCCTAAAGAATCATATCATTTTGTGGAAAATGGGCATTCCTATGTAAAAATAATAATGTTTTAAGCCAGGGCTGGCAAAAGAGTAAGCACGATTATAAAATCCAAAATAAAAGTTTTTTGTTTGACATAATAGATGTGTGGTTACTGTGTATATTTATTGTTGATATATAAATATCACCAACACATGCGATATATTTTCAGAAAAATATGTTGTTTGTCTAACATCTATTTTATATATAAAAAAGAATATAAGAATAGGAAATATATAATAGTATACCGAAATTTTCAAAATATCTATGGTGTGTGTGTGTGTTGTGTATTATAGTATACATAAGAAAATGTACCCTAGTACACAAGTACATAATAATAATGTAAACGAAAACTTTTATTTGGGATGCGATTAATTGCGATTAATCGGTTTGACAGCATTAGTTTTAACCCTTATGTTCTGTTGACTTACTTTACAGTTTTTATATTTTATATTTCTTTAAATAATATTTTATTTGTATCTTTCTCTGCCAAATGTTGTTGTGGCTATTATTGTGTTGATAACCATTTTAGCATTGTATAGTTTCTGTTAGGTGTCAATTTTACAGAAATTAAAATTATAGCATAAGAAATGCCATTGCATTTATGATTGATGTTATTTCTTAGATCTCCTTTATTACTCTGCAGCAATGCAAAATTAATGAATTAAAAAGCTTTTGTTTTTGGAAAACTCATGAAGTATCAGCTTGATAATTTAGTTGTAAATATTTTTTTCAAATCTTTAATATGGCCTTGGGTTTTCTCAGAACCAAATGCTGAACTAAAAAATAAAAAAACAGATTTATTATTTATTTAAAAAAATATTATATCTATCAAGATCTATCCTTATTACATACAGAAAACTACAGAAATAACATGAAATGCTGGTTTATGGATAAGGAAGATTCTTTATTATGTAAGCAGTGTTTTGTTTGTGAACGTGAAGAGGGATTTAATGGTTCCTATAACACCTCGATTAACCTGCCGTTCAAAGGTCTGTGTTCCTGTTTTCTGGGCCAATTGGGGTTGTCCTGTGATAATTATTATGCCTTGATCCAACGTCAATATTTTCCAGATATTTTTTAATAATTTGCATTTGCTATTATACAGTTACAATATGAAAGTCAGTTATTTTAGCAAACAATGTGGTCTTTATAATGGACTCTTTTCACAGACTGTGATGATGCATTTCCACAGTTATCTAAATCTAGCAATATTTACTTATTTATTTATTTATCTGCAACATTATTATTCATTCATTCATTCTATTTTATTTTTTATTTTATCTATCTATCTATCTATCTATCTATCTATCTATCTATCTATCTATCTATCTATTTATTGATATTGGAGCAAATGTGAACACAAAAATGTGGTTTCCGGTGACTATTATAGAAGTTTACCTAATTATGATGACTTCTGCTTCTGAGACCTCTGGAAATGTGAAAAGAGTTCATGTTTTTTCATCACAAAATATAAATGGTCCTTTACTCATAAAAAATATATATAACCACCTTTTTATTTTACAGTGAAGGTCCCTTGAAAAGAGATTGTTTTATTTGGGGGTCAAAAATCTTGAAAACCCCTTGCTCAAAACCAAACAACCACATCCTGCAAAGCACAATTAATCCAGTAAATGTCTAAATTAACTCTAGAAGACATTTTACAGACATTTGACTCTTGTTGTTGTCTTACAAGAGTTGTTTGATGAAGACTTATTGCCAGTACGTGTAGCAGCCTTGTTCTCCATTGACGGCATCACACATCAGTGGCTGCTTAGGGCAGATTGTGTAAATCTGTTGCGAGACGGCGTTATTAACTCTATTTTCTTTCCTGCTATCCACACATTGTCACCTGTTCAACCTTACTTCAGCTTAAGTGCCTCTTAATCATCCCATTCCCAGGCTGATAGATATCCCCCTCTCCTCGCGCCACCCCCTCCTTCTGTACATCTCTCTTTTCTCTTGCGAATCCTCTGAGGATGTAATTTTCTGATTATATGCTGGGCGTCTCTCTGTCCAATCAGGGCTTCTGAGGGCTTCTGACTAACAATCCCTGAGGAGAAGAAGCGATCTTGAATACATATGCGTGTCCAAGAGCTGCACATGGCTACTGGAAGATAATGGTTGTAAAGCTACCAAATTCCGGGCAAACAAAACTTTTGGTGTTCTTTACAAACATTTGATATGTAGGTTTCTCGCGCACGCTTGTTACCTACATGATTTGATTACCTCCGTCTGGACCAGGCCTCTATTATGTGTTAGCAGTCTAACCAGGCAGTCATTACCCACAGAAAATTACTTAATTATTCAGGCAAGGCTTCTCGACTGCATGGGAGAGAAACATATGTTACGCTTAACAATGGAGGGAAGTTTGGAGCCCGAGCAGCCAGGCTGAAACAGCTGACGGAGCCAGTGCACGCGTAGGGCTTTCCCTCGGAAAAGCAGAGCAGGCAATAATCTAACTATAATTAAGGCCTATAAACCATGTCAGGCTGCCATTAGACCAAATGGCTTGCAACCAATCAGATATGACATTAATGGCATCGGAGCTTCGTAAATCATTTGTGTTATAATAAGAGAATCTGTTTAAGCATTTCTGTTTTACGCCTTTACCACATTTTTGTGCTGTTTTCACAGGAATGACCTGTTAGCCCACTAAACTGCAAATCTCTATAAATTCACTGTTATTTACAGTAGACTTATCTGCAAAGCTATTCATAGTAGACGTTTTATAGGAATGTTTGGGTTCAGTACAATACAAGTGCTGGAGCTCTTTTTTTTTTTTTTGGTTTTTTTTAGTTCAAGAATACAGCAGAATTTACTTTTGCAGGTGTTGTGTTTTAAGTTCGTTCAAGTTTTTTTTTTTTCAAGATCATTATTTATTTATTCTAGCCCGTTGATACAAAAGGTTTTTTTCAAGATTACATATCTTTTATTGCAATTTTATATTGTATTTTTGTTGCCAGTTTATTTATTAAGGTTCATACAAAGTTTTTTAAGCTTAATTATTCTATTTTATTTTTGTGTTTATTAATTTATAATTTACATTTTTTTTGCCAGTGTGTTTTATTTATTAAGTTCATACAAAGGGTTTTTTTCAAGATGCATTAGTTCTTTATCTATTAATATGCTATTCTTTTGAAGGTGGTTTTATTGACTAAGTGCTATAGGAAAAGTTTGTGCGGTTATTGATTAATTTTCTCGATTATTGTGTATTTTTGTTTTTAGTTTTTGGCAAAGGCTGCCCCCCGAATGATCGAAAGGTTGGAGAAGAGATCTTATTAGAAGTTTCTCTATTAGTAGCCTCCAAAAAGTTATTGAAAATAAAAGTTCTAGCCCAATTTGACATCCCTTAATATTTCTTAGGGTGTACAGATTACAAGCTTAATAGATAAAGCAGCAAAATTATATCCAATATTTAACTATTCAGTATTTTAACTTGGTGTCGAATGCTCACTTAATAGTTGCGCAAGGAAAAAGATACATACTTCATGAAAAAAAATGATTTCCACTTTCTTTTTTATTTATTTATTCCACAGCTTTCCTGGATACATACGTACCTGTATGTGTGAATAGCTGTCTCAGGAGGGTTAACGATTGAGTCAGACCTAAAAGCTCAGTATTGTCGCAGTTTGCCAGAGTCGGGTGTAAACTTGTCAAGTCAAGTCAAGTCACATTTATTTATATAGCGCCTTATACAATACGAGTGGGTCAAGCAACTGAACAGATTAATTAGGAAGAAACCATAGTGTGCAATAAGGCAAAATGTACAATAGAAACAATCTTTTAAGTTAAAGGACAGGTCATCATTGAATGCATGATTCATCATCCAGCTCAGTTCAGTTTCAATAGTATCTGACAAGCATTTGCAATAATGTCAACGATATCGCCGGAAATGAAGTGTCCCAAACTAAGCAAGCCAGAGGCGACAGCAGCAAGGAACCAAAACTCAATCAGTGACAGAAATGGAGAAAAAACCTTGGGAGAAACCAGGCTCAGTCGGGGGGCCAGTTCTCCTCTGACCAGACAAACCAGCAGTTCAATTTCAGGCTGCAGCAAAGTCACATTGTGCAGAGGACTGCACAACCTGTGGTCTTGTCCCGGTGGCCGTCAAGGAGACAAGGTCTTCACTGGGGATCTGTATCTGGGGATCATCTAGTTGTCCTGGTCACCACTGTCTTTCAGGGTTGTGGAGGTCCTTTCTAGGTGCTGATCCACCATCTGATCTGGATATGGACTGAATCCGGGTGATTGCAGTCACCATCTGATCTGGATACAGACTGGATCTGGTGGCTACGGTGAATTTACTTGTCTGCTTCGTGACAACGAGACTCTTCGATAACACATAGAAAATGGGCCGTGCTGGGAGAAATGAACAGCAGGGTAAGAGAAAGTGTGCTTGGCCTATTATTCACCTCTAGTGGTGCTTTTGAGGGCAAAAATACCCTTTAATTCATCACCATGGAAACAAGGGAACATTCCTTTCATGGCACTTGGGGTGTTATTTAAGGTGCTCTTGGTCTTTTCATGTGTTAAAGACACCAAAAAGCTATTATGTATACTTTATGGGTTAGATCTTAGGAAATGTTACCTTGGTCAAGAATACAGAGGTTTACTGGAGACGACGCAAAGAAAAAACAGTTAAGTTACACCAGAGCTCTCTTATTATCTTTAATCAACATTGGGTTTTCAAACGAGTTCACTGGCATCTGAATGATTGCCACGCTCAGCAGCATCAGTAAAGTTCAGCAGGGCAATCTGCTTCCAAAAAAAACATGCTGGCTGGTTTACTCAGCAGATTATTTTAACAGACAGTATTCTTAATGGAAAATGTGGATCCATCCCAGCAGCATCTTCATGGCTTTCCGGCCTTCTCTGTGTCTGACATGCATTGATTCAGCTTTAAGTTCTCGCCAAAAATGGACTGGTTAAAGGTACCTGGCCTGTAGTGTCAGCATTCTAAGCAGTAAAGTACATTCAACTGCATTTAAGCACTTCTATGAATTATGCGTAATAAATAGGTGCTTTAACTTTAGCTTATTTAGCATCTTACATTTAAGCAATGACTAAATGTAATTATTGGTGCACAATGTCTTAAAGTTAGGGGAAGTGGATTTTTGTAACAGTATATTTTCGGTAGTTAGTAGGGACATGTAATATATATATACTTATATATATATATATATATAGATATATATAATATAGATCTATATTATATATAATTTATTATTTTCTTTAGCACTCTAACCCGTCGTTTGAGATTGCTTGCCGTCCAACATTGCCACTGGAGCCCATAAAAACAATTATAACTGTATCAATTCACCAGCACCACATTTATTTAATGTGTTATAAAATTTAAAAGTATGATAAAGTGTTAAAAAATAAATTTAAATAATTATCAAATATAAATATATATATATATGTATTAGTTACATTCTATAATTTTAATTTGAAGATTATTTACATTTATTTTCTTAGATTATATCAAATAATTGCAAATAAGTTCTGCTAAAAATTTTGACATTAATAAATATTTTAAAAGTATATTTAAAATCTGATTATTTATACATTTCTCAATTTTTTTAAGTCAAAGATATAAATTAATCTCACATTTTGCGTTATAATTTAACATTAGATAAGTTTAATTCTCTAATAATTAATTATAATTTAAATAACTGAATTTACATGATTATATATTATCATTATTATATAAAAGCATTTTTAATATTAAGAAAGACGATTAGTAGATAAGATGATTTATATTTAGAAGGATATTAAGAATCTTGTGTATTATAGATGTCTCACGATTTTTTGAAATCAAAGATTACATTGTCTTTCACATTTTTACTTTGGTGATGTTATAAGGAAAAAAATAATTTACTTTATGTTATTGTATTTTTTATATTAATTCTACAATTTTCTTATCTCTTACTTTTTTTTCTAATTTTCTCATTTAAATTTATAAAATTGTATGTGTTTCGTCTTCTGTTCGTCGTCCTTCTCTTTCTTCTCTCTTCTTCTTCTCTTTTCTTTCTTATTATGATTATTAGTTATTATATATATAATAAATTGTATAGATATTTGTGTTGGCCAGATGGCCTTCCTTATTGTCAAGGCCTGCTTTTCTCTTTCTGGTACGAGGTAAAAGGTTTGCTAACTTTTTTCATTCCTTGTAGCAACCGACAAACAACATCTGTGATTAGAGAGAAAAATGACTCTGTCTTAACAATAGTTCACTTTCAGGTCCCAGATATTTCCACATAAATCAAAAAGAGACAGATAATAACATCAAAACGTATTGATCTGAGTGAGGTAACTCTGACTTGAGCAGCAAGAAGCCCCTAAATACAATCTAAAGGTATTGCGGCATTTTAGAGATTACACTGTATCTTATTGAATAAGAGGACTTGGGATTTGGGATCGAGGAATTGTCTTTTTCAAGAGAAATAGTTATATTAATGCTAACCGTTATAGGTGATGTAATTCACTGTGGCACAAAAATGCTTTTAGAATGTTGTCTAATATACCAATGATTGTTTTTTCCTCGCAGGGTTAACTTTCATTGCAACATCTGTCTCTGTCTGCACACCAGGGGTTCGTATGTAGTGACGGGAGCTAATGATGAGGTGGGATTTAACTCTATCCTTTATAGGCTGTCATGAAAGCCATAACCAATCGGATTGCAGTCTGCTAAGATGCTGTTCAGAAATCATTGCTAAGCTCAGGATGAAATGAAGAAAATAGGTCTCCGGGTCAAAGTTGGCGACTTGGTCAATCGGATGGCTTGAGCTTATTTGGGTGTTTTCTTTAAGAATGTCAAACCTACATGATGCGATATCCTGTGCTTTGCGCTCGTGCAGCAGAGAGAGAGTGAACCTGGATGGCATTTACTAGCCGAGATCAAATCCAAACATTATTCCACCAGCAGGCATTTCTTGATTGAGTATTGACAGCATGCAATTACTCTCTCGAGCGCTGATTGACTTCTCGTTAGAGGATGTCTGATGAAGGATTCACTGAGCTGATTCCAAGTAAATGTCTTGCCTCACAGCAAGTGTTTTGCAAGGTCAAATCTCAGCATCCATTCAGTTTACACTGCACAAAAAATTAAAAGGATTTTGCTTGAAATCCTGAAAGCAATTCCATTTTTGACGTACGTAACTGTATGCATGCATGATAGTGTGGATGAATCTTTCTTTATAGCAAAAAACAAATGACCATATTATTACATTTACAGTATTCATAATGCTGTAGATGTACTTAAGCTACACTTAAAAATATATAAATGTCATTGTATTGGATAAAATATCAAACCAGATGGCTTCTGGATAAGACAAAAACAGAATGGCTGACTGACATGACCAACCACAATTTATTTTAGTTTTCATGCCATTTGGGCTGAATTATCTCAAATACATTATACCACAATTATAAACTGGTGTGAAAAAGTAATGTAAATAGTTTTTGCCTATCTTTGCAAGTACAGTAGTTCACAAACAGAGAACACTGAAATAGCAGATATTATGTGCATACTATAGAATTTCTGCCTATTCAAGAAAACAGTAACAAGCATAGGCGGAGCGTGTGTAAGGCTGAGTGGCCACGGGGACTTGGGGCAAAAATCGCACTAAATTGGACAAAAATGCCCCTGCACAAATAAATTAAATCTATTACATCTGTTGCTAACAAAAGGGACTAGGACAGACAGTCGATTGCGGCCATAAATTCAAATCTGCTAATGTGCATCCGTATTTCATTTGCGTTGGTAACAGTGTGAGCATTTGAACCAATCACACCACAAATTCTGAGCTTAGGAAGCTAGTGGCCAATCAGAAGCGTTCAGATGAGTCATCGTTCAAACTCATCAGTTTTGTTGAGTGCGCGCGCGTTCGCTCACTGAATTCCGGACTCTTGCGAATTTTCTCATCATAAACAACAAAGCGCAGATGTACGTACAATGTAAGTAAGAGATTCATTTCACAGTGTATACAGCTTCAGTGATTATAACGATAGTTTAGTTTTTTTTGAGAGTGCTTAAACTCGTGATAGATCAATGTTAGTGATAATGTCACTTTATCAATTCTACTTTTTTTTTTTTTTATTTATCATTGTAATCACGTAAATACAAATTCATGTCCAATAAATAGTGTTTTTTAGCCTACATGAAACCATGGTATGGTTCTTGCCGTAAAAAAGAAGGGTTTATGATGTTTATCCACTATTGGGCTGCTTTTAGCCTACCCGGGGTTGGTACCTTAGGGCACCTATGGAACAAATATTTTACAGAATTAAAATCAAAGCAGAATAATAACATATACAATCGTACAAGGTTATATATAAAAAAAAAATATCCCACGAACTTGGTAAACGGTTGGCGAAAAAGCATCAAATACCTTTTTTTTTAGTGTGTAAATATGTTTTTATGTAAATGTTATAAAAAATTTGTAAAAAGGGAATTCTATTTTTTTGTAATTCACTGGTTAATATAAGTTCAATAATACGTTATTTTAATTAATATTTTTTCAGCAAGGACACTTTAAATTGATTTACAAAATGACAGTAAAAGCTGTTTTAATGTTACAAAACATATTTCAAATAAATGCCTTTCTACAAAAATATTAAGCAAAATAAGTGTTTTAATGTTGATAATAATAAATGTTTGTTAAGCAGTGGCATATGTCAAATTATTTTGCAATATGTGACACTGAAGACTGAAGTAATTTCTGAAAAATGCAGCTTTACCATCAGAGGAATAAATAGCATTTTAAAATATACTGAAATAGAAAACAGTTGTTTTAAATGGTAATATTATTAATAGTGTTCCTTATTAATATTACTTAATTTAGAGAAAAAAAAACTTTGAAAGGTAGTGTATTTGGCTAAATTTGTCCATTATGTCTAAATGCATGTCTAAATACTTTTTGAGGCCACTGTGCACTGTAACAGAGAGGAGAAGCAGGTTAAAATTTGGAGCACACGATAAAACTTCGACCTGACCAGACAAACAACAAAACGGGAGCATGTCTTTTCTCGTATTACTGCAGAAAATGCACAATAAATGCATAAACAAAAAGCGACAAAACAAATAAAAAAAAAAGCTTCCAATATTTGGCATCCTGCATTGTCTGTGTATATAATTTGTTGAATACATCTGAAGTTTCATTTTGATTTTCAGCACATCACAGATAGGTTGGCTTTCTGGAATACCTAAAGGCTTTAAAAGTGGCACATTTTGTTAGCAAGTTTTATTCCAGAGAAAGAAAAGCAGGAGAAAAGTCCTGGTGTGAATGAAGGAAAACTCTCAGAGGGCTCAGCGCTTTCAGTTAGACACCTGGAAGCTTTACTTCAGACATTCTGTCTGCTTTGTGATGCTCAGAGATGTTCCAAGGGATGCCCTGGAGCGAGAGCTACCCCATCAGCACCCGACCCCACCCTCTTCTGGAGTACGGCACTAGCATTTCAAAACCCAAGCCTAATTTGAAGTATACTTCCCACCAGAGCGGCTCTGCATTAAAACCAATGACTTTTTCCTGCTTAATGTCAATAAAAAGGCTCAGGGCTGATGCACAGTGGGGGACCGGGGCTGATATTGCTTCTTGTGTGGCAGGTTTGGGTTTGGGAAAGAAAAGTAAAGGAGGAAATATGTTACACGTATTCTGTCGCGCAAAACAATCTCCAGAAATGATGCACAAAATGCCTCTTAAACCATTTACAGCTTTTTAGAATGTGTAGTATTATGTTGGATCTTACGTATGTATTGCTTTTTTGTGTTTGCTTTAAACTTTTATTTATCTCTACTTTATTGAAATGTTTACCGGTTCGTAAGCTCCGTAAAGAAATTCCATGTTAAAGTATTGTTTTGTTAGCTGTTATGTCATAAACTATAGCCAAAACACTCTCAATGAAATGTAATTAAAGAAAATGTATCTACAGCTCGCCTCAAATGAACAGCAGTTTCTATGGAAATGGATTTTCATGCTTTTTTTATTTTTTTTTCAGTTGTGCAAACATCACTACTGCAGTACATAGTAAGTAGTTCACCTCAACTTTTGTCATTTCTCCATCTGTCTATATTCGAATTCAACTGATGATAGAAACATAATCTTACTAAAGGTATAAATGCATTGATGGAACTATAAAGACATTTTCACTCAGGTCTTCGTTGCTTTGTTGTTGCATGAATTAATCAGAATTGTAAAGAATGCATAGAAATATTAACCTGAGTCAGAATTAGGTTTTGAAAAATCCATTTAGTTGTGAGCTGATTTTTCTCTATCATAGCAGCATTTGCAGGTCATACATGTACATGCGTATATAATGAGTAAAATTCATAAAATTCAAGTAGCTATTGTAAATCAACTGAATTAGGTTGTATATCACTGCTTCATATTTCGATTTCACAATACTGGAAGCATATAAGGTCACTTATGATTAAAATGGAAAATATTTTCATGAAGTTGCTGGTTATTCATAGACCAGAACTCTTATGAGATTGTTTACAGTATGATGAGTAAATACGTATGATGGGAAAGATGTAAAAAAGTAAATATAAACAGGAGAAATTAATCTGTTGCCAAATATGCGCAAATTTACAACTACACGATTGCTGCTCTAATCATAATGGAGATTAATTTGTGAAATATTAATTTTGTAGCTTCAAGATAATGGCAGGGAAAAAAGTTCTTGTAAAATATTAGTTAATTGTTATGAAATGGCAAAACAGCACATTCTTTCCTGAAAAATAAGTATTGAAATATTACAGAAAAATAAGTTAATATAAACAACAGTACATAGAGTATATAGATATTTTATCTTTGTGTGCAGAGAACTAAATCCAGTGTTATTTTAATATCATTGATATACGATTATAGTTTTTATTTTGATTACATTTATATATCATATATCGAATTATTTTTTTTTTTTTTTTTTTTTTTTTTTCTGGTTGTCTGTGTGTTTTTGTTTTTTTTTGATTTAAAAAAAATTGGGGGGGGGGCTATTATTTTATTAGTCAAAATAATATTTTTAAAGTTTTTAGTTTATTTTATATTTTACACGATTTTTTACTACTTGTCAACTAAAGCTTGTACAACTTTCTTTTAATTAAACAATTAAGTTAAACCATTATTTATTTATTTATTTAATGGTTTTAGTTTTAGTTCATTAAATTAACCCTGAGTCATACAGATTTAGAATGACATGAGGATGAGTAAATAATGATAATTGTCAATTTTTCTAGGAAAACAATTCTTCCATACTAGGTAAACAGATAGGTAAGATATGTAAGTAAGATAGATAGATAGATAGATAGATAGATAGATAGATAGATGATATATGATAGATAGATAGATAGATAAATATAACAGATAGATCTGTCTATCATGTACTCATTTTCTATAAAGCCAACATGCTTAAAATCAAGCTCCGGTATGATCGCATTTGAAAGTACCAACATGTGAGATTTATAACAAGGGATAGAAGACAGAGAAGCTCCTCTTTGTGTGTTAAAGGGGTTGTGCAATGCAGACCAGCATCTCCCGCTGTCTGCTTGCTGGAAATTTTCAGTGCTGATGGAGCTATTGATCATGCACACATTAAAATGATGTCTACTGCTCTAAACACCAATGACAGAGAGGTACATTAATCAGGAAATCAATGGCTGTGTCAATGGGCTGCTGGGGCTTGACAATAGATTGCAGTCCAAAGACAAAAGGTCCAGAAGGCCGTTCTCTACAAAGTCAGCGACCCATAAAAACTCCAAGTGTTTATTTTAATCCATGCCATTACATCAGACTTGGGGTATAAAGGTTTTTAATAAATTTAAGGAGCGTCTTGCATGGAGGAGCTCAGACTCCTTGAGGGGAATTGACTTATAACCCTGCTCAGAACTGTTGCTTGTTTGACGTAAAGTAATGAGTTGATGAAGGCTGAGCAATGTGTCAGTGTATCACTTAAACAGCTGTAATTTGTCAGCCAACAAATTAGCTCTGTTCCAAAACCTTGTGAGCTGCCCACCTAGGTGATATTTATAGGCATTATAGGGACACTGCTTATATGATAGCTGTTCCAAACAGTAGGCAGCTAAATTATGCCTCGTGGATAAAATACCTCGTGGCTAAAATGTTAAGCAGCATTTCATGTGTGCTTCATAGATAAGGCAATCCCAGAAACCTTTTCCACAATTTTTATCCTAGTTGGCGTATAGAGTGGAGCAAAAAATTGATTATATATTAAATAAATGCATTTTGCGTGTACACCATTCAAGTTTTGGGTCTGTAAGATTTTTAAAATGTTTTTGAAAGAAGTCACTTATGCTCACCTAGATGGTATTTATTTGATCAAAGTGAAATATTATTACAATTCAAAATAACTGTTTTCTTCTATTTTTATATTTAAATGTAAGTAACCCCGTGATGGCAAAGTTTTAATTTTTCAGTAGTTATTCCTTTCCAGTCTTTATTGTCACATGATCCTTCATAAAGCAGGTCCTAATTATCTCATAATATATATAGAGATATATATATATATATATACACACAAACACACACATATATATATATATATATATATATATCTTTTTTTTTTTTTTTTTTCAGATTATTTGATGAGATGAGTTCAAAAGAACAGCATATATTTAAAATAGAAATCTTTTTGTAATATTGTAAGTGTTTCTACTGTCATTTTCGATGCATTTAATGCGTCCTTGCTAAATAAAAGTATTAATTTCTTTTAAAATAAAAACTCTTACTGTTTGTGAACTTTTGAGCAGCATTGTGTATAAATATATTTTTAACATGATCTATTTTTAACTAAAAGTTTTATTTTTTAAGTATTGTTAAAGAAAGGACCCTAAGAGTGATTAGCTTAGCAACATGTTTGGTACACTTTCTCAATTAACATAGAACATTTGAAATAATTCACTTATAAAATAACATTTAATTTAAGATGCTGCCTCAGCAGTTAGCTATTTATATAGACAACAAGCGAGGCAAACTGTTAAGTTGGTATAATAACGGCTATTGTGAGAAATTCTGAATCTGAGAACAAAAAGTGATAATGCTAACCTTTAACATATCTCTTGTGATTTCCTTTCCCAGGACAAATCTGACTCCTTTTTAGAATTATTAGCATATTTTGCTGTGTTTCAAGAAGGGAAAGTATCTTAACAGTTATTAAAATAATTGTGCAATCCAGCCATTTCTGGGCTGATCAGAGTGCGATACACCAACCACAAGTCCATGAATGGATGTCCACGTTCCATCTAATTTATTTCTCGCTCACATTACTACCATGTTCTAAGTGTCAGCTCAAACCTCAATTATTTATACTGCTAACAACCTAAAGCAGAGGTTAATCAGCTGATACATTTTCAATAGCCTTATAAAGCGATGCCTCACCTGTCACCGTTCACAGCAGCTGAAGCTGATATTAGCCGTAGTGTCATTATCTGTTGCTGATATAGTCACTCAACTGTCAAGCTAAAATATGGCCACTGTGGTCTATTGAAATGAGCCCAAGAGCATCTGTGGAATAATGATATTCCAAATAGAGCAAGGAAGTTACTTTCATCTGCCCTGGATGCCCATAACTCACTAGAGATCAGTATTTCTCTCGCCGCCCATCATGGTGATTGCTATTTTTCATCTAACGGAGATATTGCTTAGTATGCATGTGTTGTGCTGTTTTTAAAGGCCTCAGGACAGGGAACCGAAAGCCTTATTCTGTTTTCAGACGTTTCTAAGACTGTTCACGGAACAAATATTAGTCGAATGGAATGTCTTAAATTTTTCAATATTTTCAGACAGCAGGGGAAGCGTCAGATAAGTATATTGCTTATTTTCCCTGGACATTTTGTGGGATACAGTCTTTCAATATGAGCATAGACTCCAGTTATTATGAATCCAGACTCATTTGGACTTCCTGCCATGTGTCTTTTCAACCCACTGTCTTTTTTTTCCTTCTCCCATCAGGTTAAAGTGAATTGCAGTAGCCTGCCTGTAATTTGACTTAAGACAGGCAATTTCTCCCAGAGTTCTGAGCAGTGCTGACCGCTGTAATGGACAGGGGGCTGACGGCGCAGAGCAGAAGACTGACACCTGTAACAGGAAGCTCAAATTAAAGACAAGGAGAGCCGGCAAACTGTCAGGTGGAGACGTTCTATGTTCTAATAGATCTGTGGGCAGGAAAGGTGAGGGTGGTCACAGTCCAGACATCCAAGACACACACACACCGGGGCTTCGTGGTGGGTGTGGTGGCAAACGGCGTCTAGTGTAGTCGTCTCGTGTGTTGTTCCTTTTCAGCAGTGGTGAGGCTGAGATTTACATAAATTAAATCAGAGTTGTTTTAATATACCTTAACACACTATAAAATGAAACCTATAGAATCTACTCAGTGTGATAGCTGTCTATGCAGGGTCAGAAAGCTTTCGGATTTCATGAAGATGAACCAAGATCTTACGGGTTTGGAACGACACGAGGGTGAGTAATTAATGACAGAATTTTAATTTTTGGGTGAACTATCCCTGGTCGAGTGGTGGGTGTCATGTTGTCGGTAGAGTAGTTGGTGTCATCCTATGTGTTGCGTAAAGACTACCTAAATTTAACAGCTATGATACACTAAGAACTTAAGGTAAATTGTACCTAACATGCATAAATATATTACATCATATAAAAAGTGAGCAATATGAACTCTTGATTGCTATTGTATGTTTAAAAATAGCTTCTGTGGCATAGCAAATGTCTGCAGTGAACAAGTAAGCATTTATTCATCATTGCGCTGACATTAGTGCAGCTATTGCTCATTGAGTGGATCAACATGCACTAGAACTTAAGTCATATAGCCACCCACAACCTATAGCCAGAAGCTCCACTCTTCAGCACAGTGGTGACCACAACAACTTCAACATAACAGAAACTTTTTAAAATGTCAAACATAACTAAACATTCAGGTCTTTTCTGGTACTCCAAAACACATAAAATAACACTTAATTTCAACAGTTACTGTCCCGATCCAGCACTATGCAAAGCATGCTGGGAACAAAAAAAAATCCACTGTCCAGTTTTAGTTAATGCTACAAACAGTAACATTGAGTAAACCCAACTCAAAATAAATAAATAGGAAACGTCTCGGTTACGTATGGTAACCCTCGTTCCCTGAAGGAGGGAATGGAGACGTCACGTCGGGAGTGACAGACTGAAAGGGAACTTCAGTTTTGCATGATTTATAGGAATATTTCGCCCAAAAATAAGAATTCACCCTTAAGTTGTTCCAAAGCTGTATGAGTTTCTTTCTTCTGTTGAACACAGCAGAGGAAATGTTGAAGAATGTGGGTAACCAAACAGTTGACGGTAGCCATTGACTTCCATAGTATTTTTCTTTTCCCATAGGTTTGGAACAACTTGAGGGTCAGTAAATAATTTACATTTTTGGGTGAGTAATGTAAGTAAAAGCAAATTTAACAAACAGCAACAATAATTTTTACAGTGCAGTATTTATTTATGAAGTAGATTTTATTTGTATATTTTCAGTTTTTATTTGTATTTTAATTTTGTTTTTATGTTTTAGTCATTTATATGTGCATTTATCATTTTTCTTACTTTTTAAATATTTCTGTTTCGCTTTTATTCATTTTAATTTCAGATTAAGTTGTCTTTTTAGTAGCTTTGAGCTTATTTTATTTAATTTGGTTGCCAAAGTAACATTTTTTAATTTTCAAAAAACTTTTTCCAAGTTATATTATTTACAGGATATTACATTTTTTTTTTAAGTTTTCATTTTAAATGTTAAATTAGTGTGATTTGTTTTTGCTCCCAAAAATGATAAAACAATTATTTAAGCATCATGCAGAACTGAATTAAGAATGCCTTTTAAGTTAATTCAGTTACAAAGATAATTTGTAATTGTAATTTTAACTAGAAAATTTCAAACATTCACTTGCCAAAGCCGATAGATAGATAGATAGATAGATAGACAGACAGACAGACAGACAGACAGACAGACAGACAGACAGACAGACAGACAGATAGATAGATAGATAGATAGCTAGATGATAGATAGATAGATAATAGATATATAGATAGATATATAGATAGATAACTTTCCCCAACACTAGCATAATTCTCACAATCGCACACACACACACCAACTTTACACTTTGTGCTCATATTGTCAATTGGCTCATTCTCATGCTGGAAAAACAGCAAGTTCTCTGATTGCAGTAAATGTAATCACTCATTACTTTGGAAAGCTCCCAGTGGTAGCAGCTGTTCAACAGCTATGAGGATTCTTATTATTTATGCAAATGCACACCTTTTTGAAAGGTTTTCTTCACATGTGTAGGTGTTATGACTGTCAGTCATTATTAACAATTTGCACAGGAAAAAACGTATTTAAAGGAACCAAGTCTTCATACCTGGATGAGATATTTACTATAGGAGATTTACACTTAGTACTACCGCCAAAGAAGGCCAATCTTTGCCTCAGGTATGTTCTTTTACCCCTTCTTTAGTTTCCAAGTTTCTTCAAGGACACAGATTAATTCATATTCATTCGATGCAACTGGAAGTTCACAGATTTGTACATCTTCACAATGACACAAGTTCCCACAAGGTCTAACTATAGAGGCTGTGCCCTCCTGTGCACATGTAGGCAACGTATATACAGTATGTCATTGTTTCCTTTCATCTTTAAAGGGGTCATATGATGCGATTTCAATTTTTCCTTTCTCTTTGGAGTGTTACAAGCTCTTGGTGCATAAAGAAGATCTGTAAAGTTGCAAACACTAAAGTCTCAAAACCAAAGAGATATTCTTTATAAAAGTTAAGATTCAGCCACACCTACGGCTCGTTCGAACACGCCCCCATATACCTACGTCATGATCTGGGAAGATTTGCATAACGCCGGCCAAATGTTAATGCAAAGAAAGAAGGCGTAATTTTATTTCTTGCTGTAGTATTGTTGCTGCCGTCATGTCGAGACGCTGTGTGTTTCGTTTGTGTAAGCGAAACTACTTTGTTTGGTCTTCCAAAAGGACGATATCCGCTTCGTCATGCCTAGAGCTGATCCGTGATGGTCGATGAGGAAATACTACAACTTCATGTTCCCCTGTGGACACAAGAGGATTCCCTCCCGCCTCAGCTCACGCCATCGCCGTCCTCAGCTCACGCTAAGCCGGGGTTTTCGCTCACGCTAGGCCGCTGTGTTTTCGTTGCCACTGATGATTCATACGCGAGTTTTGGGCAGTAGAGTAGCCCTTGTTGTTTGTCATTTCTCCGATCACAAAATGGAGGACAGAGTTTTATGTTTTACGCGGCGCAATGCAATGCAACGCAACGCGTAAAACAACAGTATAAGTCATTATAATCAGTAAAAATGTCCCCACTTGATGCAACAAATGCCTAATTGTCATGAGGTTACAACAATTTATTTTGCTTGTCGCAACGGGGGGTACCGTCGCCGACACGGCATCACAGTATGGAGATACGAAAGGGGCGTAAACATTTCCGCGGGCGGTCGTCACCCTGAGGAATATTGGGGCGTGGGGCCAATCACAACTCACACATGTAAAAGAATCAGAAAATCTGGCGCGGAGGTCATAAAAAAGACACAGAGAACACTCGGACATTATGATTGGTCAAACGTCATGTCGACTTCGCTTGGTTGGGGGGGTAATAGCGACAAGCGTATTCAAAAATGAGGGGCACATAGAGAAAACAATTAAGGGTGTCACAGTATGTAAAATACAATGATGTTAGTTTGGGACTTTAAACCAAGCATACACGCATTTCGCTAAGTACACACACCACAAGAGGGTAGGTTCTTTTGTAGCGGCACATCATGATGCCGCGCTTTAACTAATATCACAAAGGTAAGGGACCGAAATGGGAATGTTTGCTGTTAAAAATAACAAAAAACTAAATAGGAAACCATCAACAATGTTTCAATCCGTATTACTCTTACCATGAATGAGAGGTTAAAAACCCTTAAAAAGCACGCATGAGGGTTTGTGTTATTTGTTGTTGCAAATTGGAAAATCAATGATAGAAAAATTAGAAGGAAGAAAACACAGAGAGAAAGCGTACGTATAGAAATACCATGGGACATGTTGAGCATACACTCGTGATTTTTTTTAGTTAAGGCGGTTTTGTATAATACCTATATATTAAGAAGTCCAAAACACAGGAAAATATAGGGGCAAAAATAAGACAATAAAATAATAAATTCTTCATTCAAGTCCAATAATAAGACTTATCACACCTGAATAAGGTGAATGCGCAAATAAAGGTTGAGAGGTTTTTAGTTTTACAATTACCATGTGTTATTGGTATCTGAAATTCAAAAAGGGGTTGTATCGGGCTTGCGTGCTTTCAATGATTTGCATTTGTCGAAATAAAAATACAGTCCTTTATTGCTTTGAAGTTATTATAGTGTTGAAAATAAATGGGTCTTAGTTTGTAGGCATTTTATAAAACCGGAAGAGTGTTAAGCAAGGATGACAGAAGAGTGGGATCATGTAAACGCAGATCGCTGGCTTACGTACGTTACAGGACTGAGGCTGATAATTGTCCATGAAATTTTTTTCACAAAAAAGGTAACAACCTTCCTTTGCATCATTATTGACAAAAATCTAAACTTTTATTCAGACCATTAGACACTCTAGTTAAAAAAGAAGCCCCGAGGAACACGAGAGATGGAGCAAGTCCAAATTTATGTTGCTTTTAATTTTTTATTCTTACTCATTATCCCCGTCTGTTTCTCATTATCTTGAAGAGTTAGTTACACCTGAAATGCACAGTTATTGACAAAAACACTTTAATTTGGGCTTTAAAAATGAGTGCATGTTGCTCATTCAGTAAGCGAAAATGATCATTTTTAAAAGCATGTTTAAAATGCAGCACCAGTTTGAGATTTGTTTGGAGTGCGCTCTGCAATTCTAATCATCCTGTCTGCTCTTCAGAACAGAAGTCAACACTCCAAGATTCAGAGCGGGACACTTCTGTCTGTCTCTTATCGTAATCCAGATTGGCTACATGCATCGTCTGGCCTGTTTCTGAAATCTGTCCCTGCATCTGGGACTGCACTGCCAGCCTGTGTCACTGCTCAAACTGGATTCAATCATACAGTGTTGGCAGAACAACAGTGCAACACCTAAAAAGTGTCGAAGTCCTTGAAATTCGTCATGGCTGTCAGCGGCCCTAGCTCAAGGTCAGTGTTCTCATCCATTCTTTAAGAATCTTTCTGACGGATGCTAAGGTCACTTAGAGGCAAGCACACATCTCTCCCTTTCTCCCTGTCTCTCTTTCTGTTAGAAATCTGTGCCAATCGTGAATGCTGTGAGGGTTTTGGCAGAATGAAGAGACGATGGAATGATGGAATGCAGTGCTGCTAGTGGGGATTCAGAGATAGAAACAAAACTTTCATTGTGAAGGCTGAGCTATTTATAAACAGCACAGTGCTATTCTTCATCTATGAAGGCCATAATTCTTGAATACATTTACAGCAATTTGGACTCGTGTTTTGTGGTTTACCTTTAAGAGACTAGTAATGATCGCTTTGGTCCCAGGTCCACATTTCTGCCCCTGACATCAATCTTACTGTTCCTGACAGTGTTTACTGGTAATTATGAGAAATTACAAATGGCTTTCTCTGTAAAGTCCCTGACAGTACACTGCAAATTTCCTTTTCTTAATTGTCTTGTTTTCTGGTAAAAAAAATAAATAAAAAAATCTGTACACAAGGCACTGCACTTCATTGTAAACTTCATTCTAAATGATGCATTTTATATATATATTTTAATATTGTAATATTTTTATTATAAAATGTATACTTTCACTGTATGTATTTGTTACTTCATTCTAAACCGATATAAGCAAACTATTTGTTAAAAAAGCAACATTGCATGCAACATATTTTATCTTAAATTATTAGATTTTCTCTTGTTTTAGATTATAAATTAAATGTAGATTTATACATAATTTTACCAATAATAGATTAGGTTACTCACCATTGAAGTGAATGGGTGCCGTCAGAATTCAAATTCACACGTCTTTAAAAAACATCACAATAATCCACAAATAATCAATCTGTCAATTAACTATTTATTACTTGTGGATTATTGTGAAGTTTTTATCAGCTGTTTGGACTCTCATCCTGACGGCACCCATTCACTGCAGAATATCCATTGGAGAGCAAGTGATGTTGCCTACTTTTTTTCCAACTCTGTTCGGCTGACGAAACACACCATCCTACATCTGGTGAGTTTCTTTTTATTTCCAGGTTTGATTTTAAGCAATGGGCCAAACAGTAACTGTAAATGGCTGTTTTTAACATTTTACTGATGCAAAATATTTTGTAAAAGCAAAGTTTTTGGCACATTTCTGACAGCTTGTAGATATTCATAGATACAAAGGAGAATTAAAAGCATGAGACATTTGATTTTAGGACAAGAGGAAGAGAGCACACTATGTGTAGGAGCCATCTGGGTCAGTTTAATGATGGTAATGTCTTGTGTTAGGATCTCTGGCTCTGTGTTTTTTCTCTCTCTGTCCATCTTTGCCATTCTATCTATCTCATTTTCTGTCCGTTGTGTCTGTTATCTATATGTCTAGATTATAATTCCAGTTCAATGACTACATAAAATCAAAATAAGAGTATAGTCTGTGTGTTACCTTTGAGGCATCAAGCCTACCTATCACTCCTAACTATACCACTGTTTGAAGTAGTAAAAAAATTTTAAAAAGGTTTATTTAGTGGAGTATGTTTAGAAGGACTACTTTTCAGTCTTTTTACTTAACTTTTAACATTAACTTGCACTTTTTGTTAATTAATTAACCTACATACATACAGATCTATAAATTCTATCTATCTATCTAGCTATCTATCGATCTATCTATCTACTATCTATCTATCTATCCCTAAAGAAAATAAAATATATATAAATATGATATATATATATATATAAAATTACTAGCATTTTCTGCAGATGTTGACAAAGTTCACTTTAGAGATTACACATAATTTCACTTTCATGAAAACAGCCCAAAAATATGGATGACTCATCCTGCACTGTACAGATTTCTGTCCAATCAGATGCTTTCTAGATTGAGCCTTTCCCCTCCACCAGAACCAACCAGTGAATAGCAAATAATGGCTCATGGTTATGAGATAAACTAAAACCTACTTACTGCTTTCATAGAAAATATGTCAACACAGGACAGAAAACTGCAATTCTTAAAGCATTTCATGGGGTTTTAAAGCAATTAGAAAACTTCTATCAGGAGAAAAGTGACTTGGATTTTAGGAATGTTAAACAAAATGTAAACAGAGTTTTAAGTGAAAAGCTGTCGTTTCCCTCATAGCCAGAACAATTTGAGAAAAACCTAGAATGAATATTTATTAGGTGTTGCTCTCCACTATGATTAATGCCAAATGTTCTCTCTTTTTTTCATTTTTGCAAAACAATCATTTCCTTTGAAACTAATGCTGCTTCCTATCTATTCATAAATAATATTACTTCAAGGCATTTGTTTAATATTAACAATTTTAACTCACATCATAAGGTTCTAAATATGGTTTTAATCTGTAACATAAGCAGTCGGCCCATTGTTCTACATTCTGCAAATCAAAATTCTTTGAAGTTAAATATGTTTCTCAGAATTAACACTGAGAACTGGGAACATAATATGTATCAGTCTATAATACAATTGTGTTCTACACCAGCGCTTAATCCTTTTGTGTAAATCCGCTGATATATTGGCCAGCTGTCTACCTTTTTCGTACCCTGCCGGCATTATTTCACCTTTCTCAATCAATCGTGACATCTCCATCCTAATCTATCTAAACAGACCTCATTTTATAAAGAATATTCTGGTCTGAAATGATTTTTGGTATTAGTACACAGGCAGATATGATTATAAACCGCTGTATCCTCTATGTTTCTGTTTGTTGGGAGCAGTGCGAAAGCAGTGAGGAGATTCAAAGTCATTTTGCATGCTATACGCACTCGGGGCATATTACATATTCATTCCACACAATGTGATTAAATGCTTGTTTTCACAGAAAATGCACTGAATATGAACAATACCACCACTTTCCTGGGGGAAAACACTGCTTTTATGAGCTTTTAGACACTTTGCATTCTAATCTCCGAATCTTTAGGGGGATTTGCCATGCTAACCATGCCAGTTAATCAAAACCTCACCAGCAATTTATTTATTCTTTCATGAATTCCCGCTTGTGTCCTTCTGTAGGAATCTTCTAAAACTATTTCTGAAGTTATTGGCATTTTCTGCAGTGGAGAGGTGAATATCTTTTGTTGAAGTTGCGATGACCTCTGTCTCTCTTTTTTCTCTCTCTCTCTGTGTGTGTGTGTGTGTGTGTGTGTATGAGGGTAGTTTGATTAGTTTGCTTGGCCAATCATACCACATGCAGCACAGATTAAATCTAGCAAGGATCCTCATAATTACCTACAATCCTATGTCATCAAGGAATGTAAATCTACCACATCTCATCTTTATTCAGAGAGAGATTTTCTGAACAACTCTTAGTTTTGAGAGCATGAGAAAATTTGGCCCTTTCAGTTTTATTTTTTATGTTTGAGACCATTTTTATGAATAATGTCACAAAATTGAGCCTGACATAAAAAAAAAAATTTATAATATATAATTTTGATATATATATAATATATAGATACCTCTATATATATATTATATCTATATATATAATTGAGATTTGCGAATAATTTATTTTAAATGGTTTATAAATTATATAATAACATCGCTGTGTTGTTTTGTGTGTGTGTGTGTATGATATGTAATATGTATGATGAGTATGTACTTATGTATGATGTGTAATCTATAGATATTATCTATATATCATACGTATGTGTGTAATGCATGATAATACTATTAATTATATTAAAATCAAATACAAAAATGCTATCAAGTGTGTGTGTGGTGTATATATATATAACTATATATAAGATATCTACATATATACTATATCTATATATATATATATATCCGGTAGTATATAGTATTGAATGCCGTATTTTTTAATGCAGAGCAGAAAATATGTTTTTGGTCAGTACAATTTGTACAGTATAGTTCTTTTTTTTAATAAAAATGCTATCAATATCAATTCAATGGCCAATTCAATTTCAAAGTAATGATATAGTTTATCTGCATAATTTTCATCTTTTATACAGTCAAAAAGGTCAAGACCTCTGTGGTACAGGCCAAAATCAGGGAAAACATACATTTGATATATTGAAATCTAGCTACTTTTCATGCTAGGGCAATATTATGTTAGATTCTGTAGATAATTAATCTAACCTGTCTAAAAGTTCAAAACAAAAGAAGCTCAAAATAAATTCCTTCTAATGTAATTTTTCTCCCCTAAAGTAATGGAGTACCAAAGTGTACCGTATTTGTGGCAAGTGTCTGAAGTGTAAATTTGTGTGTGTTTTGTTTATGTGAGAAATATCCTTCAAAAGAGAGCTTAAAAGCTGCTTGGCACTATTGAATTTCAGCCACACAATATGTTTATATTTTCTCTGAGAGAGAAATCAAATGTCAGTATTCCCAACTGAGCACAATTAGTTCCGCTAGAGTGTAAAAGGGTCTGAAGACATGAAGCTCTGGTCAGCGTTATCGACGGCTATAGCAGAGGTATTGAATTTTCCAGTTCGCCAGAACACAATGATTAATTTTCTGCTGTTTTGAATCTATTCTCATATCATTTTACCAGACTACTGCTACCGGACCGACTACGAATAAACCAGGCCGTGTGCTGTCTGGAAATCTTTAGAGAGAGGGAAAGAAAGATTACTTTTCTTTTTTTGTCATCTTCGTTTCACTAGTTTTAGATATATTTTCAGAGACAAGGTTTTAGGTCATGCATCTTTGCGGTCAGCGAGCAGGAAAAGTGTTTACTAATGTGGATGCGGAGCTTGCCTTCAAATAAATCATGCAACAGTCATCAGAAAATCATTCAAATTCACATCTTGCCCACAACATATGGAAATACCAGCAAATTAAAGTGTTTCGAAAAGACACAGAGATGGCATTTCACATGCGTGATTAAAAAACTGCCCTTCGGAAGAAAGCAAAACGTCTGCCGTCAGTGAAAAGCGACAGCTGTCAGGTCTATTGTGGCAGCCGAGAGAAGAGTGAGGGAAGATTCTCCTGTCTCGTTCGCAGAGGTGTCATCCGTGATAAATAAAAGAGAGGCACCTGGGTGGTCAGAGAAGAGTCTGTTTAATGTCTAGACAGGGGGAGAGGGACCCAAGCCCCTGAGAGCCTATAAAGAGTCTGAAAGTGTTCATTTCAAATGCAATAGTCTGTCAAATGGAGGAAAACTAAACCTCACACTCACACATTGTATTATGGAAATGTGGTTGCTATGTTTTATACAATGAAAAAGACATTTACATTTCTTTACCCTTCATTCCAGAGCGGCTCCTGAGGCTTCAGCGCATGTGTGACTTTGAAGGAATGTGCTTCATCCTGCAGCAAAACCATCAAAATATGAGGTTAGTAATGTATGTTTAAGGTGGTATTTAAAAAAAAAAACACTCCTTTTCACTCCTTGGCTTTAAATATGTTAATGTTAATTTTGCATTATCTACAGGCAGTACACAAAACAGTAAGAGACAGAGATATATATATATAGAGAGAGAGAGAGAGAGAGAGAAAAGAGAGAGAGAAGAGAAAGGAAAGAGAAAGAAAAGAGAGAAAGAGAGATAGAGAGAGAGACCGAGAAAGCGAGAGGGAAAAGATAAAGAGAAAGAGAGAGAAAGAGAAAGAGAGAGAGAGAGAGTATATGTGTGTTTGTGTGTACTTGGTAGTCCCTACGGTATGGGGACAAAATGTCTTTTTTTTGGTCCCTATGAGGAAGCAAGTTTATAAATCATACAGAATTATATTTTTTGAGAATCTAAAAATGAAGAAACTTTTGTGTGAGGGGTAGGTTTCGGGTAAGGTGATGTGGGTATGGAAAATACAGTTTTGTCCCAGTATGAAACCATTATGTCTATGAATTGCCCCATAACACTAGAACCCTCTGTTGTGTGTGTGTGTGGGGGGGGGGGGTAATCTGTCAGTAGTCAGTAGGTAATATTAGTGAAGGTAGTGAAGCGGATGTACAAAGCCTCTTTCCCCTTCCTCATTTCATAGCTGACCCATCCTCTGCATCCTAATGCCCACATACATAGCTCATACTCCATATCCACCGACCATGCAGATAAACATGGTCAAATTACACACACACACACACACACTCCCAGCTCCATCAGTTACAGTCCCTCACACCCTCAGCACTCAGCACTATTATAACTTCTCAAACCAGCCAGCATTCCTCTCAGTCACCATTCACAAAGCCCTTAGTAGCCTTCATAAAACTACAAGTTGGAATTAACAAAAAGTGGCATTGTGGTACCATGGTCTGAACATATTTGTGTGTGTGGTTTAAAAGTTCAATTGTGTAACATTGCAGCAAAAATACTAACAATGACAAATACTTATAAAGCATAGTATAATGTAATGGAATTTTGAGATTTACTATACTTTATTAACAACATACATAACATACTCCAAAATTATTAATACACTTGTGTGTGTTTATATATATCAGATTTTCATGCAAGTCCTGACAGTTACCAGAGACCCAATAAACAACTGAGATGAAAATATTACTTTTGAGTTATTTATTCAGGAAAATTATCCAATATTACATATTTGTGAGTGGCAAAAGTATGTGGATCTCTAGGATTAGCTGTTAATTTGAAGTTGAAATTAGAGTCCATCTGTTTTTCAGAGGTGTTTTTAATCAGTGAGATTATCAGGTGTCAGTGTGTGCCCTGTTCAGTGTTGGGCAGTAACGCAGTACTTAGTAACGCGTTACTGTAATTTGATTACTTTTTAGTAATGGAGTAATTTAACGCGTTATAATTTTCAAAATAGTAATTAGAGTATTGTTACAAGCCGAGGTCTCTGTACGTTACTGCCGCGTTACATTGCATACATAATGCAGTGTTTTATAATCTAGATATTGTAAAAAGGATGTAGCACACACACTGGCGAGTCAAGTGCCAGTGGATTAGAGACCTGCTCCCGCGAGACCCGACGCAACAGAGTGCGACGCGGGAGAAGATGGGCGAGTGCTGCTGCGGGCGGGTAGACACTTGTGTGTGTGCGGTATGCGGGAGAATAAAATGATTTGCGGGACTCCCGCAAAATAGAAATATAGAAATATAAAATATCTAAAAAAGTATAAATTGTTATTCATCTATTGCACAAAAGCAACATTTTCAGAGTACCCTTGCCCAACACTGTGCCCGGTTTTATTTAAAGAACAAGGATCTATCAAAGTTTGGTCATGTTTGTGGAAGTGTATCATGGCACAAACAAATGAGATCTCTGAGGACCTCAGAAAAAGCGTTGGTGTTGCTCATCAGGCTAGAAAAGATTTCAAAGCCATCTCTAAAGAGTTTGGACTCCACCAATCCTTGCAGAGTCGCAAGAAGAAAGCCACTCTCTCGCAAAAACACAATTGCGCTCATCTGCAGTTTGCTAAAGATCTGTGGACAACCAATGATACGGAAAATGTTTTGGTGGATGGAGGTGGGGGTCGGTACCAAAATGAACATTTGGTTTAAATGAGGCAGCATTATGTTTGGGAAGAAACACTGCATTCCAGCATAATATCCCTTATCCCCTCTTTGAAACATGGTGTGTAGTATCATGGTCTGGGCCTGTTTTGCTGCATCTGGTCCATTGATGGAACAATGAATTCTGAATTATACCAGCAAATTCAAAGAAATTTCAGACATCTGTCTGTAAAGTGGGTCCTGCTGCAAGACAACGCCCCAAGCACACACGTCGTCTTCAACAAAGAATGGTTAAAGAAGAACAAAGTTCATGTTTTGGAATGGCTGAGTCAAAGTCCGGACCTTAATCCAATTGAAATTTTGTGGAAGGACCTAAAACAAGCAGTTCATAAGAGGAAACCCACACTCTAAAAACTGCTGGGTTAAAAACAACCCAATTTGGGTTATTGGGTACCCCCGGCTGGGTCAAGAAAGGTTGTCAGTGAAGTGCCCGCGCTGATTTGTTTTGAACCCAACAGTTGATTATATGGTTTACCCAGCATGCTGGGTTGGGGCGGGGGGTTTTTTATGGTTTACAATTACTACATTGCTAGTCTAATGAAACCCAATCGAGCTTAGCCTTTAAACCTAACAAATCTTTTTAATTTTAAAACCCTTTTCCACCACGGAATTGACTATGGAAGTCAAAACAAGAAGATAAAACAGTCAAAAGTAACATGCATGTAAAAACAAATGCAGAAAAGTATGGCATTAACAACTAGGGCATGCTGGGGTTTATGAATGAAAAATTATACTCGTGGGTTGTTGAATATAACTTTTAAGCTCAAATTTACTTTTTTTGGTAAAGTTGGTTATATATTGTATAACCATATTGACAAAACACTATTATGTACAGGTAATTGTATGGGTCGTGGTGGGGTTAGTTTAGTGTGGGTGTGTGAGGTGGTCGTGGTGGCAAATCTGAGGGGGTCTGGCATGACAGTAAATAAACACAATATTAACTTGATATGAAAACTTGTATTCATAACATATTGTTTTGTAGTCGGTGTTGGGATTGGTGTGGGTAGGGTGTTTGAGTGTGTAACGCCATTTCTCCTACACACCAACACAGGAACTGTGGCATTGTGTGACATTGTTGTTTTAACAAATTAATACACTTACAGTTTTGTTGCATAGGTCCATTAATACAGATCATGCTCACTGCCCATTTGTCAGATCTCTTAGATAATTGATGAGAGTTTCTGAAGGAAGCCCCTCTGCACAGCAAAAGGTCTATACCTTTTTGAACTTATCCGGGGCCCCTCCTCCTTTAAAACCACCCTGTTGGCATCATTTGGGGGGAAATACATTCTCCGGTGTGTGTTTGGGCTGGGGGGGTGTGTTGACTCATCAGTTCTAGTAGTGCGTGCGTGTGTGGGTCAGCGTTGGTTCCGGTTGGGGTGTTGGTTTGTGGTCTCAGTCAGTGGGCCTATACGGTCGTACCAACATGGTGATAGAGAAGCGAAATATTTATTAAAATGCGGGGTGTATTCCATTTGGTTCAGTGGGATATCGGGTCTGGGGTGGTTTTGCAGCCGGGTCTCGGAAAGGATTGGTAAATAGTCTGTTTTATCATTTCAACCATTTTTTGTGGTTGTTTAATGTCTCTGTCTACTACAGCGCTCTAGAATGCTATAAATGCCACTAGGTTGTGAGGGTTCTGAGTGGTGTAAGTGTTTGTTGGGGGTTGGGAAAGAGCGAGCTCGTGTCGTGTTTCAGTAGAATCGCCTGGTCTTGGTGGTGCTGGGGTGGTAAGGCTCGTGGTTAAGAACAGACTCCCTTCACAGTATCTCACTAAATGTACATGTATCGTGGAGGGCACGTGCTGTTGTAAAGGGTTGTGCACGGGCGAGGAAAAAATGTAATAGTGTGTCATGTGAGTGTTAGGTTGTCACTACGCTCGCGCAGGGGTGGTGTGGGGTCAGATACCCGCTGCATGGGCTAAGCCGGCGTCGTGGTCGAAAGTTTTGTGAACGGAGGGGCAAATAAATATATTTATAGGTTCCTTAATTGTTGTCCTCCATTGCGTCGGGGAACCAGGATTGCACTGAAACAGACGGTGTGGTCGGGGGCGGGGGTATTTTATGGGAGGGGGGCGGGTTGTAATGTTGGGGTTGTCGGTGTTTGAAGCTTGAAAATACTGATTATCTAAACTTTCAATGGATTAACAAAATATCTTCATTTGTGGTCTAAAGATAGACAAAAGTCTTAAAGGTTTGGAATGACATGAGGGCAAGTAAATTATATTTTTGTGTGAACTATTCCTTTAAGAAAGGAAGACCAAGAATGATGACTCTCCAAATCAGACAACTCCAAAGTTGGTTTGAGTTCTGCAATGAAAAACACGGACATCAATGGTTTAAATAAAATATTAACATGTAATCATACTGTTGTTGCATCAAAATGTGAGGTAAACAGGCAGGTGAAAACAGAAACATTTATTTTTCTAAAAATAACTCACATCAATCTCAATCTCAATCTCCTATGTATCTGGCTTTCAACATCTACAAAAACAACCATTCTTTTACTCTTAGTAAAAACAATAAAATAATTGATAACATGCTGTAATTATGAACTTTACTTGCCTTAACCGTCTTTCCCTCTCTTCTGAAGAAGCTGAGAAAATCGCCTCCTCACACAAGCAGGGTTCAGTGTCGTTAACTCCCGGCGCGGGCACAATGAAGACACAAAGCTCAACACGTCTGAAATATTACATGCAAAACATTACTTTTACTATCACTTCATCAGCCTCAATATAATTAGGCTAAACTTTATTACATAACTCTGTTTCCTTTAGGAAACTACATTCAATTCAACAACAAAAAAAGAAGATAATGAATTAACATGTAAATATGTTAATAACCCTTTATTAACACCTCAAAAAATTTAAATATTGTCAAATCTTATGTAAATATGACATAAGACACTCACTGACGTTATGTTAAAAGTACCTTTTCCGTTCAGTAAAAGAGGCTAACTTATTTCTGAGGCGAAAACCGCGTCCGCGTATTTTTCAATATAAGCTCTTTTCAGACTATTTCCGCCTTCCATGAAATCTCAAAGTACTACCGGACTCAAACAATGAATGATGAATTTACATTTTTTATCTTTACTTACCATAAACCGTCTTTCACTCACTTCCATCTGAAGACGCTGAGAAAATGGCGTCTTCTCGCACTGGTGTCGTCCGATGTGTCACTGGGGTGACTTGCGTGCCGTGGCTCTCTTTCACGTCCGCTGGGTTATAGATCAAGACCAATTTTCAACCCAAAATTGGGTTAAAACAACCCAACGTCCTTACCCAGCAGTCTCAACCCAGCATTTTTTAGAGTGCACCAACATCAATGTGTTGAAGAGGTTCTGTACTGAGGAATGGGGGGGGGGGCTAGAATTCCTACAAGCCGTTGTGCAGGACTGATCAGCAGTTACAAGACACGTTACTTGCAGTTATTGCTGCAAAAGGGAGTCACACCAGATACTGAAAGCAAAGATTCACATATTTTGCCACTCACAAATATTTAACACCAGATCATTTTTCTTAATAAATAAATGACAAAGTATATATTTTGTTTGATTGGATTCTCTTTGTCTACTTTCAGGATTTGTGTGAAATCTAATTATGTTTTGGGTCATATTTATGTAGAAATATAGAAAATTCTGAAGGGTTCATAAACTTTCAAGCAGCACTGTATATATATATATATATATATATATATTATAATAATTATATAATGCCGACATCTATGATTTCATTTGTAGTATTATGCATTTGTTTGGTTATTTTTTATATATTCCTTCTGTAGTATGTTATTTCTTACATTTTTAGATATTTAAAATATAGTTTTAAAGTTTTATGTAGTTAAACAAAAGTTTGTAACATGGTTTTAAAACACACATTTATTGTATTATGAGTTATCATCTCAATCCCATAATCAAATTGTATGTTAATAATTATCTAATTATTATAATCATTTACATTAATAGAATTTTTGTAAATATTATAATTACTACATATATGATTTCATTGTATTATAGTGTTTTGTTTCTTTATTTATTTGTTCAGTCTGTTTGATTAGTATTATGACATTTCTTAAATTTTTTGTTTCTTCTTTGTTTTTTTATGCATTAAAACATGGCATTTTGAAACACACATTTATTGTTTTATAAATGATGATGTAATCATTACAATCTCAAAACAAATTGTTTGTTAGTAATTTATATAATTATATCCAACACTATTATTATTAACATTACATTTATACATATTTATATATATCTATATATTATATATATATATATATATATATATATTATCACACCACATCCTACATACATCCATAATATCTAATACTTGTAACATGGTTTTTATATTATATTTTTTTAATATTTTATTTGTTATATTTATTAACTTAATGTTAATTTTGAGATTTACTAATACTAAATTTAATCTGTCAATGTCATTTATTGGAGCTAACATGAATTAATGAACACAATGACCAAATGTGAATAAATACTGCAACAAATGCATCACTCATTGCTAGTTAATATTAGGGACTGCATTAACTAACATAAATCAATATGAACTTATTGTAAGTGTTACCAATGACACATACTCAAATATTTTCATTTTCAATATTTAATGTTCAGGTAGTACTGACATTTTTTTACACATGACAACCTGTACCATCTACAAGAGAACAACTCAGGCTCTTCATCTTTGAAGGCAAAATATGTTGAGTTCAGGTCCTTATGTGGGACGGTGGGGTTAGCTATATCAATAAAAAAAAGTGTCAAAAAGCCTCCTAAGAAAGACAAGCAATGAAACAAAGATTAGCCAGTTTGCACTCTGCATCATCATCAAACCACCATCATTGTCCTAAAATCTTCCATACTTTTGAGCTGCTTGTGACACAATCAGCGGGTCACTGCAGGGTCGGAGCTATAGAGAGGAAGATTAGCATTAGCATGTGGAGAAAAGAGCTAATGAAGTGCTCATAGCAGCTTATCACATGTCTGCTCCTCACACATCTGTGTGACCATGATCCCCACACAAATCAAATCTCCGACCAATCCTCGAGATGGATAATTGCTGACAGGGATATGATAAGCTTTTGTAATAGAGATCTGTCAATCAATGAATGCCACATGACTTCTCGATCCGGAGTGTTTACTCAAATGGAATGGAAGAATTCGGCCGGTGCCACTCGGGCCACTTCCTTTTCTGCCGCTCCGAAGGATGTTCTTGCTTCATTTCATTAACTGGGTGGGAGTAAAAGCAAATTTGCCTTATGAAAAGCAATTACTGCACTGCTGACTGCTGCTTTTGTGTGCAGAGGAGAGAGTTCCTGTCCCTCTTCTTCACGTCTGAGACTTCTGCATCATTGATTTTTAAAACACAGCCAGACATTACAGCTTTTTAGCCCTGCAAGTCCTTTCACTACCTTTATTAGGGACAATTTGAGGCCTTGTTAAAGGGGTCATATGATGCTTTTTTTAAAGATCATTATTTTGTGTATTTGGTGTAACAGAATATGTTGACATGCTTTAATGTTCAAAAAACACATTATTTTTCAAATACTGTACATTATTGTAGGTCCTCTATGCCCTGCCTCTCAAACGTGTCGTTTTCAACAAAGCCCCCTCCTTCCGACAAGCACAGTCTGCTCTGATTGGCCAGCTGACCCAGTGCATTGTGATTGGCCGAACACCGCAAGCACTCGTCGGAAATGTAACGCCCCTTACCATAATCGCGAGCTTCATCTTTCAAAATAAATGTAAAGACAGAGCCCGAAAGGGGAACAGAGTCGCGTGACAGACACAGTGTTGAAGCTGGTATGTGTGCAGTACACAAGCCACGGTTAAGACAGCTGACTCCACTGTGATGTGACACTGTCTCTCTCTCTCTCTCTCTCTCTCACACACACACACACGATGCGCAAAACTCCGCATTTGAACAGTCAATAGCAAATACTTAAACTAATAACAAAACAGTAGCTGATTCAGAAGTGCCAGATTGTCATAGCAAAGTCAGAATTACCTCCTCTCCTAGGTTCACGAAACGGTCGTCCATAAAATGCATTGCTGTTCTGTTGAAAGTAATCTTAAAAATTCTTAAATGCATCTACTTCCGGAAGGCCAAACAAAATGCTTTTGCTTTCGCACTGAATCACAAGGCGTCTCCCTGACATGCTGCTTCAACACTAACTGCGGTTACTGAAACCACGCCTTCTTTCTTTGCGTTCACATTTGGTCGCATTATGCAAATATTCCCACATAGTGAGGTAGATATGTGGGGGCGTGTTAGAACGAGCCGTTTAGGGGGCGTGTTGGCAGAGTCTTAACTTTGATAAAGACATCTCTTTGGTTTTGAGACTTTAGTCTTTGAAACTTCAGGGCATCTTATTTATGCACCAAGAGCTTGTAACACCTCAAAGAGAAAGGAAAACTTGAAATCGAAATCATATGACCCCTTTAAAGATCTTATTTTGACATCAAAATAAATATCAACTAAATATTTGAATTATATAAAATATATAATATAGGTATAATACACTATCTTAAATGTTTGGGGTCAGCAAGTCTTTTTTTTTAGAGAAAATGTGCAACAGGGAGTATTTAAATTGGTCAAAAGTGACAGTAAATACATCTATTATATTACAAAATATTTTTATTTCAAATAAATGCTGTTCTTGAACTTTCTATTTGTAAAAAAAAATAATATTTCGAAGTATAATTTAACACCGAAGGACTGGGTTAATGGCTATGATAATTCCGCTTTGCCTTCTAGGATTAATTAAGAAGGAATAAAGAAGTGCATTAAATATATAGCATAAATATAATAAAATGGAAAACAGTTTTTGTAATAATATTTCACAATATTAGTCTTATTACTGCATTTTTAATCAAACCATGCTTTTTTAACTAAAACTAAAGCCATAAAAAATGAGTACTTGAATAAAAAATAAGATATTAAAAACATTTAGCTAGTTGCCAAGACAACAATTCTAATTTTAATTTATTTTAACTTGATGTACTAAACTAAAACTTGAACTGAAATCAAATTAATGAAAACTACATAAACACTAAACACTAAAATGGCAAAAACAAAAATGACAAAAATTTTGACTAAAATTTAAATGAAAACTTAAGTTTGAATGAATTTAATTAAATATCTAAAAATAAAAACTGATTCAAAATATTATTAAAAAATAGTCAATGAGAAAGAAAATACTTGAATAGTCAATGATATCTCAATGATGCTAAAATTACTCTGAATCAAACAAATGCAAATGCAATGCTTGGTGAGCAAAAGAGACTTTTTGTGACGTCACTTCCTGTTTGTTGCTGCCGTGTGGTTTGAGTTTGAGCTCCGTCAAGTTAATTCTTTGTCGTCTAATTTTTTATCTTAAAATCAATTTTATACACCATAATATTCGTTTCTATAATGTGTGAATATATCCCCTATCGTATTCTACAACAAAAACAATCAGAGCGCCTTGTTATCACTAGTTTTATTTTGATTTCCCGAGTCCGTTACTAGCATTTAGCCCGTTAGCATCGCCAGCGTGGTTGCCGCTAATCTCGCTTACATTACTAATACAATATTCACTGTTACTTGCTTTAATGGCGGATGTGTGTCTACCTTTGAGTGCAGGTGAGGACACGTTCGAGCTGCATTCGTTGCAGGTCGAGCTGGAGGCCGTGGAGAAGCAGATCCGGGACCTGGTGGCAAAGCAGACCCAGCTGAGAGCGCGGAGAGCCGCGCTGGAAACATCCCAGGCTGACGCTCACAAGTCCGAGGTAAGTATACAGCACGCTGCTAACTCTCCCACCACCTCTACTCCGTGTGCTTCTCTGCACAGGCCTGGTGCACCCAGGACGCGATCTTCCCAAATGTCCTTCACTCCAGCGCCGGGACACCACAGACCCTGGGTGCACCAGCAGCGGAAGACGCGAGCCAGGCCCCGGGCGACGACCTTTCCCCCTCCGCCGCCTCCGGTCTTCGAGATCTCCACCCGGAACCGCTTCACTCCCCTCCGCGAGACGGAACGCAACGCTGTGATCATCGGAGACTCCATCGTCCGTGCTACGTTAGCTGAAGGTAAGGTGCAAACTCACTGTTTCCCTGGTGCTCGTGTTCTCGATGTTTCTGCGCAGATACCCGCGATCCTGAAGGGCGACGAGAGCACCGGAGCGGTCGTGCTTCACGCGGGGGCTAACGACACCAAGCTGCGGCAAACGGAGACGCTGAAGAGGGACTTCAGGAGCCTGATCGAGACGGTGCGCCGCACATCGCCCGCGACGACGATCATCGTGTCAGGACCGCTTCCCACATATCAACGAGGACACGTAAGGTTCAGTAGACTGGTTGCTTTAAATGAATGGTTATTGTCATGTTGTAAAGAACAGAAACTGCTCTTTGTTAATAATTGGAATCTTTTCTGGGAGCGTCCTAGGCTGTTTCGCGCTGATGGTTTGCATCCCAGCAGAGTGGGAGCGGAACTCATGTCGGACAACATCTCCAGGACGCTACGCACCATATGACTAGTAAGTCAAATCTCAAATAACTGCCATGATGACTTTTGTTATACCCGCTTAAATGATAGAAGTACTTGCGCTGTACAATCTATAAAGACTGTGTCTGTCCCCGATAGTGAGGTCAAATATAAATTTAATGCAGGATCTAGAAAAAATATGATCGTGATTAAACCAGAAAAATTTAAAATAAATTAACAAAAACAATTTTAAAGTTTGGGCTCCTAAACATTAGATCACTTTCACCCAAAGCAGTTATTGTAAATGAAATGATCACAGATAATCGTTTTGATGTACTCTGCTTGACTGAAACCTGGCTAAAACCTAATGATTATATTGGTCTAAATGAGTCTACTCCACCAAGCTACTGTTATAAGCATGAGGCCCGTCAGACTAGTCGTGGTGGTGGTGTTGCAACAATATATAGTGATATTCTCAATGTTACTCAGAAGACAGGATACAGGTTTAACTCATTCGAAATACTTCTGCTTAATGTTACACTGTCAGCTAACCAAAAGAAATCTATCGTATCTCTTGCTCTGGCTACTGTGTATAGACCACCAGGGCCGTATACAGATTTCCTAAAAGAATTTGCAGATTTCCTCTCAGACCTATTGGTTACTGTTGATAAAGCGCTAATTGTCGGAGATTTTAACATTCGTGTTGATAATACAAATTGGGGGGTTGGCACCAGTTTTTTTTTTACTTGCGTTTACTGACCTAATAAACTCTTTTGGAGTCAAGTAAAATGTCACCGGGCCCACTCATCGTGTTAATCATACGCTAGATTTAATTATAACGCATGGAATTGATCTTACTGATATAAATATCGTACCTCAAAGCGATGATGTTAACGACCATTTCCTTGTATCGTGCATGCTACGTATTACTAATATTAACTATATGGCTCCGCGTTATCGTCCGGGCAGAACTATTGTTCCAGCCACCAAAGACAGATTCACAAATAACCTGCCTGATTTATCTCAACTGCTCTGTGTACCAATAAGTACACATGAACTAGACGAAATGACTAGCAACATGGGCACTATCTTCTCTAATACATTAGAAGCTGTTGCCCCCATCAAATTGAAAAAGGTTAGAGAAAAACGTACTGCGCCATGGTACAACAGTAATACCCATTCTCTCAAGAAAAAACTCGTAGTCTTGAGCGCAATGGAGAAAAACTAACTTGGAAGTTATTAGAATTGCGTGGAAAAACAGTATGACCAGCTATAGACAGGCTCTAAAAGCTGCCAGGGGCGAGCATATCCACAAGCTCATAGAAAATAACCAAAACAATCTAAGGTTTTTATTTAGCACAATGGCTAGATTAACAAATAACCAGACGCCACCCGATCTAAATATTCCCTCACAGTTTAATAGTAATGACTTTATGAATTTCTTCACTGATAAAATAGATAACATCAGAAATACAATAACAAAATGTAGATTCTACAGCGTATAATACTTTAGCTTCTTTCATCGCACCAAAAGATAAACTGCAATGATTTACAATTATAGGACAGGAAGAGTTAAATAAACTTATCACTGCATTTAAACCAACAACATGCCTGTTAGATCATGTACCCACTAAATTACTGAAAGAGTTGATACCTGTAGCAGAAGAACCGCTTCTAAATATTATTAACTCGTCGTTGTCTTTAGGTCACGTCCCAAACCATTCAAGCTGGCGGTCATTAAGCCTCTTATTAAGAAACCACAACTAGATCCTAGTGAATTGGCAAATTACAGACCCATCTCAAATCTTCCTTTTATGTCTAAAATTTTAGGAAAAGTTGTGTCTGCTCAATTGTGCTCCTTACTGCAAAAAAATGATCTCTATGAAGAAATTCAGTCAGGTTTCAGGCCCCACCATAGCACAGAAACTGCACGTGTTAAAATTACAAATGACTTGCTTCATGCGTCAGACCAAGGCTGCATCTCATAGCTAGTTTTACTTGATATTAGTGCTGCATTCGATACTATAGATCATGACATACTCATAGATCGATTACAAAACTATACAGGTATTCAAGGGCAGGCTTTAAGATGGTTTAGATCCTACCTGTCCGATCGCTACCACCTTGTTCATTTAAATGGGGAGTCATCTCAATTATCACCAGTAAAATATGGAGTGCCACAAGGATCTGTCATAGGTCCTCTGCTATTTTATGTTGCCCCCTGGTAATATTATTAGAAAATACGGGAATAATTTCCACTGTTATGCCGATGATACTCAACTATATATCTCAACAAGACCAGATGAAACTTCTAAATTATCTAAGCTAACAGCGTGTGTTAAAAATGTAAAAGATTGGATGACCAATAATTTTCTCCTATTAAATTCGGATAAGACAGAGATATTACTGATTGGACCAAAAGACAGTACACAGAATCTCGAGGATTCGTTTGCAACTAGACGGATGTACTGTTACTTCTCTACAGTCAAAAATCTGGGTGTTAAATTAGACAGCAACTTGTCTTTTGAAAAACATATTTCCCATGTTACAAAAACAGGCATTCTTCCATCTTAGAAACATTGCCAAGTTACGAATTATGTTACCTGTTTCTGATGCAGAAAAGCTAGTTCATGCATTCATGACCTCTAGACTGGACTATTGTAATGCACTGCTAGGTGGTTGTCCTGCATCTTCAATAAACAAGCTACAGGTAGTCCAAAATGCAGCGGCTAGAGTCCTTACCAGGTCAAGAAAATATGATCATATTACGCCAATTTTACAGTCTCTGCACTGGCTACCTATTAAGTTCCGTATCAGTTACAAAATATTATTACTTGCCTATAAGGCCTTTAATGGTTTAGCTCCTGCATACCTAAAGTCTTCTACCACGCTACAATCCATCAAACTCCCTAAGGTCGCAAAACTCTGGACATTTGGTAGTACCTAGGATAGCAAAGTCCACTAAAAGACGTAGAGCTTTTTCGCATTTGGCTCCCAAACTCTGGAATAGGCTTCCTGGGGTTCAGACACACTCTTTCTGTTTAAATCTAGATTAAAGACACATCTCTTTGGCCAAGCATTCAAATAATGCATCTCATAATCTTGTACTGCAGTTATATCAAATCAAATGCACATTATTATACTTTAGCTTGGGTTAAACAAATCAATATTGCTTGGTTGGAACAGCAGCTACGCAAATTATGTCTCTATTTGTTTCCCTGTTTCTGCCACGAGATTGACATCCCGTGGTAACTAGGATTACACAAGCTTCAGTCTGGATCCAGAACACCTGAGAAGAGATGATGCAACCCCTCAGAGGACCTCAGATGATGCCAACCCTGAAAACAAAACTTAAACCAGAAAAAAAAAATACCACATTTTGCTATAAGTTTGATTTGCATCATATAATAATTGCTGTTAAAATTATTCATCGTCTGTTTTATTACATCTTAAAATTTATTTTTCCGTACTGCTGGTTCGTCTGATCAGAGGAGAACTGGCCCCCCCGACTGATTCTGGTTTCTCCCAAGGTTTTTTTCTCAATTCTGTCACCAATGGAGTTCTGGTTCCTCTGGCTTGCTTAGTTGGGGACACATCATTTCCAGCGATATCGTTGACATGATTGCAAAGATACTATTTAAACTGAGCGGGATGTTGACATCACTGAATTCAATGAACTGTCTTTAACTGAAAAATTAGTGTTACTATTTATTATTGTCATTTTGCATTATTGACACACTATTTTCCTATTTAATTCTGTAAAGTTGCTTTGACACAATCTATATTGTTAAAAGCGCTATATAAATAAAAATTGACTTGACTTGTCTTAGTGAAGTTCACATTATATATTATAGTTTTGCAATGTGTATCATTTAATTATGTATTAAGATCAAAAAATCATGAAATGGATGGTTGTTTTCTTTGTTTCCTGTTCATTATTTAGTGAGAAATAATTGAGACACCACATTCAAACCATATCAACCCCTAGAACACACTAGCAACCATTAAAGCAACACCCCTGCAACCAATACAACATCCTAGCATCTGAAAACAGCTCTGCACAGTAACCAACAGGTCAATTTCTAGAATGTGTAGTGTGGCACAACACACACAGGTTTGTTTTTATGGTTTATGGGGACTCTACATAGGCGTAAAGTTTTTTAAACTGTATAAACTGTATTTTCTATCCCCTCACCCTAACCCTACCCCTAAACCTACCCCTAACAGGAAACATTTTGCATTTTTAGATTTTCAAAAAAATTAATTCTGATTTATTTATAAGCCTTTTGAATTACGGGGACACTGAAAATGTGTCATTTTCTCGTTGTAATACCTATGTCATACCCGTGTTATTATACAAATGTGTCCTCATAAACCACATAAACATGCACACACACACACACAAACATACCCAAACACACACACACACACACAACACACAGGATTGCCACTGCCCCTCCCTGAGCCTGTTGCTGTTTTGATTTCAGGGATATTTTAAGAATATTTTGGGAAAGGCTTTAGACTCATTTTGTTTATTGGAATTTGAATTAATACGTATTAAAGTGCTAAGAAAGCCATTACTCTTTCTTTCAATCTAGGTATTGAGATAAGCTTGCTAAGAGGAATGTAAGTGCCAACTTATTAATGCAAGCAATTTGAGTGATTGTGGCTTCTTTAAGCTGTACTTATGTGTGCACAATGTGTGATAAAATCTTTCAGCTCGTGATCCTGTCATGATCTATGTGCATCAGCTTGGCTGTTACAGTACGTTTGTGGGGTACAGAGTGCCAGCAATGCAAAAAAAGGATGAATTAACAGATTCCTCAGAGTCTTGAAGTAATGGTGCAGGGGTCAACAAACACGGCACAAATACTGCTAAAGTAAAGTGTGTGGGCAGAGGATATTATCAGGGGAGGTGTGGAAATGAGATATATGAACAATAAATTTCATCAAGCTTAAACTATTTTAAATAGATTTAATACTGTATTCAAAATGAACTAAAAACTACAAATAATAATCAGCAGATATTTAATGTATCTAGTGTAAATTATTGTTCTATTAGAGTATTATTTATAATACAAATATAAATATAGTATTTAATTTAATTAGCTTATATTTTGTATTTTGAGTTTTATTTTAACTTTAGCTATAATTATGTTAATGTGTTTTGTCATTTCTTAATTTGTATTTTGCTTATTTTTGAGTTTAGTTATTTTAATACTTTTAGAACTTTTTCGTTACAGTATTGTCAATACAAACATTACTATTTTAAATTTTGTATTCAACTTTTTTTTATAGTTTTACTTTTAGTTTACTTTAACAATAATAACACGACTGATTAGAAACTGATTCTCTTTGTGTATATCCAGTGTTCAGGTGTCTGAATCAATACCCCAAACTAGCATACTGCACACATAAACTGCTCTTTTCTCTAATGAATAAAGTGCAGAACAAAGCTGAGACGAAGCAATGTCAGTTAAATATATCCTCCTGTTTCTCATTGGGACCTAATTTACGTCCTTGTTCTAATTTAAGATGCTTTTAACAACAAGGTGGCGAACAGCAGGGCTAAATTCCCACAGCTCATTGTAATAAGGCAATCACTACACCTGTGTCTTTTTGTAATGTGAGGCACCAATTTTCTTTACCTGAGCTCAAGCACAATGTTCTGAGCTAATAAAGCACGACGGTATAGTCTGATTTGAGAGAAAATACGGAGGGTTTGAGAGTATATTAAAAAAAAATTAAGTCAAACTAATAAATGTGGTTATTTTATATTTTTATCTAGATGTGTGTGTAATTGTGTAGCATACTGTGCACTGCAGTAATATATTAGTATGCTATTTTAAATATAGTGATAGTCTGTAATCAGAATCACATACTAGCATACTATTATTATTTCTGTGGGTAAATGATGACAGATTTTCATTTTTAGGTGAACTGTCCCTTTAAAACTCAAAGTACAAGCTCTTGTTTGAACTTCATTCATTTACTTATTGATTTGCCATCATGTCCTTTCCTTCCAAATTTGTATGGTTTCCTTTTATTGCGGCAGAATACAGAAGAAGACAAGGTTTCATCAGTTTTGTTTTTTTTTTGTCCATAATTTGAAAGTCAGTGTAAGCCAAAGCTTTAAACTTTCAAACGTTGTACTTGCATAGAGTATTTTTGGCAACCTATGGGGAGAAACTCGGTTTTCGAAATATGTTAGAAAGCGTAATGCAGCATCATTGTGCACTGTCATCTGAATAGATTCTTACATAAGACAATACAGTTAAAAATGAAAAGAAATGAGATATTATATACCTTAAAGGGGTCGTATGATGCGATTTCAAGTTTTCCTTTCTCTTTGGAGTGGTACAAGCTGATTGTGCATAGATAAGATCCCTGAAGTTGCAAAGACTAAAGTCAAAAAAACCCAAAGAGATATTCTTTATCAAAATTAATACTCTGCCACGCCCCTCTAAAATGGCTCGTTCTAACACACCCCACATATCTACCTCACTATGTGGAAATATTAGCATAATGCGCCAAATGTGCACGCAAAGAAAGAAGGCATGGTTTCAGTAACCGCAGTTAGTGTTGAAGCAGCCATGTCAGGGAGACGCTGTGTGTTTCTAGGCGAAAGCAAAAGCACTTTATTTGGCCTTCCAGAAGTAGATGCATTTAGGAATCTTTAAGATGACTTACAACAGAACAGCCGTTTCGTGAACCTAGGAGAGGAGGTAATTCTGACTTTGCTATAACAATCTGGTGCTTCTGAATCAGCTACAGTTTTGTTATTAGTTTAAATATTTGCTATTGACTGTTCAAATGCGGAGTTTTGCGCATGTGTGTGTGTGTGTGTGTACATGTTATATTGTGTGTGTGTGTGTGTGTGTGAGAGAGAGAGCGGAGAGAAAGAGACAGGGTCACATCACAGTGGAGTCAGCTGTCTTAACCGTGGCTTGTGTACTGCAAACACATACCAGCTTCATCACTGTGTCTGTCACGCGACTCTGTTCCCCTTTCGGGCTGTCTTTACATTTATTTTGAAAGATGAAGCTCGCGATTATGGTAAGGGGCGTTACATTTCCGACGAGTGCTTGTGGTGTTTGGCCAATCACAATGCACTGGGTCAGGATGGCCCCAATCAGAGCAGACTGCGATTGTCGGAAGGAGGGACTTTGTAGAAAACGAAAGCGTTTGAGAGAGGGGGGGGGCATAGAGGACCTACAATAATGTAATACAGTATTTGAAAAATAATGTGTTTTTTGAACATTAAAGCATGTCAACATATTCTGTTACACCAAATACACAAAAAAATGATCTTTAAAAAAGCATCATATGACCCCTTTAATACAATATCTTTTACTGTGTATAACAAAGTCACCAGGTGAACTTATCTGCCTATTCAAATGCAAGTGGGCTGCTGTATTAGGAGGGGTTCAAAACAGAGCCTGCACTATTTGCAGGAAATGAGAAAGCCAAATGCATGCTGACTCGGTGGGGCGGGAGCCCGTCTCAGCGCTTAGCTCGTCCCGCCAGACGTAATCGCTGCACACCGCATGATTTAAGACAGAGGTCTTTAGATTTAAATGTCCCATTAGAATTCAATAGATGTGAGAAGTGATAAGCATCTAAACCAGAGCAGGGCATGTGCAAGCAGAACAAAAAGCTGATTAAAAGATGCGCTATGCAGTTCACCCTCTGAATGAGCATGGACTTGTCACCGTTGAATCTATGGCATCTTGGTTCATCTATTTCCCTGCAGTCGCTGTTCCTAGTCTCGCGGTGTGACACGGCATTCTTGTACCTCTTAAAGTCAACATGAAATGTCATTTGAACCTATTTTACTTCTGTAATGTGACACATTTCTGAGTTAAGGAAAGGATATTAAATGTGAAAAAGCAGAATGGGACTTCATTTTATCCATCTGTAAGTGCGTGTTACATCCTAAAATGAATTAGGTACTTGGCAGATAGAAGACTGAAAAGTGAAGTCAACCAAGAGGCTGAGAAAATTTTAATTAAAGATTATGAAGACACACTTCTCTGTAATGATCTGTTAGAGAGGAATGTGCATTAAGAATAGAGTAAATAGGGTTTTGATTTCATGTTGACAGAATTTGGTTTCAGACCAAATTAGAGTGAACCTTGAATTTTATATCAAAAATTGTCATAAAAAATGAATTTTATTTAAACATTATTTGAATTTAATAATTTATAAATACAATAAAAGTTTATTAATAATTATATATTTTTATTAGAAATGTATATATACTACAGATAATACAAAATATGCGTAAATTATTTAACGATATTTATGTGTACATATTAATTACATATAATTACATAATAATAACACAAACACATACATACTGTATATAAATTTGTAGTGTTTGAAATAATACAACTATATTTACACTATATAACATGAGGACAGCATGTATTTGGAAACTTTTTTGGCAACCTTTACCTACTTTATATAAAATAGTGCTGTCAAAATTAACGCATTAACGCTGGCGATTAATTATTTAACGCAGTTAATGCAGGGGTGGGGCAAGGGTTAGCCACCCCCACGCACAACTGCTGCTTCTGTCTCTTATTTCCTGACAAGAATTGCATTTATTTAGGCACAGAACGTCTTTACGACCACATCAAATGGGAGACTTTTCAGACGCGCGTTCCACTTCCACTTCGTCTCAAACAAGCTCGGAAAAGGTAAAGGTGACGAGAGAGCCTCAGTATAACATCAGTGAACTGCGTCAGATGAGATGAGATGTTGTTAGGCCTTATGCCAGTAAAAACGAATTTCCCTGTCCTGTCAGCCGTTATATTACTATACTCGTAGTGCGTGCTCTTCAATTGCATGCGCGCTGTAGCCTGTATCATTTCATATTAAAGCGTGAATGAAACTACGAGCATGCGAGTCAGATCCACGTCAGGTTCAGCAGCAGCGGTTCTTAAAGTAATAGCAGCCAAATAACTAATAACCCAGCTGCTGTGATGTCTGTTCATCAAAGAAAAAAAAAGAGGAAAAAATAACTTTTATAAAGTATTTAAAAACTTTAATGTTAGGTGGAATTAATTGCGATTTATTTCAGATGTGTGATTAATTAGTTCGTTTTTTTTTTATTGATTGACAGCACTAATATATAAACCTATATAGGATCTCTCTGTCAGACACCAATTTCATTATTCTGATCAGCTGTCAAAACACACACAAAGCGGATTATGGGATATCATTGCCAGTTCATCTATACAGCCTTCAAAAATGGAGGAGATGGAGGCATTTTAAAAGACAGCGTGTGTTACGCAATCATTCAATTTGGACCTCCATTAATCCCATCCTACCCTAATAAGGCAGCATTTTGAAGGTTTCGGACACTCTTTCTCTGTTTCGTTCTCTTGTTCTCCTGTGGTGCGACTGTGAAAGCTATCCATGGATCCATTTACACAGTGCAAAAGCCACTCGAATAACTAAGAGTTAAAAAATAAGGGACAGAAATCAACTCTATATTGATCAAAACCCTAGTATCTGGTGTTTAAAAAGCACCGAATCAAAAGTCTCCAGTGGCTTTAATGCAAGAGACAGATTTCCTTTTATGCCACAGACCAAACCCCCTCTGGAGTGCAAGAAAGCCTCGGACAGCGGAAGTCCGGCCTCCCGTGCCCTCGCCGTTGCACTCGCTTGTATCAGGGCTTTCAAAGGCAGGACCTTTCGGGGCTTTCAGTGCCTCAGAGAACCCAGAGTCCTGGTGAGGCCACGGAGACCCGCTGGTCTTTCTTTGGAAGAGTGATATTGTTGGAATTTGAGAACATGGAGTCACACAGCAAGTGAGTACAAGCTAAATGCCACCTACTGGATCCAGAAAGCCTGAGGGACAAACTCGCACGGCTGCCACAGAGTACCGGCTCTATGCGTGACCTTTAGCTCTGTGTCACAGCGACCTGAAAATCACACAAGACATAGATTAGAACTTTCACGGCGGAAACTGAGCCATACTTTGAGAAGCATTCAGAGTTTCATATTAGAAAGAAGAAGGGATAGGTTGGTTTGTTAGAAATGTTGCTGGTTTTCTGTTCATTGTCTGTCAGAAAGCATGTCACCGAAGCTTTCATCTCTGCAAATTTATTTCTTTTTTTTTTTCTACGACCTGTATCTGTAGTGAAACTAATTATACTATGAATAGTATACAGCACATAAAACGCATGATAAAGTTGATGCACTTCGTCATTAATGTGTTAAATAAGCACAGTTCATGTATATTTAGTTTCAGGAATTTAGTTTGATGTTTATTTTTTTTTCCTCGCCGAATGTATTTATGCCAAATAACTAAACGGTGATTCGGAGCCGTCGTTCCCTGATGGCTGTCCACCCAGCAGTACGACTAACTTCTTGTTTGCTTTAGTAGGTGTCGGTTATTATTATCCAAATTAATCAGGCAGTGTGTGTGACTGTCGTGTGTGTGTGTGTGTCGTGCGCGTGTTGTGTGTTACGTCAGTGCATACTCAGTTGCATAAACTCTTTAAATCTGACGCATCACTGACACCCCCCCCCCGTCTCTGTCGTATGTGTCACCTGACCTCATAACTCTCATTAAAAATAATAAATATCGCTTTGTTGTCTGCGGGACCACTTTATTAAATGCCCTTTAGGTATGTTTTGTTGTTGACACTCTATGAACACCAATTGGATAAACTCTTTGATCTTTCTGAGTAATTTTTTGCGCAACGTTAAATGCCAGTTGACAAGAAAATGAATAACATATTTAAATAAGCTAAAATTTAAATAAACTGTACAATATTTCAAATATATCAGTAAAATAACAGCACAATTGTGAATTTAGTAAATAAAAAAAATCTTTTTACAGTAAAATGAATAAGTATTTCGTAACTACTAGTAATAAATAATTTCTAAATACAATCAATAATTATAAGTAACTGCCTAATGATTTTTTTTTGTGTGTTTCCCCGAAGCAAGAAGTTATACAGGTTGAAGCAACATCACAGGTGGTTGTCTGTAAGTGGCTTTTTACACCAAGTCAGATATAAATGCAATTAACTGCTAAATAAAATGTTTTTTATCCAAAATTTGGCCTAAAGTGTCATGCTAAATACAACATGTTTTTAATCATTTAATTCTTTAAAAAAAAAACGTTTTTAACAAATTAGTAAATTAAACAAAGAAATAAATAAACTAATATAAATAAATAATGAATAAATAACATGACAACAAAATGATTCGCAAACAAAATATGTACTTGCCTCTGAAAATGTTAGGTAATTTATTAACAAAGCTGTATCTTTTTTTTTTTTGAGTGCACAAAATAAGAAAGTCATTTACAGGTTTGATTGAAACAACATGCGGGCGTGAGTAAATAAAGTGATTGCTTTGCATGGATGTTTTGTACACAGCCTTGTTGTAAGTATGCAATAGTCCATGACCAACAAACACACTGACTCCAAAACCTGAGGTTTCCACAGTCTCTTCCTTTTGCTGGCAGCTTCATTCATGTTTGTAGTTCTAGACCATCATTCACACACCCACACTGAGCTTCACTGGTGTGAGGAGTGAACATGCAGTACGCTATGAGCCAGATGAGCCACGCAATACAATATATCAGCTCCAGTGCATCATTGCATAGCAGAGCCACTGCAGGGAAGCCACATAAAAATAAAACATATACGTGTAGCCAGAAATGGAAATTTGCTGTTTCAAGAAAATGCAGAGTGTGTTGCTTAAATTATGAAAGTCTGAAATCTCCATTACGGCCTGACAGAAAAATACTCTCTGTGTTTATCTTGAGAGAACCTTCGCTCTCCGTCTCTCACTCCAGTTGAACCTCTCTCGCCTAGATGCTCATAAATTGAGTGATTTCATTACAGCGTGTGATAAATGTATTATTTAAATGAGCTTTCACTAAAGAGCACATGCTTTGCAGAGTAATCAGTACGTTTGTAAAATCACATCTCTCAGTCTAATAATGTAAAGAGAGTAAAATGCATTGCCGTCTCAGAGTAAATAGAGTAATCAGAGATTGTGGCAGTGCTTGACTTTGCAGTTTGCGTTCGTTTAGCTGTACTTATGAAGCAAGCAAACTTAATTAACAAAACAATTATCTTCCCTTTTGCAGCAGACAACAGTTTGAGGACTGTTTTGTTTTTTTCAGGTGTTTGATAAGCCCTAACTTTAATCTTTCAATGAGTCTAATGGCAAAAATAAAAGGCTGTTCTTTTTAGCTGATGGCGATTTACAATGTTTAAATATTTTTTTGTCAGCTGACCGCACAAATTAACCCAAATTAGCAGAACGGCTTCGTCACAAGCGCATATGCACGATTTTATGGCTTAAACTGCTGTGACTCAAAGCTGTTTTGTTTTTCTTTCTCCGCAGCGATGGCTTTTACTGGCTGGGAGCGCTGAGCACACGTTTGGCCTTATCGAATGAAACAGCGCTGGAATATTTCACGTTGGTAAATATGTGAACAGTAAGGAAACAGGCCCTTGGGCCTAACTCTGCCAGGTCTGCTGGTCTCAGCACAGGCTCGGCTCTGACGGAACGTCTCATTAATGAGAGAGGGAAATGTCACATACAGGCAAGAGGGGCAAAGCATTTTGACTTGCCCCATAAAAGTCTGCGTAAAATAATGAGATTCCCTGTTACTCGAGTTTCTGTCCGTATACCGCGCCTCGCACACAATTTCAAAATGGGTTGGGTATTGTTTAAAGAGAATTTGTAGTGTTTCCAAATGGAAGTGCGCACGCAGGTGAAATGTGCATCATGAAAATGCACAAACCAGCACGTCCTTGACTTTTGTGTCATAAAATAAACATCCAAATGGATTTCTGGGAGAATGACGCACATTTTACGCCTGCAAATTATTGCTTAAAAGGAAGAACATCATGACATTGTAATCCATGAATAGAGAAGTGGTTTTGCCATAGAATTGTTTTGAATATAAAACTGAGATTATTAATGTATTCCATTCATAAGGTGATGAAGCAATTTTCTGTCATTTTAGAAGGAAACAAATGGTGAGATGTCAAACTGTAAACGAATGATGTATGGTATAGACCTACTCTGTCTTCAAAATTATTCGACTGTATGAACTCAAATCTCATTTTCTTAAAGAGACAGTAATCAGTTGAACAGATTTAAAAAGATTGAAAGGAATATTTGGCGTTCAGTAGAAGTTAATCTCAAAAGACAACAATGTTGATTACAACAAAATATTATCTGGAAGGGAAAAGGACCAATATGTGAAGATTAAAATATTAACTTTTCAATAGTATAGCCACAAGACATAAACATTATGAGTGTTAATATTATTTTAGTGTAAGAAGATCAACTTTTTCTGTGTAAAGTTGTGTCCATTTCAATTGGTATGACAACATGACGCTTGCAACCCTAAAATGACTATAGAAATGATGAGAACAACTTTGAAGCTCAAATGATACACAAGATTTAACAGAAGAATGAATTAAGTGCTTTTTATATAAAAGTAAGTGTAATATTTCTGTATATAATATATTCAATAATTTTTTTATAATAATTTTTGTAATAAATTTCTGCCCAATTCATTTCCATTGTAACCACCTCACTGTAACATTATTTATTTATTTATTTGAATGAAAATTAATTTTTTTATTAATTCACAAATATATTGGACGTGCATACAAGGGGAACATGTACATCTATCCACTTCGAGCATTGTCAGTAACGTGTGTTAAAGTACTGGAATTGAATGAATACTTGGCATTACCATCTAACAGTGTGTAAATCACATTCAATCTAACCGGAGCTTAAAGCTTTAAAAAACACTCTAAGAGATGATCTAATCCATGACGAACATGAGAGTAGAAATTCACATGTAAAGGCCATTCTGAGCCTCATAAAATCAAATCTTCAAATGGGACCCTGCTTTGTGGCAGAGGATAAGTTTGCTTTGATATCATGCATTTTTGATTAGTCTGGCCTCGGCCAATCGCCCGATGTGCTGGCGTGTGAAGGGCAGAGAGAGAGAGTTTGGAGGTCACACTCGCAGTCTGAAATCTCCACAGCAAACAGCCCTTGCGCATCCCAGGAAACAAACACTCCAATATGCCAAGTGCTTATCATTTATCATTGAGTTCCACTAGCGAAATGGTATTTGAACTCAGGTCAAAGTTTCTAGTTGTTTGCCCTTTTTTATAAGCATAACTTCTCTTTTGCGGCCAAAGGCTGTATGAGGTCTCTCAGTCAGAAATGTAATGAGAATGTACGATCGTTTGGTTCACTGACAAGCTACAGTTACATTAGCTACCTCTGACATTGAAGTGACTGGCCCAATTAGAGTCAAATGACATTCATGCACTGACAAGTGGATAATTATATGGGAATCCAATTTTTTGACTGCTTCTTAGCTTTTTTTATTTAAGATTAATGAATTCCTTGATCAAAGAGGATGTCTGTGAATCCCTATTTCATTTTTTAAAAACATTAATCTCTTAAAGATTAGAATTTGTGTCCATCTGTTCCACTATGGTATAGGGAGTATTTTAAAGGGGTCATATGATGCAATTTAAAGATCATTATTTTGTGTATTTGGTGTACAGAATATGTTGACATGCTTTAATGTTTCAAAAAATCATTATTTCAAATTACTGACATTATTGAGTCCTGGCTTGTTCCTTCCGACAAGCACAGTCGGCTTGATTGGCCAGGCTGACCCAGTGATTGTGATGACGAACACCGCAAGAATCATGGGAAAGTAACCCCCCCCCTTACCATAATCGTCGGAGCTTCATCTTTCAAAATAAATGTAAGGACAGAGCCCAAAAGGGGAACAGAGTCCTGTGACAGACACAGTGATGAAGCTGGTATGTGTTTGCCGTACACAAGCCGTAAGACAGTGACTCACGGGATGGGACCCCCCCCCCCCCCTCTTCTCTCACTTATCTCTCTCCCTCTCTCTCGCGCGCTCTCTCTCGCGCTCTCTCTCACACACGCGCACGCATGCACACACACAAACACACACACACGATGCGCAAAACTCCTTATTTAAACAGTCAATAGCAAATACTTAAAATAATAACAAAACATACTTACAGTAGCTAATTCAGAAGCGCCAGATTGTCATAGCAAGTCAGAATTACCTCCTCTCCTAGGTTCACGAAACGGTCGTCCGTAAAATGCATTGCTGTTCTGTTGTAAGTAATCGTAAAGATTCCTAAATGAATCTACTTTCGGAAGGCCAAATAAAGAACTTTTGCTTTCGCCTAGAAACACACAACGTCTCCCTGACATGGCTGCTTCAACACTAAATTTATTTAAAAATAAACTTAATGGATAACTCGTTCAAAAAAGGTGATTTGCCTCTAATGCTTAAAATTCATAGAAGTATAAAGCCTATTATATTTATAGAATGTGCAAAGCATGCTAAAACTGCAATGGTTTCCATAATTTTAACTAAGATTTTTGTCACGATGTTTTTTTTTTTCCTGTGAAATCAAAGGGTGAGCGACGCATTTCCATTTTAAACACATTGTTTTTTCTTTATATTTCAGATCGAGACTCAAAATTGAAAGTGAGGAAAAGCTGCTGTGTCAAATGCACGTTTTTCTTTTTTGCAAAACAGACCTGCAATGGTACTCCCAATAAAGAACGCACGACGGAAGTTAGAGATGCCACGCTTCACGCAAACGCAAGCCGTCTGGTATTTTAGTGTCGCCGGTGCTTTTATCTGACCGCTGCAGAGAGACAATGCAAGGTGAAAAGCCTGGTCTGTTCACAATTTGCTGTCTGATGTCGAAGACACAAGGGTGACAAAAGGTCACTTTAATCGCATTAATTAAGAACAGAGTTCGTCCATTGTGGTGACGAATATCTCCCAGGGTTTCTGCAACTCTCAAGATAGACGGCTCTACCGCCAACCACCTTACCTTTGTGCATGCTCAAAGTCCACCGCCGGCTGAAAGACAAGAAAAAGAGTGACAAAACAACCTCAGGTCATAGCAATTTATAAATAAAGGTGACGTATCTGACAGATAAAGAACGTAAAGCAGAAATAAGATTTGACTAGAAAAGCACGTTTACTAATTAATCAACGCTGGATGTGTAATGCAATTAAATTTAAATGGTAACCAAAGGCAATTTATAATTAATACAATATTTTATTGTATTTTACTTTTATTTGGTTCATATCTGGACCTCTTTGACAGATTAGAGACTAGTTGGGCATCACAGCAAATGTCGTATCAGTTTTGATGACGTGACTTATTCTGATTTGTAAATCAGAGGATGATACATGCCTGTCAGTCCAGATTTAATCAGCTTTTATTGTGAAGAAATAACTCAGGTGCATGTTGGAGGCTTATAGGAAGATTTACTCCCTTCAACTGCAGATACATTAGAACAATCTAAAAACAATCTCTCTAATGAATTTTTTTCCGCACCCTCTCTTCTCTTTGTATAGAAGAGGGATTTAAGCAAAAAGCATGGAAAGTACAGATCAGCGAGAGCGCAACCTTCCTTTCAGTCAAGGGGAATTATTTTCAGAGGAAATCAGGAAAAGCATACTGTATTTCCTATATAACGCTTTCAGGAGTTTTTTTTTTTTTTCGTACTAATCAAGTGTCGTTGGAGAGAGTCCAGAGGTCTTGTCATTGCGTGAGAATGGCCTACATAAAGCATGCAGTTGAATCGTTGACTTGATCTCACACAGGGAACCGGATAGCTTAATTCGTCTGTTAAGTACATTTAAAACAATGTCCTTCCCTTGACTTATCTGGTTGGACGTTCGTTTTAATGCAGCAAAAGAAAGTATTTTAAACATGAAGTAGCCAGTTTCTGCTATTTTTGGATCTTAGGAAACAAAAACTGAAAAATAAAGGAGACTGAGGATTGATTTTAGCTCATTTTGTGTGCGTGTAAACCACATGTGCAAGAGTGTGTGTCTCTAATTTTTTAATATTCAAATGTTTGGGGTCGATTTTTTTATGTTTTTGAAAGAAGATTTTTATGCTCACCCAGGATGCATTTATTTATAACAGTAAGATTGTGAAATATTATTAATTTAAAGAAACTGTCTTCTGTTTTAATGTTATTTTAAATTTTACTTCATTCTTGTGAAGGCAAGGCTGAATTTTCGTCAGCCATTACTCCAGTCTGAAGTGTTACATCATCATTCAGAAATCATTCTAATATGCTGATTGGCTGCTCAGTAAAACTTTTCTTATTATTATCAATGTTTAAAACAGTTGGGCTGCTTAATATTTTTGTGGAATCAATTATATATTTTTCAGGATTCTCTAATGAATAAAAAGTTCAAAAGAACAGTTTTTATTAAGTATTTATTGTAAGAGTAAGAAATTTCTTTACTATCAATTAATGCTAAAATAAAAGGATTCATTTATTCATAACACATCTTTAAAAACTTTTGAACAAGCAGTGTATATAAAATGATTTTCAAAAATTCCATAGTATTATTTAATGTCAAGTAAAGTGTGTTTGATTGTTGGTTAATCAAAATAATATTATGGCATCTTCCATCAAAAAAACGGTTTCATTTTAAATTTTTTCATTAAAATGGATCTACCTTTTAATTCGGCTGTAGGTTGTAAACTGTCACGGTGTGCCTATTGTGAGGAGCGAGGAACGAGGAGTTGTGTGTTGAACACAACAACAGTCTTTAATAATCCAGGAACGAGGAGTACAGGGCAGGCAGGAACACACAGGTAGCACAACGGGGATAGACGTTTAAGACCCAACAAGGAAACATAGGGCGGAACACTTTAAATACACAACACAAACGAGGGAATAAATGAGACACACCTGGGAGCAATGAACACAATCAAACACGAGGGAAAACTAGGTTGCGGAGCACATAGCACAGCACCATGGGCTATGGGGAGCAGCAAAGTCCCCCTGACACAAAGGCCAGTCAGGGGCGTCGTTTCTTTTGCGTTTTTGATCGCGTGACAGTCAGTAACATCAGCACTCTTTATATTTGACATGAATATACACAGTTTAAGGATAAGTAATAGACTTCTTAACTACTACAATTTGAAGTAAATACATTTGGAAATATCATATGAAAGGTTAATACAAATAAAACTGTAAAATAATATCGAGCAAAAGGCAAAAAAAACGACATGAAACATATTGTAACAGGCTCGGACACATTTTTCAAAATATCTTCTTTTGTGTTCCACTGAAGAAAGTAAGTTGTACAGGTTTAGAATGATGCATTTTTTTTAGCTCCATATTGAAGTTTTGAAGAGTGACAAGCAGAGAATGACATCATCTTTTTCAAACTGGTGTCTTAGCAACAATTTTAATTGAAACAACTGTTTCTTTCTCACCTTCCCTGCTGTTTCCTCCATTGTTTCCCACTGTCCGATGGGAATGCTTGCACATGCCGCTGCTGATTTGTGAGGGGAAAAAGGTCGAACTCTACCATTCCTCAGCATGCAGTCTGCATGCAGCCACCATAATGATATTCTGTGGAGGGCTGTTGGGGGTGACTGGAAGATTACTGTGATTCTACTTTTTTTGTGTGTTTTTTTCCCCCCTCCTGCATCTCCTCTCGCAGTGCTTTTTTCCTCAGGTTCCAGTGCTAAGGCTTGCAGACAGAAGAATTGTCTGTTTACCCAGAGAAATCAACTACTCATTGTTTTTTGTAAACTCATTTCAAAACCAGATGCTCATACATCATATTCTTGTGATAAAGCAGATTACCTCAGGAGCTGCTGAACACCGCCACAAACTTGGTTTGGTTCTTCCTCCTAATATACGGGAGACAGAAATGACACTGGTGTTATTAGAACCAGTCGCAGCGAGCCCAAACCTACGAACTGTGTTTCTCTAAGTCTTAAATTTCAGCCCCTGAAGGAGTAAAATAAGAATAAAATGCACTTTACTTATTTATTATTGTGCATAACCTTAAAATAGCTTCAGACTTCAGACAACATGTGTTGAGATGTATATTTGTGCATTCTGACACGGAAAGTTCCCCTTAAGGCTCTAGCGCTATTCTGAGCTGCTGTGTTTGAGTACCTAAAACCAAGTCAGAATTAAATTTACATTTAATATCAATGTGATGTTTGTAATGTAGAGAAGTGATCTCCCGAGGCTGTTTCCAATGCTGAAGGGGGATGAAATGGCATTAGTGTGTGAGCAGAGAGCACATAACACAGTCTAAGCTCAGGAAATGGTCTGGATTTACCGCGGTCTGGATGCGCCTGGTGTGAAGTTTACCTCCCTTTCTTTGAAATAAAAACAGACTGTGTTCTGTGAAGATTTGTCCCTTATGTCTGACATGGGGGAGCTTGTTTATAGGTGTTTTGGAAACTACAGTACTATAATAAACCTCATAAGGCATGGCACTGCTGTCAAATCTCGATTATAATCAGAAGGGGAAAATCTAATTAAAATGGCTAGATTTTTTATTTTTTTGTTTAAGTTTTAGTGTGAGTAAGTGTCTTTGGCACCATACTTTTTTTAACTATTATTTATTGTTCAAATGAGAATGTTAGATCACTCAGTTGAGTAAAGGTTTTAATCCAATGTTTCAAATGATATGCTGATAAATCAATTTAATTGCAAATGTTTTTTTGAGAAAAGTCCCCATATGAAGACTGTACAGTTTTTCTCGATTGCTAAAAACACATTTCTTGAAACCATCACTCAATTTCTCAAAACCCAAAACACAAATCCAAACCTTCAAACTAAAATTCACAGAAGCCCTGACTCTTCTGGCAAAATCAAACAATCACTTCAAAACCATTTAACTTGCACTCAAAATGAAACGGTGCTCTCAGATCACACACATGAGTCAATAAAATAAACACTACAGAGCATTCATTCATTAGACGCTACAGAGAAAAATGGAGAACACAGCATCCAGAACATTACAGGAAAAAAAAGTATATTGCATTGAGTAAACAATTTAGCAATTTTGTAAAAAAGTATAGTAATTGCAACTTAGTAAGGTAAATATATTGTATAGGCCTACTGTATGTACTGCAAGAATTGTATTGCGCTGAATATTGAATAGTACTGAATGTATATATTCAGCACTTGGATACTGCAAAAATACTGCAGTCCAAATGCAAAGGCCAAAAAGGTCAAATAAACTCTAAATGAATAGCATGTTACAGTACACTCAAATACTGTAAGTTGTGCAACTGTAAAATGGGTCAATGAGAGATTAATTCTGTCTCAGCATCATGTCTTTTTGCTTGAGTCCGACCTGAGGACTTTGTCCACATCACAAGTAATGTTATCTTTTTTGCTAGACAAAGAGAAAAAAAACCCTCTGGTCTGACAGATCCAGCCTTGATAACACTCTAAACCTTACTCTTTCTCTCCTCATCCTCCACTTCTTACATGTACTCTTCCTCCTCTCCTTCTCAGATTGTTTCCATCTATTGTTCGTATCATCATTCAGTCTCCTGTGACACTTGTGCTCTCTGAACCGGCTCATATTTTGTACAGTTGGTCTGATCACATCATTAGAAACAAGTGTGAACAATTTTGAATCGTTGTGTGTAACTTTTGCCGCTTGTGTTTAGCATTTTGCAGCACAAATGCATCACTGTGATAAGTGTTTAAGTCAATGAGAATGTGTTTAAAGTTTTGCAAAAAGAGTGCATAAGATTTGCAAGTAGAGCCTAACTGCCTGGAGGTTTAGCAGAAAGAGTGTCTTATTCGACAAATTGGTTTAAGCTAGTGAGAATTTGGTTCAGAGATTGGGGTTTAGTGTTTTAACAATTCAGAAAAAATTGTCTTATGGCAGATGAAATCATTTGAATTAAATGTTCATTTTATTTCTTATCATTGAACGTTGTTCTATCACTGGTCGCAGCCATTTATTTCACAGTCAAGTTGGGCTTAATTTTCATTGTAAGAGTTGGTTTTATAATGGCACAATAAAATATGAATAAAATAAAGTTTTACTGTCTTAATTTAAAATTTTAAATCATGATATTGTTTTACACACTATCATTTAAAAGTTTGGTCAGTATGTCAGTATTTTTTATTTTTAAATACTTTTATTCAGCAAGGACAAATTCAATTGAGATTTTTACCAAGTAAAAGTCTTACTATTTCAAATGAATGCTGTTTGTTTGAACCAATCAAAGAATTCTTGAAAAAAATGTATCATGGTTTCAATGAAAATATTAAGCAGCACAACTGTTTTCAATTTTGATAAGCAGCCGCTCCAGCCTGGTGTATTTAGCATCAAATCAGCATATTAGAATGATTTCTGGAGGATCATGTGACACTGAAGACTGGAATAATAATGCTGAATGTTCAGCTTTGCCATCTTAGGAATAAATAACATTTTAATATATTAAATAAGAAAACAGTTATTTTAAATTGTAAATAATATTTCACAATATTACTATTATTATTATTACTGTATTTTTGATCAAATAAAAGCAGACTGACCGTTTAACAAAAGTGAAAAATTGTGTATTTACACAAAAAAATTTGAACATTCTTATCAATACTGAAGACATAAAGTGTTTTTTTCTGAACTCATTGTCAGTCATCTTTATAATTATTTCTCATCTTTCTCTTCTCTCAGGTGTCTTCACTGTGAATTGGGTTATTTTGCCTTTAACACAAAAAGAGGCAAGGTGTGTAAAGATCTTTTGTGCTCTCACTGGGGCAATTCACTTTTATTATGGATGCACATTTTGTCAATAGGGCTTTTAAAATGAATTATATTCATTACAACAACATTAAATGAGTGCTAGGGTTTTAATGATTGAATTAATGTGTTAATATTTCTCTTCTGTATGCTCTTAACCTCAGGAAATCGCTCTTAGAAAATGAATGTTTACCATAAATGATTTACTAGCCAGAGGGATTCAGTAATAAATAGAAGGTGTGAAATAATATTGTGTGTTTATTTGTAGCGTTCCTCCTAGGCTAAGCCTTGGCATGCTAACACTAAGCTTTGTGTCTGACTTAATGAACGTCTTGAAGGTGTCATTTTGGAGACATCTCATAGATTTAGGTAAGTGTGATTTTCCCTTTATTTTTCTCTTAACAATTGCATTTCACAAACCCACCCGCTCCGGGTAGACCCCCTACATAGACAGCCTATCACCGCCACTGACCCTGGCGGTGCTGCCGCTGCGCATGGGGTGGGCGGGCGCGTGGCGACTCACAGAGGATGACGGAATGTGATCCTCGGACAGAAGCGCGGCCCCGAGTATGCAGGGGGCCGGGGGGGGTACGGGACCGCGGGCGAGCAACCGAACAGACCGACCTCACACACCCGAAGATGAGACGAGGCTAGGCGGAGTGAAGCCAAGAAAGACGCGCAGCCCACAGCGGCAGTAAACCCTGCAAAGGTGGGCTAGCATATTTCGAGTTGAGTGTTGGCAATGAATTCTACGGACCGTTCAGTAGATGAGACAGAGACGGTTAAGCTTTATGGGTTGACGCACTTTCATAATTACAATATATAATTATAATATTATATATAATATATTCTATCATATACAATACCACACAACGACACCGCACACATAATTATTTTTGAACATAATCTAGTTCTACAGTTAACACAATGAGAAGGGGAAAAGTTATTATAGAACCATACGAAAAGACAAAGACACAGGTGCAGTATTTTTTGAGACACTAAGGATTGACAATGACATCCTCTCTAAATATGCTGTCAGATAAGCAGCGAGTATTCTCAGGTCACATGAAGTCCTAATGAAGTGAGTAACGCAAGTAGATAAAGGACCTGTGGTGGAAATATCGACCTTCCAGTTTCAGGAGGAGGAAGGAAGTGTGAAGGAGAACAGGGAAAAAGATGTTCGACCATGAGTGGATGGGAGAACTGTTCCAAGGTCTGCCGTTTGGTCTTCAATCCTCTGCTGGAGGCAGAAGCCCGAGGCGCTGTCTCCGCCCAGACTCTGCAGCGTCCTCTGAGTCTCCTCCACTGACACGAACGATGGAAAAGAAACAGCAAACCGAAGAAAGAATTATAGCGAGAGGAAGAGAGAGAAGAGTTGTTACATATTTCCGTTCGCTAAATCAGAAGATGGACCACCCACTCAACACTAGTCTCTTTCTCCTGTCCCAGAGCTCTTCCCCAGCTAGCATAGTTAATCATTCTGTCACTTACAATCAGGAGTTCACGAAGGAAGTCGGCTGCAGAAGGGTTTCTGTAAAAAACCTCCGCAGCTTACCTCTACATATTTCGGTCTCCAAAAAAAAAAAAAAATGTTGTTCTATTTTCATAGCGGCTCTGATCAAACATGAGGGTGGTCAGTTCTCTTTAGTCATCTCAGGATAATTTTAAAGACTGTTGGAATTTTGGAAGTGCCCTTTGAAGTACATGCGTTCAGTCAGCTTGTATCCCATATTTTATTTTTTGTCCTGTGAGACCAAAATGAAATTCTCACCTGTGTTCAGAGGATTCTGTCAAACTTTGATATTATTACATATTTGAACTATGCGTTAAATGTTTTATATGTCAGTTTATAAATATATATTTTCAACATTTCATTATAAGTAGACGTTAAATGTATTATGAACAAACATGAATAAAAGTATATTTATAAAGTTACATTAAACATTAATAGTTTAATACCGCATTAATTAATATGACCTAATTGAACTTTCATTGAATTTAACCTTATTGTAAAGTGTCTATTTAATATAGTATAATTCCAAAGTGTGTTAGTATGTTTTTGCTTGTTTGCGTGCATTAAGTATGTTAATGCTTTAATTCAGCAAGAATGCATTAAATTAATCGAATTTGACCATACAGCTTGTTTAAATTAGCTTCCTATTCATCAAATATAATAAAAAAGATTGTATCACAGTTTCCACAAAAAAATAAGCCAGAATGACTTTTTCAACCACTGAAAAATAATAAGAAGATTCTTTGATAACCAAATCAGCATATTAATAGTTATTAATGTAGGATGACATGACACTGAAGACTGCAGTAATGGCTGCTGAAAATTCAGCTTTGCCATCACAGGAATTAATTACAAATTAAAATATATTACATAAAAATATTATTTTAAATTGCAATAATATTTCACAATATTACTGTTTTACTATCATTTTTAAATGGTTAAATACAGGGACCGAGTCAACATGTGGTGGGGCAGGATTGACACGTCCCTCAATGAGAGTTACAGAACCACGGCTAACGGGATATGTGTGTGTATGTGTGTGTGTGTGAGTTTGTGTGTGTTTGGTCATTATGGCTCAGAGAGAATGGTGACCCTGGTCTGTACTGTTGAGGCAGCTTTATGACTCTTCACCTAGGAGTCTGTAAAAGAAGGTGTCCACAGAGGGCTATAACAGCAAAGACTGACTCAAAGTGACTGCGGGTTTCAGCCAAGGTGAGGCTGTGAAGAACAGAATGAGTGCTGAATAGACACTTTTGCCTCAGGATCTGTTGCTTCTTAGGTCTGTTGTGAATTTTCAAAACAAACCATTTTAAGGATAAATATTATCTTCCCTTGCTACCTTTAACTGCGTTTACTTCAAGCCTGCAGTGTCTACTTCTGCGACTGAAAGACTTTAAAACGACACTAATTCGTGTATGTGTCATACTATTCCAGTACTGTGCTAGACTTGCCTGTATGACTCTGGGTTGAGAAACATTTATATGATACATTTCTTTGGCGTTATGGTATTATAGATGCTTGGAAGTATTCTCATTATTATATATTCTTTATTTTGGACGTTAATTACGTTTTTTTTTTTTTCATTTCCTTCTTGTATTCTTCTCATTATTAATGTTTGTTAATAAACTTTACAACTTCAAAACATGAAAAATGTTTTGATTATTTAAAAGCTGCGTCCGTAAGTTTTTGCCTCCTTTGTCCGACGTTATCGTCATGTGAAAACGCTGGAAAAGTGGCAGACTGGGTGGTGAACGGTATTATCGTAGCTTGGACCTGGCGGATTGTGGACAGACGCGACGCGAATGTCTGAAGGCGTATGAGGTGTGGCAGTCAGTCAAGCACCGGTGTGGACTATTTACTGATATACTTCGCAATCACAGATTCTAGACTCCGTACTATGAAGGAATGAGTGACGACCAAAATAGAAAAAGGGATGTTTTCAGCAAGTACTTAACTGGTCAATTCTGAAAGTCTGAAGTGCGCAATGTTGTTACTGACGCAAGGCTGAGGGGAAAAAAACGCACTAAATTACTATACAACCTAGCTACCCCCTGGTGATTACATTCCCATGAGTCGTCGGCTCCTATACAGCTACGCGCGACACCGTTAAAATTCTTATTCACGTGTACCAAATATGAGGTTGATTCCCTCAAAGAATTACGTAGATTGACACAAAGTCTAGCAATATGCGTGCCTGACACTGATGTTGAATAGTGATGTTGTTAGCGCACCGAGTAAGCAGCGTTTCGAGTATTTCGAATCCCCAGGTCGTAGATCCTAAGTTGTTCAGAACTCCTCTAAGTTCATTAAGCCAATTATTCTAACCCAAAAACAAGACAAAACTATGCTCCCTTTGAACTGTTTTTCTTTAAAATACAAATC